>SJYQ01000634.1:195148-294382 GCA_006410935.1 Redunca redunca
TTAAGGCGTGTGCATCCTTAAAACATCCTTCTACTGAAAGAGCTTTTGACCTGAGTTTGTCATTTCTTCTCCTCCTTTCGCACTACAGAACACTTGAACTCTACCTTAGACCTATACATTCTGAGACTTTGGAAAAGAACTAGACCACCCAGGACCTGGGCCTACGCAGAGCCTTAAAGTAAAATTCTCCTTTTCCCATGGGGAAAAAAAAAAACTAGCAGGATCCGTCAATACAGTATATGTGTGTCTTGTATATATACACATATATATGGGAAATATTTATATATTATATATATAATAAAATATATATATCAGACACGACTGGAGCAACTTAGCATACATATATATGTATATATGTATATATAGTAATATCTAGAGCAAAGTTTTTAAAAAGTCAAAAGTTATAACTAAGAATGAAGGTGTTAGTGGCTCAATCGTGTCCAACTCTTTGTGACCCCATGGACTGTAGCCTGCCAGGCTCCTCTGTCCATGGGATTCTCCAGGCAAGAATACTGGAGTGGGTTGCCATTCCCTTCTCCCAGGGACCTTCCTGGCCCAGGGATCAAGCCCGAGTCTCCTGCATGGCAGGCAGGCTCTTTACCTTTGAGCGGGCTTGGGTGGAAGCCCCCATATACTTGGCCCTAAAATGTCTCAATTTCAAAGGATTGAAATTGGTAGTTTCTGTTCTCTAATCACAAAGGAATTAAACTAGAAATCATTAACAAAGATAGCTGAAGGACCCCAAATATTTGGAAACTATAATATTTGCTAAATAAATTATAGAGTTGGGCACAACTGAGTGATAGAACTGAAGAAACTGAAGAAATCACAGGGAAAAGTAGAAAACTGAATGATCATAAAAACTCAACTTATCAAAATTTATGAGATGTTGCTAAAGCAATGCTTGGAGAGAATTCAATAACTTTAAAAAACTTTTGGTCTAGTCTTCCCTAGTAAAAAGCTAGAACAACAACAAATTGAACCCAAAGTTTAAAAAAGGAAATAAAAGTAGAAATGAAACAGAAGATAAACATATAGGGGGAAAAAAAAAAAAATCAATGAAACAAAAAGTTGGGTCTTTGGAAAATATTAATACAATTGATAAACATTTAAATTAACTGATCAAAAAATTCATTTCAATATCAGGAAAGAAAATTATAACACAATATCCTTCATGAAAACAGATGTAAAATTTTTAACATCAAAGCCAAATCCAGTGATATATAAAAAGGTGGTGCATCATGACTCTATGGGGCTATTGCAGGACCATGATGTTGCTGTAATGTTTTTTAATCAATATAATTTCATCACATTAATAACTAAAAGAATTATATTATCTCTAAAGGTACAGGCAAAAACATCTGGTAAAAACTCAACACACATTTATGGTAAAACTTTCAGCAAACTAGGAATTGAAGGAAATTCTTTTATCTGGTAAAGGCAGTATGAAAAATATTTCCAGTAACATTATACTTATGAGAGACCGAACTCGATCCTGTTAAGATTGAGAACAAGGCAAGAATGTTCTTACTTTTTAATTCAACTCTGTACTTGAGGTTCTAGGCCATGAAATGAGAACAGAAAAATAAGAGACACAAATATTGAAGAGAGGGAAAATCATCTCTTCTGGTCTCATGAACTCCTTCATGCAACCAGAGAATTCTCTTTCTGTGTCTGCTACTCAAGTTTATTTCTAAAGAAACTTGCCTGCTGTCAAAAAATCTTGAAGAATCAGGATTTGTTGGTGGGCTGCAAAGCTGCCCAAGAGAGTGAGGGTGATCCCAAACCCAAGTGACTGATCAAAGCCATCAGTGCTGCTAATAGTTCTTCCAACATCTATAAAATGGTGGTAGTCCCCACTCTGCCCATTTCACCACTCTGATGCTCAGACCAAAGCTCAGATGTGCAAATGTTTTGCAGAGAAATGCTCAGGAGGTATGATTTGAACAGTTGAAAACCCTAGAGATGAAAATGGAAGACTTCATTCAGGCTTATCACCAGAGATTCATTTTAAAAGCCTTTCAAAAAGGCAAAAATGGAGAGAACTCATTCTGGAAGCAGAAACATTTGCAACTATCCTCTCACTCTACCACGTAGCCACACATGTCTGAGGTGAGTGTGATTACGTAAGGATCCCATGGGACACTACATCCAACACCTAGAAAATGCTCTGCTAATTGGGGATCATGATTTCCCTTCCTTTCTGGCCTGCCCTAGAAAGTATTCTTCACATATAACCTGCTTTAGAATTTCAAAACTAAATTTAATATTTAATTAAAAATTAAGTTTAAAAAGCATCTAGCTCCCAAAAGGTCATATGAAGAATGTGAAATAAAACAGGCCTGCAATTTAAAGAATATGGAATTTATTAGATACAGAATATAAAAGTTAACCCACCTACACAGGGGCCCAGAGAGCTCCCTTTATTCCTTCTCTAGGCTTTCCCACCAGAATCCCCATAAAAACATTTTTCACATACGCAATAGCTCGTAGAGACTAAGAAGATGAAAAGCTTCCAAAATGACAGATGCTTAAGCGGGCTGATGGTGGGTCAAACGCACTCATGCCCAGAAGAGCCGATTGTTTGGTCACAGCTCCAGGCCAGCGGCCAGCCTTCCAGATCCGAGGCTGACATCAGGACTTCCTGAGAGCGGGACTGGCTGGAGCCTCTGGCTGGGAGGCAGACACTTCCTCCTTCATTGCATCCTCCAGCTGCTTCACTCTACACTCCTGTGCCTGCTCTGCTAGCACCTGCTGGAACCGACGCAAGGCTAGAGGGTCCA
This sequence comes from Redunca redunca, assembly GCA_006410935.1. Taxonomy (NCBI): domain Eukaryota; kingdom Metazoa; phylum Chordata; class Mammalia; order Artiodactyla; family Bovidae; genus Redunca; species Redunca redunca. The sequence continues at coordinate 197,932 of SJYQ01000634.1, forward strand.
AATGAAGACAGAGAAACACTTAGCGGGTGTGCACATGGGCCCCAGGTACATGCAGGTCCTAGTAGGCCGCCACAGAACCTCTGCTTCAGGGATGCTGCACTTGAGCCTTCCCTTTGGGGGGACAGATTTCCAAGTCTTCCTGCCACATCCCCCGTGGCTCTTTTTGGCTTCACTGTCACAGCCCCTGCCTGCCAGATTACCTTCGTGACTCAAGATCAAATCCTGTCACCTAGTTTATAGCCTGAAGAAGGCAATGGCGCCCCACTCCGGTACTCTCACCTGGAAAATCCCATGGACGGAGGAGCCTGGTGGGCCACAGTCCATGGGGTCGCTAAGAGTCGGACACGACTGAGCGACTTCACTTCCACTTTTCACTTTCATGCATTGGAGAAGGAAATGGCAACCCACTCCAGTGTTCTTGCCTGGAGAATCCCAGGGACGGGGGAGCCTGGTGGGCTGCCAGCTATGGAGTTGCACAGAGTCGGACACGACTGAAGCGACTTAGCAGCAGCAGCAGCTTATAGCCTTGGCCTCATTTTCTGTCTGCCTATAGTGGCCCTTCCCTCGGTCTATTTTCCACATTAGCCCAAAAGATATGTAACATAAATATTCATTGCTATGTTCCCAGCGGGTGGAACAGTGACCTGCATGTGTTGAGATGTAACAGATAAAATGACTGTCATGTTTCTGTAACCTTCAGAGGAGAATCGCAGCTCCACAGTATAGCACACAGGGACTTCTGGATCACGCGCTATCTCACCTAGTAGCTGCCAAGTTCTGCATGGGCAGAGCTCCGTTTCTGGATAGCTTACAGTCGCAGCACCTCCTCAGTGACAGACACAGACCTGACATACCAAAAGTAGAATATACTTCGAGTGCCTAACAGTTCCTCATTTGCAAAGGAGCCTAAAGATATGGGCTTCCCTTGTGGCTCAGCTGGTAAATAATCTGCTTGCAATGTGAGAGACCTGGGTTCAATCCCTGGGTTGGAAAGATCCCCTGGAGAAGGGAAAGGCTACCCACTCCAGTATACTGGCCTGGAGAATTCCATGGACTACAGTGCGTGGAGTCACAAAGAGTCGGACATGACTGAGCGACTTTCACTTTCACTTAAAGGTATGAACGTGGTAACAGAGGGCCTAGAAGGACTGGAGTTATGTAGGCTGCTAAAGGTGAATAAGGAGTGACTCCACTCCTGGGTTACAGAGGAGTGGCTGGGGCATCTTTGAAGGATGAAAGGACTGGCAGGTCAGCTCCACTCACCGCTTCTTAGCAGGTGGGGCCTGGCTGCAAAGACGAGGCGGAACCAGCCAGGCTCCTTACACATGAAGGTCTTGCCCGGGGACAAGATCAGCTTGTGGTCCAGGAAGCGGCGATGGAGGAGCAGCTCTTCCTCAAACGTGCACGGGTCCAGGTACTGGGGAGGAGAGACAGACAGAGCTGAGCTCAAGACCCAGCCGGCAGATCTGCCCTTTAACACCCGTCTTCACTGCCAGAGCTCACCTGTTTCAAGTTGATCCAGACATAGAGGCCGGAGCCACGATTGAGAAAAGGGACCTTCAACGCCTTTAGCTTGTGAGTGACATACTTGTGAGCCTCCTGCAGCCGGAAGTGATAGCTGGGCAGGTATATATTGTCAATCCATTCTGAGTGGATGGAGGAAGAGAACTGTTACATACTTCAGGGCTGAGATCTGCCAGAGGGCTCCTGACCAAATGCTCCCTCCCTGGGCTTCATGCCTGCTGATTCTATCCAACCCGGATTGCATCGTATTTGAGCTGATCGTACCTAACACATGGGCTTTCCTGTGGCTCAGTGGTAAAGAGCCCACCTGCCAATGCGGGAGGCACGGGTTTGTTTCCTGGGTAGGGAAGATACCCTGGAGAATGGAATGGCTACCCACTCCAGTATTCTTGCCTGGAGAATCCCATGGGCAGAGGATCCCAGGGCTACAGTCCATGGGGTCACAAAGAGTCAGACATGATTAGCAACTAAATACCACCACCCACGACACCAATTCCATTGTGTGAGGTGGGATACTGGGCTTCTCAATAGTTGTGTAGTAAAGTTATGTTTGAATTTACACCCTTGAGGCAAGAAGTGGAGGTGTCCCCTAAATGGGGTTGATGCTGCTGTTGTCAACCGGGCAAGTAGCTGCTACTCATAGTTCCCTCACCTTCTGCTTTGCTGCTGCTGCTGACGCTAAGTCACTTCAGTCGTGTCCGACTCTGTGTGACCCCATAAACGGCAGCCCACTAGGCTCCTCTTTCCCTGGGATTGTCCAGGCAAGAACACTGAAGTGGGTTGCCATTTCCTTCTCCAATGCATGAAAATGAAAAGTGAAAGGGAAGTCGCTCAGTGGTGCCCGACTGTTAGTGACCCCATGGACTGGACTGCAGCCTACCAGGCTCCTCCGTCCATGGGATTTTCCAGGCAAGAGTATTGGAGTGGGTTGCCATTGCCTTCTCTGAACCTTCTGCTTTAGACCCTAACAAATGGACTGTGAAGAACCTCATTATGCTTGGGGATGATCCTAGCACAACCATTCTCAGCATTGGCAGCACTTTAGAACCACCTGGGGAGCTTTTAAAAGGCATACTGGACCAGATTATATCCCTAGTCATCTAACTCAATCTTTGTGGATGCAGCCTACACATTGGGCTTCCCTAGTAGCTCAGATGGTAAAGCATCCGGCCGCAATGCAAGAGACCCGGGTTCAATCCCTGGATTGGGAAGATCTCCTGGAGAAGGAAAGGGCAACCCACTCCAGTATCCTTGCCTGGAAAATTCCATGGACAGAGGAGCCTGGCAGGCTACAATCCATGGGGTCGCAAAAAGTCGGACACGACTGAATGACTAAATTCCCTAATTCCCTACAAATCGGTATTTAAATTCTCCAGGAGGGATTCCCTGGTGGCTCAGACGGTAAAGCATCTGCCCGCAATGCAGGAGACCCGGGTTTGATTCCCGGGTAGGGAAGATCCCCTGGAGAAGGAAGTGGCCACCCACTCCAGCATTCTTGCCTAGAAAATCCCATGGATGGAGGAGGCTGGTGGGCTACAGTCCATGGGGTTGCAAAGAGTCAGACAGGACTGAGCAACTTCATGAGGTAATTCCCACGTGCATCCAAGATTGAGAACCAGTGTTCCAGAAGCTGGGAATCTGGTTTCCACCAAATATCAGAGGGCCTGGCACCTTGCAGGGAGGCATCCAGTTGGATTTCTCCTATCTACCACTTTCTCCACCCAAAGCTGAAAGCAGATTGTTTTCTAAAATCAGATTTATCTGATAACTTTGTTTCATGTATCCCTGCTCTCAGTTTAAATCCTTGGGCCTGGCATCTGCTCTATGACAGGGAATTTTTTAAAGGGAGCTCTTATCTAAGTTTGAACCATGGTATTAAAGGTGGGAAATTCCCTCTGAAGTTGCATTCACTTAAGATCTAAGAGGGAAGGTAAATTCAGGTGCCATAGATGTAGCAGCACCAGCTTGCCCAAACGGCCTCTCCTTTGGCCACCCTGGAAGATCAAGTTAAGTCATATTTGAAGAGTCGGGCTGTTCTTTGTAATCTTTGCCTGAAATATGCCAGGTTTGTGCTCAGTGCTCAGTCGTATCCAACTCTTTGCGACCCCATGGACTGTAGCCCGCCATGCTCCTCCGTCCACGGAATTTTCCAGGCAAGAATACAGGAGTGGGTTGCCATTTCTTCCTCCAGGGGACCTTCCAGACACAGAATCCAACCTGCATCTCCTTCATTGGCAGGCAAATTCTTCACCAACTGCGCTACCTGAATGGGAGGGAAAATTGACCTTCATGTAAAGACCAGTCTCTGAAGTTCCCACCTTCAAGTCCTAGCATACAATTGACTATCCCTTTTACAGGCAGAGCACAAGCTATCAGGTGGTCAGTGTTTTAGACCAGCATCTCTGTCTTCTTTCTATAACCAACTGCATCTGCCCTCCTATAAACATCCCGTCCTGCCACTGTTAAACCCGAGACAGTGAACAGGGTCTCAATATACTGAAGCCATGTCAGAGGCCCATGCAGACCCAGAAATTCCCGGTGGCCACGATGTCCAGCCTGGGATGGGCTCAGTACCTCTGTCCTGAAGCAGCTGACGCAGCTTGTACTGGGCGATGCCAGAGATGCTGTGGAGGTAGCCAAAGCAGCTCATGGCAGAGGCCACCTCCCTGTTGTGGGTATACAGAGCGCCAAAGCGGAAGCCAGAGATGCAGAAATCCTAGAGGAAGAGAGGAAGGGAAGGGAATACCCGGTCGGTCTGCTTCCGCTCCTGGCTCCACTTCCTTCCCTACCCAAGGACAGGCGGCAGGGGCTTACCTTACTGGCACCCCAGATCACGTGGGTCTTGTTGGGGTCAGGCAAACTGGAAAGGAAAGAGTCAAGATGGAGAAACACTTGAAGGATGATGACATGCAGTCTATGAAGGGAAGATGAAAGTGGCCTTGAGGCCCTTCCTAGACAGAAGGGCCTGGGGACCCAAAGTTCAAGACACAGTTGCCCCAGTTAAGCCAGGAAGTCAACAAAAGGTATCCTTGCCAAACCAGATGGGAGAGCTCAAGGGCCCACTGAAGGTACTTGAGGACTCCCAGCCTGGCTCGGGGTCTTCCTGCAGCGAGTCCAAAAGCCACCTTCTTGGCAGTTGGCTCCTCATGCAAGTGGGCCACCATGTCTAGACTTTCCAAACATTTCTAAAGTGTGTTCACCTATTTCTTTCTGCCCCACCTTTGGTGAAACTGTTCCATCCACGAGGCATGCTCTTCTCTTGCTTTGCCAGCTGGATCCTGTCCTAGGGCCAAATACCAACCCTTAAGAAAGTTCTCCTCTATTTCTCTTCTTTCCCTGTGCACTGCTTATCAAGAAGCCCTGACCTTCTGTAGGGTTTCATCGTGACTTTTAACCATGCTCATTCTACCCTCTTCTTAAACTATCTCATGTACAAAGCGGCATTTAGAGAAGACGAGGACAGGTGATGCTTTTCTCACTTTCACACTCCTGGGGGCTCGAAGCTCAGTTCTTGGCTCATAGCCAAAGGAGTTTACTGCCCATGGACTCACCCTGCAAAAGCAGGAGCTTCATGGTTCTCGTTCCCAGCTCCCGCTGAGACCAACTCACCTCTTCATGCTCAGAACACTGTGGAAGGTGATGGCTTCATCAAACACAGAGAGCATGTACATCTCATCTACAATCACGTGGAGGTTGTACCTGCAGGTTGGGTGAAAGAGAATGATTATCTAGGCTCTCTCTAATTGTAACTCACACTTCATTTGTTAGGCTTTTCTGAACACAGATCAGACACCCCTAAGGCCTCAGAAGCCCATCGAAACTTTCCAAGAGGTGTGGTAAGGTAGAAGGGGTCTCTCCTTCACCAGAGGGGACCTTCTGTCCTGACTTGGGGGTACTAGAAAGGAACAGGACCTGAGGGACATGCGTGAGAACATCTGGCCCCACGCTTCAACCATCAAGTAGAGACCAGTGGTAGGGGCTGGGCGTCCCAGAGACATCTCCTCTGGTATAGTCAGGCGCTTGCAGGACTTCCCAGTAGTTCAGGGGCTAAGACTATGCTCTCAATGCAAGGGGCTCAGATTCAATCCCTGGTCAGAAAACTAGATCCTCTGTGCCACAGCTAAGACCCAGTGCAATTAATAAACAACAACAAAAATTTTTTTAAAAGAGCTCCCACCTAGGGTCTGGTTCAAACAGGGATATGAAGTGGGCTAAGTGCACGCCTGCCTCGTCTCCTTTATTCTCCCAGCAGTCTGAAGCTATACTGTTACCTCTGTTTCACAGGAAGAAACTGGTTTCTGAGCTAGAACGCTAATCCCTCCCCTAGCCCGTGCTAGAGCTGGCATGGAGAGCACCCCCAGCACTCTTCCTCTTATCCCCATGTGCCACCATCAGTTGGTCTGGATTCGTTATGAAGTTTAAATACACTTTTCTTCTCGACCGTGGAAGATTATCTACCCTCAGAAGGCTATTTACAGACTTCAGAGATATTAATAACTGATGTTAACATGTTCTTAGAAACAGGGACAGGGAAATTCTAGAGGGACTCACCTTCCTCGGCACCTCAAGCCAAGGAGTTTGGGAAATGGATGCAGGAAGAGTTTATGCTACGAGGGGTGGGAAGTAACAGGGTGCGTGACTGTTATGTGGGTGAAGTGGCAGTCTGAAGCAGTGAACACGCGGCTGCCTTTTCCTTCATGTCCATTTCAGTTAGTTGTCCATAATTGCACAAAGTATACTACACAGTGAGAACACTTAGGGTATATTATTTCCAGTTCTGACTCCTTGACTGTGAGTGATGAGAACCCTTCTTACGGACTTCATCTCAAGGGGGTGAAGTCATACTTCTTGGCAAATTCCAGATATCCCATCATGGAGTCTTGGGAGTAGACGTCTCCCAGAGGATTCTGAGGGTTGATTAGCACAAGACCTCTGACCTTTTTCCCCTGAAAAGAACCAAGCATAACCAAGTGAAGATAAATCCTTCACCTCCACATCAAGTTCAGCTGAAGGTCAAAGCCAGGACACCGAATAGGATTGGACACCTCATCAAGGGCTCAGTGGGCAATTGGAGGAGCAACTATCATGGTGCCTGCAGAGGGGAATAGGAGGGAGCTCTGGGGGCCCACAGCCAGGCTCAAGGCTCCTCGGGGGATGTGCCCTGGGACGCTGCCTCTTTTGAAGAAGGCACCCACACTGTCTTGATGAACAAGTTATCCCACTGTCTCCATATTCAGCCCTTTCCTGGAGCAGCAGTGCCCACCCTGAAGACCCGGTTCCCACCTCACCTCAATCTTAGCCCTGAGCAGGGCTTGCTCCAGCTTATCCACAGTGAGCTGGAAAGGATAGCCGTTTGCCTCAGTGACCTGGAAGACAGATCCAGCCTGAGAACCACATATCTGGAAGCTTCCAGGCCTGGATTCCTCATTCCTAGAAACCCTGAGCAATCCTTTCCATTTATACTCAGAGGCTAGTCCCATGTGCCCTTTTGGCCCCATTTATCCATCCTTCTCCCATAACTTATACGGGAGAAAGGCAAGACCAACCTCCACCTTGGCAATGTCTAGACCATTCCCTTGCCTGGGTCGGTAGAACAGGAGGAGGTGGCCCACACTGACCTGACTCTCCAGGTGGACAGGAACCAGCTTGACTTTCGAATACAGGTGGGTACTAAAGGCGAAGCCCCCATAGGAGGGGGTGGGGACTAGAAAGGCCTCTGGAAGCAGAGAGACAGTGTTGTTAGTTCAGGGTCTCCCAGTGCGGTCCCCCGGATCAGCAGCAACACACCCCTCAGAAGGTTTCCTGTGTAATCCCTCCTACTTAGGGGCGAGTGCTTTGCAGCACAGGTTCTGTATACATAAGTGTAAGTGATAGTCGCTCAGTCGCGTCCAACTCTGCAACCCCATGGACTGTAGCCCGCCAGGCTCCTCTGTCCATGGAATTCCCCATACAAAACTGGAGTGGGCTGCCATTTCCTTCTCCAGGGGATCTTCCTGACCCAGGGCTGGAACCCAGATCTCTTGCATTGCATCCAGATTTCTTACCATCCTAGCTATGATAAGCCAGTGCTCTATACATAATCTACTCTTAATGTTACTTAGGAAAACAAAACCCAAGTTTCTTCTTTGAAAAGGGGAGAATACTGCTGCAAGTTACTTGGAATCCAGGGACTCAAGCGAGGCTTGCAGCAGGTAGAGCATGAATCAGCAAGTCTTGTCAGCTCCAGGCCGACACTGGAGGCAGAGGTCCACACACAGAGAGGGCTCTCATCTCTCTACGTGGCTCAGGTCTTCCGGACTTGGTGACTTCATGTGTTATTTTCTTTCCATCCATTTGGCCTCCTTGATGAGCTAATCAAGGACGCACTCCTTCCAGTGAAACTGGCTATCTTAGTAACAAGTGTCCCATGCAGTAGGCTCATCAAGAAATCTGAGATTCTTATTTCAAATTGTTCAGAGGCATCTTTAAGGAGACCAAGAACAGATCTCTCAAGCTTTACTTGATCTAGAACCTAGTTTTTGATTTTGGTATTTTTGTTTGTTGAAGTTGCTTCAGTTATGTCCAACTCCTTGCGACCCTATGGACTGTAGCCTACCAGGCTCCTCTGTCCATTGAATCCTCCAGGAAGAATACTGGAGTGGGTTACCATGCCCTCCTCCAGGGGATCTTCCCAACCCAGGGATTGATCGTGAGTCTCTGAAGTCTCCTGCATTGGCAGGCTGGTTCTTTACCACTAGCGCCACCTGGGAATCTCCAGAGACGCCCAACTTGCTGTGTGTCGAAGAGATAGAACATCTGTATTGTCTAAGCCAGTTGACTAGGGCTCTCTGTATTGGGGTTGAGATCAAAAGTCTGACTAATACTAGACAGAGCTGGCTCCAGATGTCACCATTTCTGGGGCAGACTGGAGGCCTGTAACATGCCCATATTAAATGGGAATTCAAATCCCTCACTCCTGCAGAAAAAGTAGGAAGATGCTCTAATCGGTGCAGGAGGCAACCCAGCACTTCAGGGGAAAGGTCTTCAGTCAAGACCCCCTTCTCCCTCCGGGCCCAGGGCCCGTGCGCACCTGCCCACGTGAGGCTGTGTCCCTGAGGGAGCACAGATCCTGCTGACTTACCACCTGGATCACACAGAACCATGGCCAGAGCAGAGCAGACAGCAGAGCAGCCATTTAGAATGACCACCTGGAGAGGACACACGGAAGGCAGAAGCTGAAAACCAGTCCTCGTAAGAGGGATCGGTCCTCCATCTCCCTCCGCACGGGGAGTCTCCTCAGCGAGGACCCACTGGCCTCCACCCTGCCCCGACTCAGGGGCTCTTCTGGAAATGCAGAGGTCCCCAAGAATACGGTCCTCCACCAGGGTGTCAGAAGGCTGGGAAGAGACTCACATTTTCTGGGTCAAGGGGCTCAGGTGTCTTACAGTAGAAGGTCAGGAACCGGGCCACTTCTTTCCGCAGGCTGTGGACAGACACAGACAGACCGGTCGTTCCCAGGATCGGCCCTGGGCTTTCCCTACAGCCTCGACTTTAGTTATTTCACAAGAGCAGAGCGTGCAACCTCAGGGTCCTTACAGGGTGAACAGGGGACTGAGGCTCTCAGTTCCCCAGGAGACACAGATGTGAAGAGTACGGACAAAAATCCTGGGTTTCTTGAAGGACAGAACAGTGCTGTTTCTACTACACCAGCTTGCCTGCTCTGACAGTCTACTCTAGGCATTTTCTAGAAGTCATTACCCCCCAAAATAGGTAGGCACCCAGCAGAGAACCAGGGAGTCTTTCCCTGGATGTGGACGGGTGCTTGTAGGCCAGAAGACCCCAAGTTCAGGGGCTACTTACAATGGTTGCCCTCTCCAATCAGCGTACTGCAGGAGATCTTCATCAATGTAGGTCATGTCACTCTGACTCAACTGTCAACAAATAGAGCGTGAGCACGGCCAGACCAGGGGTGCCCAAGAGGCTTCATCCTACTCCTAGGATGCCCATGGGCGTTTGCCCTACAACACAGGGCCTCCCAGAGGGAAATGGGCATATATGCTACATGCTCCCTGAGGAACGGAGGCTTCAGTCTTCGTGTCAAAGATTATACAACTAGATCTCCCCCGGGAAGCTCAGACAACCTCCCCAACCCTACATTTGATCTAGATGCTCCCTTGGCAGCTTACCCACCACATACCCATCCAGAGAAAACTTCCCAACACAGCAAGGCCAGTCAGCAGGTTAGATGTGCTATTCAAGAAGCCATTTCCCCACTCCCTTCCTCAAACTTCTAAGTCTTATTCCTGTGTCTACCACGTGCCAAAAGACCCATTCTTGGGGGACTTGGGCCTAAAGGTGGGTCCCAGCACAGGCTGGAAAGTGGCTTACCCTCTCAGCCAGAAGATCAGTACAGAGCTTGTTCTCACTGGTACCAAGGTTGATGTAGCCCTGGAGATAGACAGAATCGAAGGTCAGTCCTCTTGCCTTGCCCACCATGGACCCCTTTAAACAGGTCATAATTACTCATCTGGATGAGCCCAAATGGAGGTCTCCCTGCTCCATGAGGCAATAAAATCCATGTTTGACAACCTTAATATTAGAAAAAAATTCCACAAATTCTCCCAAATCTTAACAGCTTGCAAACTTCCCTCTTTAGAGCCACATATTGGGTGGGCCAAAAGTCCATCCAGTTAGTGAGTACCTTGTTCTAATAAAGTTCTCGGTGAAAATGAAAAGTGTCTTATTTTTATTCAAAACTGAATGAACTTTTTGGCCAAGCCACAACATAAGTAGTAATAGTTCTATTATGTACCAGCCATCATTGACTGAGCTCCTATATTCTAGACGTTAGACTAAGTGGTTCCTGTCAATTGCCTTAATTCTCACACGTCCTGAGAAAATGCTCTGATCTTCTGCTGAAAGAGAGGAAATAAAGCTCAGAAAGGTTGAACAAACCGCACTAGCCACATGACCTTGGTAAGGAGCAGCATCTCACCTGACTGGCCCCAGAGCCTGGCTCCTTAACCAGGCCCTGCCTGTATCACCTCTGCCATCTCCACTTCCATGAAAGGGCCCCTTCGAGTTCCTGGAAGGGGCACGGCCCCTCAGAGGCCGATCAGGATACCCGACTCATTTGGGCCCCAGAAAAGCCAATGACCATTGGCCACACATCCCTTGGGTGGGAACAGAAGGAAAGCTGAGGCTACTGTGGCCCCCTGCCCTCTGGCTGGAGAGCTGTTGGGACCCTCCCTTGCTGGAAGCCTGTTCTTGATCCCATCACCACTGGGATAACATCCCAACATATTACAATGGCCCGATCCCATCCGTACCTCTGTTACAGCACTCACCATCTCTGCTCAAGCCACACAGGCCTCCTTTCCCAATCACTCCAAGCTCTTCTCACCTTGAAGCTTCCACCCACTCTGTTCCTCCTTCCTGGAAGACCCCTCCCTTTCCCCCACCACCTGACTGACGGACTCAACCTCTAAACCATCTTCCCTGACCACCCAAAGCAGGCAGCCCCTTGGTGCTCTTGGGAACGCTATTCACATCTGTTTCCCCAGTGGCTGGGATCTGTTACTAGACTTGAGTTCCACGAGGGTAGGTTCACTTACCGCAGTGACCACAGTGACTCCCGGTAGATAAGAGCTAGGACCGGAGGGGAAACCCGACCCGGCTTGTCAACTTTCCTGTGCCCACCCCCTCACCTACAGGGGACAATAGCACCCGCTCCATGGGGCTGGGAAAAGTCAATGAGGACGCGTAGTTCTTGGCACAGGACTCAGAAAATCCTAGTGATGGGGGCCCTCGAGCCTGTCCCCCCATCCTCACCAAGGTGTTCTTGTCCTTGTGGTATTTGTTTCCTTGGTAGGTGTCATAGTCCCGGAATCTCAAGCGGTATAAGGCAGAGATGTCAGTCCCACGGTTGGACAGGTCATAGCTGATAACTGTATTTTCAAAATCACTCTCTTGGTAGAACATCTGGCCAGTCTGCCTGTTTGCTTGGCCCGGCTGCCCACCTCCAACATCACCCCTGGAGTCCGTGGACGTGCAAGGCGTTTGGGCGCTCTGGTTGCCTGGGGCCCCAGCCGGCAGGAAGCTGACGATCTGGAACAATAAGCGACCCAGGAGCGCCTCCTGCTCCCTGATGGCCTGGCTGTGCCCCTGCTCCTCCAGCGCCAGGTCCTGCCGCTGAGGTCTGGTCGTCAGCTGCGTGATGTGATCCTCCACGGTCTGCCGCAAGGTCAGCACCATCTCCATCAGCTGGGTGTGGATGCTGCGGTATCTGAGGGCCTGGCCTCTCATCTGGACACAAGGCGTGTGGGGGGTGTCTGACGGGCCACTCGTACTCTGGGTGTTCCCACTGGCCTCAGCAGGCTGGCTGGAACCTGCAGAGAGAGACCACGCACTGCAGCAAAGGAGACTTCCTTAACCTCAGGCCCAGGCGTGATCTCAGCCTGGCCCCCAGTTCCTTCTACCACCACACCTTGGTTACAGGCCCAAACTGGCTGAGGAAGGGCTACCTGCTCATTCAAGGGCAATGCCTATGTGGCCCCAAGCTCAGACGTTAGAGCACCGGACTTAAGTGTCATTAATATGTGTTCTTAGGAAGAACCTTAGGGTCCATTTCAAGAAAAAGGAGAAATTGAAGAGGTAGGCTGTGGATTCTTCAATCAGAGTGACTCCTGCTTTATAGTTTTAAGGAAGAAAAGGGATTCTGCTGCTAAAAACCAAAACCAAAAATAAAAACAACAAACCAAAACCTTAAGTCATTCTGCTAGACTAGCGGAAAGTAAGCTACTGCCCAGGGACCAAGCCAGCCTTCCATTTGTCTTTGTAAATAAAGTTTTATTGGAGTATAGTCATGGTCTCTTGTTTATGTGTTATCTATATTTGCCTTTGTGCTTCAACAGCAGAGCTGAATAGTTGTAACACAGACCGTATGGCTCATAAGGCCTAATATAGCTACTATCTGGCCTGTTACAGAAAAAGTTTGCCAGGGCTTGTTCTAGAACATCGTTCCTTTTTCCATTTTTCCCCCGAGCGGGTCATACCAGATGTTCAAAACTCAGTTCTTTCATCCTCCTGCTTTTGTATCACTTCCTATAAACACCTTTGACCTGCTCACAGTGACAGCTGCCTTGGACATCCATCACCAGTAACCACGGGCAAGATACATGGTTCTCGAATTTTAAAGTCCACCAGAATCACTTAGAGGGTTTGTAAGGACGCAGTGCTAGTCTTCATCACTGGACTTTCTTTCAGGGGTTTTGGGGTGGAGCCTGAGTAATTGCAGTTCTAACAAAGTTCCTAGGACTATATGTTCTGAACCTTTAACAATAATTCAGCCCAACCTTCTGTCTGAAAAGAAGTCCAAATGCTGGATAAGACTTTGTACACCTTTGTAAAGCATCAAAGAATTTTTAAAAGTCAGATATTAAGAAGCCAGGAGGTATGAAAATGTGAGGCTGATCGCTGCCTCTCATTCTTGTAAAATAATCCTCCTATCCTCAGTCACTGAGATCCCTTTTTCTGAAAATCTAGACTTGCACAGCTTCCATCAAATGCCATCTTCTAAGTTTTTCTACATCACATCCCCCCACATATGCAAAACCTTGTTACTTCTTTTATAGTCTGTGGGACCAGCACTTCAAAATACTGGACAGTCTGCCCAACCTCTCTAAACCGTCTTTAGTCTGCTTGTGATATTCCCATGACAACCTATACTTCTCTGTAATGACACTTCATTTTGTTACTTGTTCAGTATCTGCCCCGGTCAGCCTTCACCAGCATGTCCTTAGCACACCATCTGGCATACAGGGAATTAGCAGGAGAGGCACAGCCCCAAGGATGTGGCTGACTCAGAGAAGAGATAAGGCATGACTGGAGACTGTAAGCTACGGAAAATGGAGCAACAGTCGGATGAAGCCATGGGATAAACAGGTACCGAGTCTTGACTTAGGAAGCCAACCTTTCATCAGTAATACAGAGAACTTCTCTCACCGCTATTAGAAACAATGTTTAGATAGAAATTGAACAAATTTTTCTTATTCCTGGACTAACACTTGTTTCACAAGCAAAAGCTTTGCTATGGGCCAAGCTCCATCCCCTAGAAGTAACAGGGCCATTGCGATGGGGCTCTCAACTCTGGGGGTGAGAAGGTCATGCTGTCCTCCAGGAACGTGGGTGGCCCTCAGCGTCCTTCCATCCACCCAGCCCTCAGTCGGGGACCTCAGGCTCACAGGAAACAGGTCAGGCAGGGGCAGGAAACCAGAGATCAGTGTGGCCCACCAGGCACTGGAGGAGGGAGACTGGCTGGAATTAGAGCTCTCCAGGCAGGGGCCAAGGCAAGTAACTGCAAAAAGTATATTTTCCTGGCAAATGTATTTTCTGATAAGGTAGTGAGTATGCAGCAAGGCTGAGGGAAAACCAAGAAGTCAGACCTCCACCAAGACTGGTCTTTTCTATAAGAAAAGTCTATTGTGACTGACATTGTTCCACAAAGGCCATAATGTCCCCAAATCTCAGCCCTAAATTGTCTGGTGTCAGGATACACAAACTCTCAAGTCTTTTTGGCTATACCCGTAGTTTCAGTATTTCTCACCTTTAAACCATTTTCCTCCCAAAGCATACACAGGGGACTTCTATAAAAGCAGAATCTCAGAACCAGCCCAGCTAGTGCCCTCTGATAAGAGCTGAAAGACAGATCTTAAACAGTAAAAACCGAGAATGGGGACTGAATATGGGGAATGAACTAGGAAACTAGTCTGCTGTTCATTTGGGATGCCAGTACATGGGTATACCATTTATACCAGGATATTTCTGCCTCTTTCTCTAGTACCATACAAGCCCTTCTAGTTCAATCTGCCATCTGGCCTTCCTTCCCCTTGCCATGCACCAGCCTTCCCTGGTGTCTCAGTACCCTAACCTAACTGAGTTTCTTCCTTCTCAATGTAGTAATTAGGATTACTACATAATAATTAGTACATAATGATAAAAATTGTCAAGTCTTCCTTATGTGCAAGGGAAGCAAGGTGTATGGGGGGTATAGATCCCTAAATACAAGTTGCGAAACTGAAAACTCAGGTAAAAGCAGCCTTGAGAAGCCTAGATTCTGTTACCACTCACCAACTGTGGGATGTTGGAAGAATTCTCTCTGTCTGGGCACCAGTTACTCATACCGGGTGAGAAAGTCGCTTGTTGTATCCGACTCTGCAACCCCATGGACTATGCAGTCCACGGAACTCTCCAGGTCAGAATACTGGAGTGGGTAGCTGTTCCCTTCTCCAGAGGCTCTTCCCAACCCAGGGATGGAACCCAGGTCTCCCACATTGCAGGCAGATTGTTTACCAGCTGAGCTACCAAGGAATCCTAATACTTACCTCAAATGGAAGTAAAATTGAAACTCCATGAAGGCAAGGAACTTCTAGTGTCCCATAATAAAACCAAGATTTAAACCTCAGCCCTCTGACGGTAGCCCAGAACTCCTGGGAAGAGTGTGAACTGGCAGAAAACCAGCGCTAGCACAGACTCCAGCCTGGTCTGTGCAGTCACGGCACATGATGTGCCCCAGAAGTCTCAGATTCTGAAGCTGGATTAACCACATCCAACAGTACTTTCATCCGGTACTATTGGTGACTCAAAGTCCCTGGACAGAAGAAAACAAACGCTCTGGGAACAGTATACCTGGGATTTTAGGTTGCTCAATAGGATGACTTTTCAAATACAGCATCCAGCACACAGGAAATCTAGACACATGAATCAACTGCTGCTGCTGCTAAGTAGCTTCAGTTATGTCTGACTCTGTGTGACCCCATAGACGGTAGCCCACTAGGCTCCCCCATCCCTGGGATTCTCCAGGCAAGAACACTGGAGTGGGTTGCCATTTCCTTCTCCAGTGCATGAAAGTGAAAAGTGAAAGTGAAGTTGCTCAGTCGTGTCTGACTCTTCGTGACCCCATGGATTGTAGCCCACCAGGCTCCTCCATCCATGGGATTTTCCAGGCAAGAGTACTGGAAAATGAATCAACAGCATGCTAAAACCAGCAGAGACAGCGAAGACCAACTAGACTGGAGGTGCCAGGAGTCAACTGCAAAAACATCGCTTTTCTGTTCAAGGAGATAAAACCCAAGCCCAGAACTTGACAAAAATTAGAAGTTGTTAAAATGATAGATCTAAAGGAAACAGGAGATTCTAGACTGCCTGTTGTTAAAACACAGTTATTGAAAATTTAAAGCCTCAATGGAAAAGGCTTAATGGCATATTAGATACAACTAAAGAGAAAGTTAGTGACCTGGAAAGAGAGGCTGGAGAAACTTTCTAGAATGTGGCATGAAGACACAGAAGAAACATAAAAGATATAAAATGTAAGGTATACATACACATAGACATACTCATTCGGAGTATGGAGAAAATGGGGCAGAAGAGAAGCAATTTGAATCAGGTGTTTCATCAGTGCCAAATAACCAGGCACCAAAGCACAGCAACAAGAAGGTTAAAAATGCAAGTTAGGATAAATTATATAACTATATATATACATATATATATATATATATATATGTAGCTTCTTTGTGAAGCGACAAAAAAATACAAGACAAAGAAACATTTCAAAAGCAGCCAAGAAAAAAAGTTATCTTAAAAGGAATCACAGATCAAAAGCTGGTATTAGCAACAGCGGAAACCTGAAGTTAGTGATATTCTATTGTCAGTATACTGAAAGGGAATAACTCCCAATCTGGAATCTTGTAGCCATCACACATCTCCACTTCGACAGGCAGTACCAATTTCTCCCTCTAAGGGGCTGGATTTACTGCAGAGGACCTACCAAACACAGCAAGTAGTGAGAGGTGGAAGAGGACAGACGCTACTAATCAGAGCCAGTAGGTTCACCTTTAAAAGCTAAAGCCAACTGAGTGAAAGAAACCAGACAAGGTCCATACCGTCCAGTTCTCCTTACAGGGCAACTAAAAGTAATTGGTAATAATAGAAGTCAAAACAGTAGCTCCCTGGAGAGGAGGTTGGGAAATTGACTGTAATGGGATGCAGGAAACTTTCTGGGGAGATGATATTAACATGTCTTAATAGGATGATGGTTACATGGCTATAACCATATGTCAAAGCTCAAGGTGTACTCTTATGAATCTTGCTATATTTAAGTAGGTTTTTAAAATGCAGGTATAGCTAATTTAAGGCTTTATTGTTGCTGTTTAGTCACTAAGTTGTGTCTGACTCCTGCAACTCCATGGACTATAGTCCATCAGATTCCTCTCTCCGTGGGATTGTCCAGGCAAGAATACTGGAGTGGGTGACCATTTTCTTCTCCAGGGGATCTTCCCAACTCAGGGATCAAGTCCAAGTCTCCTGCATTACAGGCAGTTTCTTTGCCACCGAGCCATCTGGGAAGCCCAATTTAAGGCTCTATTAGATTATAAATAGCTAAATAAGTTTATCTCCAATGTGAGCCCTTCCAGTGTAAAGACCACTATGGGAACAGGCCCCAACTATGCAGAGGGATATCTGCATGATTAATTTATAGCAGAAAAAAACAAAGCGACAGTTCTTGAGAGACAAGCATAGCTAACTTAGTCAAGAAAAATAAGAGAAAGCACATGCACTGAAATAAGATGAGCTAGAGACTGTTGTGCACTGTTCTAATGGATATGATTAAGTCTGGAAAAAGTGGATAATCTAGTTTAAAAATGTAGTTAATTATTCACAGTCCCAGATAAGAAATAAAATCTTAAGCAAATCAGTTTCCATAGACATTATCAAAGAGTTAGGTCTCTTGGAGAATATCTAGCCCAGCGGGTCTCATAAGGAAATATCATCATATATATAAAGGAGTATATTATTCCAGTGCTATTAAACTAGAGAAAAGGAAAATCCACATTTCCTAATCAAGTAAACAATGATATCTAGACTTGATCAATTTTATATGAAGAACTACAGACAAATCTATGGACAAGTGATTAGATTATCAATACTTAAAACTGAATAGCACCTAGCAAGCAGAATCCAGTAGAATAAAATAACCTTTTGACCACGTGGGGTCACATTGAGAATGGAAGTTCAATTCTATGACTTCTATTAACTTTTCATTAGTAGATCCTAAGGGAATAAAACTCACTTGATCTATAGATGCTATAAAGACATCTGACAAAATTAGATACCCATGCTTGATTTAAACAACTTAATACAATGAATGGCCACCTCTTTAACATAAGACATCTCTCAGCCAAAAAGCCAGCCTCCAACTTAGCTGAGAAACCAAAGGGTTTGAAATCCTGAACAAGAGATAAGGTTGCCCATGGTCACTGTAAAATACCTAACATTTCACCAGAGGTCTCAGACAAAAATATTAGGCAAGGAAAGAAATTAAGAGTTAAAAATAGGAAATTTGAGTTAACACTATCTACAGATTACTAACGGCTACTTGGAAGACACAAAAGAATTAACAGATGCTTTACAAGAGAATTTAGTATAGTTACAGACTAGGACCCCATTTCATCTTTTTTTTTTTCCCTTTGGCTGTTTAGCGTGCAGGGGTCTTAACTCCCTAACCAGGGATAGAACCCATGACCCCTGCAGTGGAAGAGTGAGGTCTTAACCATTGAACCAGGGAAGTACCCTCAGTTGACCTTTCTGTAAATAAAGTTTTATTGGAACACAGCTACACCCATGTGGCACACATACGCTGGCTAGACTTTGGTAGACTATACTAGAAGAAAATGAAGAGAGAGTTCTTGAGATGCAAGCATAGCTAACTTAGTCAAGGAAAAAAAGAGGAAGCGCATGCACCAAAATAAGACGAACTTAGACCAGCGTTTTCAGCCCAGGCCACTTACCTAATGAGAGCTTAGTGACTGCCCAGAAGCCCCAGCCACAGGCAGCTTATTTCACTTCATCCTGGCTGCTAGGAGGCGAGAGTTATCCACAATTTGCAGATTGGGTGAATAAGGACATAATTTATAATAGCCTGTTGAATTTAACACAGTCCCTTAATACACCCAGCCTGAGTATGAATGGTGTAAGCTTTTGGGGGTCACAGGCCCTTTGAAACCACCACATTATCAATCACAGTTTACACTGGGCACTGCCTTGAGCCAGGCTATTGTCTGGGTTCTTTATATACACCACCCAATTTAATCCTCAAAGTGGCTCAATTAGGAGGGTAAAGAATCTACCTACAATGCAGGAGACCTGGGTTCAATCCCTGGATCTGGAAGATCCTCTGGAGAAAGGAATGGCAACCCACTCCAGTATTCCTGCCTGGAGAATTCCATGGACAGAGGAGCCTGGTGTGCTACAATCCATGGGGTCACAAAGACTTGGACACAACTGAGTAACTAACAAAAATAACAAATGAGGAGGGTACCACCATTAGGCTCACTTTATAGGTATGGCTTAAAGGAAGAAGCTTAAAAACAGGAGGCTCAAAGGCAGGAGGTTAATTCAAACAAGTAGGATGGGAAAGTACTCTTGCCTGGAAAATCCCGTGGACCGTGGAGCCTGGAAGGCTGCAGTCCATGGGGTCGCTAAGAGTCAGCCACTTTCACTTTTCACTTTCATGCATTGGAGAAGGAAATGGCAACCCACTCCAGTGTTCTTGCCTGGAAAATCCCATGGACAGAGGGAGCCTGGAAGGCTGCAGTCCATGGGGTCGCTAAGAGTCGGACACGACTGAGTGACTTCACTTTCACTTTTCACTTTCAGGCATTGGAGAAGGAAATGGCAACCCACTCCAGTGTTCTTACCTGGAGAATCCCAGGGACGGGGGAGCCTGGTGGGCTGCCATCTATGGGGTTGCATAGAGTCGGACACGACTGAAGTGACTTAGCAGCAGGATGGGAAAGGGGGGCTTGAAATCCAAGTCTGCAAACCCCAGGCTCCACTGCCCTCTTAACCATCCCTTCCTGAGGCTGCTTGCTGGAAGGGTACACATACCCTCAAAGCCTGGCACTCACTATCAGGAATCCATAAGCCCCAAAGTCCATCGTTCGCCCTACCCCAGGTCGGGGTCCAGGTGCAGCCCCGTCTCAGTCCACATCCATGCCTTCCAACCCAACCACCATGCTCTTACCGCTCTCCTTGTTTCCGCTCATTTCTGCTCTGGTCAAAATCCTTTAATCATTGGGAGCCTCAGAGACCTCTCCACCGCGCGCTCCTCTCAGAAAGCCTGCTTACTGCTTTGGGCCTGCGCGCTCTGCTTTTAAGCATGCAGGTGGTTTCAAGGGCAACAACCTCCACCTTGTCCTTTCCAAGGGGATCTCCCTCAGGTGCTCTTAATTACCTAATATGGCCTTTCTTTTTACAAAAATTTTTAAATTATTTATTTTAAATTGAGGTAACATTGGTTTATAACATTATATAAGTTTCACATGTACAACATTATATTTCAACTTCTGTACATTTACTGCGTGCTCTCCACCAAAAATTTAGTTTCCATCCATCACCACATAGTTAATACCCTTTACTCACACCCCACTCCCATCCTTCCCCTCTAATAACCTTTACTCTGTTCTCTGTATCTACATGTTTGTTCCATTTGGTTTGGTCTTGTTCATCTATTTTTGTTTGTTTGTTTCTTATATTCCACCTATGAGTGAAATCATATAGTATTTGTCTTTTTCCATCACTTCACATGATGCCCTTAAGGTCCATCCAAGTGCACGTGTGCTCTATTGCTGAGTCGTGTCTGCAGACCCCCTTGGCCTGCAGACAGCCAGGCTCCTCTGTCCATGGGATTTTCCAGGCAAGAATACTGGAGTGGGTTGCCATTTCCTCCTCCAGGGGACATTCCTGACCCAGGGATCAAATGTACATCTCTTGTGTTTTCTGCATCAGCAGGCAGATTCTTTACCACTGAGCCACCTAGGAAGTCCCTAAGGTCTATCCATGTTGTTGAAAATGGACAGATCTCATCTTTTTTATGGCTGAGTAGTATTCCGTTGTGTGTGTGTGTGTGTGTGTGTGTGTACCACACTTTCTTTACTTATGCATCCACTGATGGAACTCAGGTTGCTTCCATATCTTGCCTATTATATGTAATCCTGCAATGAACATTCATGTATCTTTACAAACTAGTGTTTTCATTTTCTTTGAATAAACCCAGAAGTGGAGTGTAAATTGGCACAGCCACAGTGAAAAACAGCAAGCAGATTCCTCCAAAAGTTGAGAATAACATGGCCTTTCTTTGAACTATTACGGTGCAGAGCTCAGCAGCGCCCACACCTGCGAGAACCACACTTTGGAGCTGTGGCTCTCAGTCTCTGGAGGCATCGGCGACACCTGGAGAGCTCGCAAGGAGGAGGGGGCTCTGGGAAGCGGGCGAGGGTCTGAGCCTGGGTAGACCCTCAGGGCTGTCAGGTGATTTGAATACTTGGCAACATCAGCAAGCAAATCTCAATTAAAGCACCAGTGAGCTACTAACCTCTGAGGCCACAATTGCGAGCAGGCTGCAGTGGGTTAACCAAGGGCAGGACAGACACCTTGACGAGGAAGCACTGGAGTGATGACCAGGGGTGGGGGGTTGCTGGTTCCAGTCTTCTCAGCCCTACCTGCCTGTGTGTCCTTGGTAAACCCACCCAAGCCTTTCTGGTCTTTGGTTTCTCTTTGATGAAGGGAGAGGAAACCGACTTCACGAAGGGTGATGGATGGGAATGGTGTTCTTGAATGAGCACCGAACATTTGGAGCTCCTGGTCTGCCTTCCCTGAGGGTCAACAAACAGAAGCAAAGCTGAAAGCTGAGCCTCCTGTAATTCGCCTGGCCCACTCACCACCATCTCTCATTCCTCTAGGCCTTCGCACGTGCTGTTCCCTCCGCTCAGAAAACGTTTCACAGACCCACCCACTTGGCAGACTTCTGCTTCTCCTTCAAGTCTGTGCCCGTGTCACAGTGAAAATGAAAAAAGGGGAATGAGTTTTTCTCTTTCCCTTTCCAGAGAACAAAGAAAATAGATAGAACAGTGAGCAGGTTTGAACATTCCTAGTTTTTTTACTTTAATTGCTCCTAACTCTGCATGTCTGGAACGAAACTTGCTTTTCTGCCCCGTAAGTCTGCAAGAGCTACAGTTCACATTTTTTCTATATCCTGTATCTGGTGCTTACCCTTTCAACATCCTTCCCCTTGTAGTTATGTATCAGAAAGGCCTCAGAGCCACCAAAATGCCAGACTCGATTATTGGGTTACTGACGCCAGGCTATGACTGTCTTTGAAATAATGCGAGAGGAAGAAATCAGGATCCTATCACCTCTGTTCCTCATCACCGACTCCTGACTGCGAGCCCTTGCCTTATACAAGCCCCTAGACTCCTTGTGGCTTGGCGAGGGGGGCACAGTTCTTGAGCCATGAGCCTACCGGTTTCTCCTCTCCACCGGCTGAGAATTAAAGCTTTCTTTCAGTTTCCTCCAAACTCTGTCTCCGTATTTTTTTTCGGCTTCGATGGGCAGAGGAAGCCAAGATTTTGGCCAGCAACACCTGGGTGCCACCTCCTCTAAGGACACTTCTTCCCTGACTTAGGCAGGTTTAGGGGCCCCAGCCTGCATCTTCATCCTCTCTGCTTATGCCTACAGTACAAAACATAGAGGAGGAGATGGCTGGATGGTATCACCACCTCAATGGACATGAGTTTGGGTAAACTCTGGGGGTTGGTGATGGGCAGGGAGGCCTGGCGTGCTGCAGTCCATGGGGTCGCAAAGAGTCGGACATGACTGAGCAACTGATCTGAACTGAACAAAACACAGCAGTGCCTCCTAGCCTTTGCTCTAGCTGGTTTCCAACACCTGGACCTCTGTTCCCCGGAGATACCTGCCCTGCTCCTCACCTCCTACACAGCTTTGCTCAGATGTCACCTTCTCTCAGAGGCCAACTGTGATCACTGACCTCATTGTGCCACCTGCTTCCACTGCAGTGACCCCCCCCCCATTCTATCTTTCACGTTTTATAGGACTTTTCTCCTTCAAATGTGCTGTATACTTATTTGTTAGGTGCACTATTTTCAATACCCCCCTTCTAAAACATAAACTTCAGGAGAGCAAGTGTCTTTGATTGCCTTTTTTTTTTTTTTTACTGTTTCTCAAATGTAAAGAACAGGTACTTGACCCATAGGGGAGCTCAACAGCATTTACGAATGAATGAGAGAGTGGATGAATGGACAACGGAACAAATGAACGAATACCATAATATTAACACGATTATCTAAGGTCTGGGTCCCCTTCTGGACAGTCAGGCTTCTTAGTTTTGAAGGCACAGATGGGGTTCTCTGGTTAGTGTTTGTTAACTATTATTGGTAACTATTTGATGAGCGACCGAGAACGGAAATGAAGGAACCAGTCAAACAATTGTAGTCACCGGGTTCCTGCTGACGGTGGAACGAAGACGTGCCAGAGGAAAACCCTCCTTTCCCGTCCCAGCCTCCTCGGTTTCCCACCGTCTGCCCCGGGACCCCTTGGAAAACACAGCTGTAACATGGATTCGCCAAGAGGGGTCGCTAAACTCTTATTTTCCCTCCAGGCGCAGAGAACTCAGGGTGGCGGCCTGTGCAGACGCAGGGAAAGCGGAGACAGGAGGATGAGAGAAAAGATGGGCGAAGGCCCCACCCTCTCGGGCCAGCCCAGCCGCAGGGCGCGCGCCCCCAGGTAGACCCAGACGAGCCAAGCACTGCGCTAGGGGCAGGCAGTATGATCTCCACCTAAGCCTATGACCCCTGCACTCTTAGGGTCCTCTAGGATCTGTTTTTGATAGGACCCCAGGCTCAAAAAGGCTGGGCACCTTGCCAGCGTAGCACCACTAGAAAAGATCAGAGATTCAGATTCGCTGAACCCTGTCGTTCCCACCCTCTACCCCTCCCCTCCCCCCGCCCCCCACTCTTTTGGGCATCTCCCTTGCAAAAGCAGAGCAAGGTTGCAAGCCCAGTGTCTGACTGGGCCTCATGTAGAAAGCCCTTGGGTCCTCTTTCTGGTGGGGCTTAAAGCAAGGGGGTGGGCAGTGGGAGGTAGGGCAAAGGCTGAGTTCCTCCCTCAAGGACACAGAACCAGCCGCCCTCAGCTCCCACCCTCCCCCCAGCCCCACCTCCTTTGTATCACCCTTGCTCCCTTGATTTCAGTTCCCTGGGCGTTTAAGTAGCCACTTGGCCACACGCAAATTCACTTGGGAGAGAGGAGCCTGGCAAGCACAGAGTAAAGACAGGATGGGAGGAGACTGCACAGCGTCCTCGACCCATCTATGAGATACATAGTAATGAAATGGAGGCGCAGAGAGAGTGCGACCTGAGAAAATCCTGACCCGAGCACCCTTGTGGCCCAAACCTGGGAGTCTATAATGATGGGCTGTCTTGGTGGACACGAATCCAGAGTTCCACATCCTGGGCCTCCCAGCAATACAGTGAGGAAAGTATCCTTGGCCCTATTTTACAGATGGGTAAACTGAGGGCCCGGACTGCTCTGGTGGCTCAGTGGTAAAGAATCCACCTGCCAATGCAGGAGATGCAGGTTCGATCTCAGGGTTGCAAAGATCTCCTGGAGAAGGAAATGGCAACCCATTCCAATATTCTTGCCTAGGGAAATCCCATGGACAGAGGTGCCTGACAGGCTACAGTCCATGGGGTCGCAAAAGAGTCGGACACAACTTAGTGTCTGAATAACGACAAACTGAGGCCCAGCAAATTTTTCTCAGGCTTGTTCATGTTCGTGCTGTTTGCATTGACATGATTCCTAGTGTGCACTCTCTTCCAGGATTCCTGAGACACAGCGACAGTGTCCTAATGATCCCATTAGGTCTGGCCTGGTCTCCAGGTTGTATGAGGTGCCCTGGAGTGGGAGCCTGAGGAGGAAGAATGCCACGATGCTGAGGTCTGCTGGCTCTGGCCCACTCAGCCCATCCTACCGACTACAAGCAGGGCCAGCTGCTCTACCGGTTGCCACTTAGTTGCCCTCTGGGGAACATTCTTCTTCCAGCCAGTTACCCAGCAGAAGCTGTTCTTCAAAGGGCACTGCAGGTGCTCCCTTCTGCAGAATGCCTGACTACTCCAGCCCTTCCGAGCTCCAACAATGTCCTTCGAGGTTCTGAGCAGCTGTCCACCCAGATGAGGCGTTCTCTGACCTGGGCACTCACCCCCAACTGGATTGTAAAGACCGTGAAGGAAGAGAGACCCGCTCTCTGCTCATACCTCCCTTTAGCTTCTGGGGGCTGAGTGTACAGTAGGTGTTCAGGAGCTGCTTGTCGGTTTACTTGTTGACTGTTTACATGGGAGAACAGATCTAAAAAGCAACTCTCTGTGTCCAGGGAGTTTTTAACCAAAATTTGTAAATGATCTCTCTGTCCTTTGGGACAACCAGGAGGAAAGAATTATCACTATTTATTCATTCAACAAATATTTAACAAGCCACTGACATGTGCTAGGCACCATTCTAGGCTCTGGAGACACAGAAGGCAACGTAACAGGGGCGACCCTCTGTAATTTACCTCCTAAAGCAGGTGACAGAGAGCGAACGACATAGGTAAGCCAGGAGAGCTGGATAAGGTTTTCTGTGAAGAAAACCCAAGCTGGGCAGGGGATAAGAGCAAGAGGGAGCGCTGTTTAGACAGGGAAGTTAGGCGAAGACCCGCAGGAAGGGAAGGAATAGCTCCAGGCAGAGGGGGCAGCAAATGCAAAGGTCCTGAGGTGACAACACGTATTCGCTGTTTCTGAGGAAAAGGAAGTGAACATCACTCAGTTGTGTCCAGCGCTTTGAGACCCCGTGGACTATACAGCCCATGAAATTCTCTAGGCCAGAATTCTGGAGTGGGTAGCCTTTTCCTTCTCCAGGGGATCTTCCCAAGCCAGTAATTGAACCGGGGTCTCCCGCACTGCAGGCAGATTCTTTGCCAACTGAGCTATCATGGAAGCATCTGAGGAAAGACTCTCACAGGTTTTGTGAATCTTGATGAGGATTTAAGCTCTTATTCCGAGCATGATGGGAAGACAGTACAGATCTTCCAAAGCAGGTCCCCAAACCCCAGGCCTCAGTACTGGTCCACACAGCAGGAGGTGAGCAGCCGGCGGGTGAGTGAAGCTCCATCTGTATTTACAGCCGCTCCCCATTGCTTGTGTTACAGTCTGAGCTCCACCTCCTGTCAGATCAGCAGCAGCATCAGTTTCTCATAAGCCCGTGAACCCTACTGTGAACTGCGAGGGATCCAGGCTGCACACTCCTTATGACAATCTTAATGCCTGATGATCTGATTCTGCAGTAAGGTGAGTTGTATAACTATTTCATTATATATCACAGTGTAATAATAAGAGAAATGAAGTGCACAATAAATGTCACGTGCTTGAATTATCCCCAAACCATCCCCCCCACCTCCACCTCAGGTCTGTGGGAAAATCGTCTTCCGTGAAACTGGTCCCTGGTGCTAAAAAGAGTTGGGGACCGCGGCTCTAGAGCTCATATCTGAGTGAGTAACTGCCCTGTGAAGCCGGTGGGGGGGAGGAGGGGGGTCCCAAACCAGTCAGGACACCTGGGGCTGTGTGAGGGGCATGCCTGGCTTGGATTCCCTTGTTCTCAGTGCTCAAGTAGACCACCTTTGCTCCTTGAAAGTCCAAGGTCTTCTTCTGGGGTTCCTGGGGCCGCAGGACAACATCCTCAACCCCGGGCCACGTTGGAGTCCCCTGGGAAGCATTGCCCCAAACCAATGCCAAGCTCCACCTCTGCCTTGCTGACCCAGAGACTCTGGGGTGGACCCTGAGGATGAAGACTACTCATTACGAACCTTAATGAGTGGGGCTGTGGGTGGGCCTCAGGGAACTGCTCATCCCATCCCAAATTTTATCTTCAGGCGTGTTTGGTGTTAAAGGAATGATCAGGACCAGGCTTTCATCAGAGTCCCCCAAAGATGAAGAATCATATTCCCAGGCAAACAAAGTAGGCCTGTCAGAGAAAGCACAGTGGCAGCCCACCGCCGGGCTTCACCCTCCCTTCACCGCCCCTTCNTTTTGGGGCAAAGTATAAGAAGCTGTCTTGGTGGCGTTGAGCCCATAAAGCTTCCTTCCTCACCTCTCAATGCTCCTTGGATCCTCGCTATTTTCTCTTGGCCTTTAAACAAACTTAGCTCCTAAAAACAAAACTTTGGTGCCCAACCTCCACTCCAAGTGCCCTCTCCAGTTAGCTTCCAAGGGCTCCTCTCCCTCTCATGACCTCTTAAATAGTGGTCTCTCTGCTGTCTCCACTTCCTCATTTCTCGACACTGGGCATTCCAGCTTCCCCTCTTCTCCCCAACACACACCCTTCTTCACCCTGCTTGGGTAAGAGAACCCTTGACTCTCCCCAATCTTAGTGGCATTCTGCAGGCATTCTCTTTCTGGGTCTCTCTGCTACATTTGACAATTCAGATGACTCCCACCTTCTGGAATCTCAACATTCTCTTGGTTTGCAGAAGAGTATACTCTTCCAGTTCTCACATCTCAGTAAATAAGGCCTCTGCCTCCTTGGGTGGCATCCTTAAGTGCCACTAATTCTGAGTCTCCACCTTATATGCAAGACTCCGAACCCACAGTTCTTCTCATTCCACTCTTAGGAGATCACCTCTAACCTCATGATTGCAATTACCCAATCAGCACTTGCAGCCCAGACTTCTTCCACAAGAGTTAGACCCAAATATCCAACTGCCTGCCAGGAAACTCTATCTAGATATCATAGAAGTGAAGTGAAGTGAAGTGAAGTTGCTCAGTCGTGTCCCACTCTTTGCGACCCTGCGGACTGTAGCCCAGTAGGCTCCTCTGTCCATGGGATTCTCCGGGCAAGAATACTGGAGTGGGTTGCCATTTCCTTCTCCAGGGGATCTTCTCGACCCAGGGATCGAACCTAGGTCTCCTGCATTGCAGGCAGACGCTTTAACCTCTGAGCCACCAGGGAAGCATAGGGGCACCTCAAACTCAGCTGGTCCAAAACTATACTTGTCCTCTGCCTTCAAAGCAGCCCTTCCCTCAGCTATTGGCACCAGCATCCACAGACATCAGAATTAGAAAGTTGAGAATGAATGTGAGTCTTTTTATTTTATTTCGGCCTTGCAGCAGGGCATGCAGGATCTTAGTTCCCTGACCAGGGATTGAACCTGCCCACCCATCCCGCTTCTTCCCCCTGCAGTGGAAAGCAAAGTCTTACCCACTGAACCATTAGAAAAGTCCAAGTGTGAGTCATTATTGATTCAGCCCCTTGTCTTATCCAATCATCTAGTCATTTCTATTTCACCTCCTTAATAAGCCTCAGATCTCTACCTCCGTTTCCACTGGCAAACATTCCAGTCATCCTTTCCAACCTGAACTATTACAGTAGCCTCCTAACAATCTCTTCAGACAAATTCATCCTCCACTCAGCCTCCAGAGTGAACTACCTAAAACACAAATGTATCTAAAATCCTGCAGGAGTTTCCCCTGGTGTCTTGCTGTTACATGTATCTCCAAGGAACCCAACAGGAACTTGTTGATGCACTCATGCCTTTAAAACACCACAGAGAAGTCCAGACTTCAAGAAACAGCCAACATCCCTAAAGTAAGGCAACACACAACCAAACAAGAAAAAGCTATAGGAAGAAAAAGGGCAATTGAGTATTTCAAACAGTTTTCTGTTACAGATGTTCTGGGTATGGAAAAAAGAGAATTTGGACACTGATGGGAGGAGCTCTTGAGTCACTGAGAAAAGCTTGAGCATGTTTATAGGTTAAGGGGAAAGATAAGCTAGAAAAGGAGAAGCCAAAGATGAAGAGAAAGGGAGTGGAGCGAACCTTGAAAAGTTCTGGAAGGCTGGCTGGTTCTTGGCCCAAGATAATTCTGGGCCTAGACCTCTGTTCATGCTGAGCCCAGCCCTTCCCTCCTCTAATCCTACTCATTCCTTAAGACCCAGCCTCCAATTACAACTCCAAATAGGTAACATTCCTCCACGTGTGCCTGTGCTTAGTCGCTCAGTCATTTGGTAAGCTCTCACTTCACTTTTCACCCTTATTCTCGATTGTCTTCTCCTCTTACCATCATCTTAGCTTTCTAGTTCATTGGGAAAAGAAAAATATTGTAGACAGTCAAGAGGAAACACACACAAATCTATGCATTAACCAACACCTGCATGGAGTATCTCCCTCACTCACCTTTTTGCAGAGGGGCAGACAGTGCCTCCTTCCAAGACCTCTAACCCTTTGTAAGTATAGTCCTGGGCCTCCTGAATGTCATGCTATTGCCAACTCCAGTGGATACTTTTCAGTCTTTATCTCTCAGCCCTCTCAGCAACTTTATCTCTCATTCTTGAAACACTTTTCTCTGTTTCGATGTCTCTTTCCTATTTCCTCCTCCCTCTTTGTGTGTATCATTTCAGACTCTTGTGGCCACTGCCTCTGTCTCACCTCTAAATGGTGCTGCTCCCCAAGGCTCAATCCAGGGCCCGTTCTTCTGTTTGTACAGTCTCTTTGGATTTGTTGTTGGATTTTGGTCTTTGTTTTGGTTTGCTTTGGTTTTGTCATCCATGGACCTTACAAAACTTGTGGATGGGCTTCAGGGGGTCTATAAATTCCTTAAACTTGAATGAAAACAAATACTTTTAAAGGAAGAAGTATAGTTTCTATCAGCTTTTCAAAGTCATCTGGAACCCCCCCACCAAAAGGATAAGGGCACGTATCTATATTTGCTCCCCCAAATGATATCAAACAGCATGGTGATAGCTATCATCTGTATGTACATTTATAACATAATGATATAAATATATATATCTGTAGCCCAGGTCTCACTTCAGAATCCCTGGGCCATAGGTCCAGGAGCCAGATGTCACATAATGTCTCAGTAGTACCTCATCAATTCGCTCATCCAAAACTCAGCTCTTGCCCTATTCCCCAACCCAGATATTCACCTAAGCTTTCTGGTCTGGTGGCACCCAGCTCCACAAACCAGAAACCTAGGGGTCATTCTTTCCAATTCATTATCAAATCCACTACAAATCCTTTCATATCTCACCATCTCTACTTCCACTAGAATAATTCAAGCCACTTCCATCTCTCACCTGGAACTACTGCCTTACCCTCCAACTAATTTTTCGAATTTCATCCTTGTTGTTCAGTCGCCAAGGTGTGTCTGACTCTTTGTGACTCCATGGACTGCAGCGTGCCAAGCTTCCCTATCTTCCACTATCTCCTTTGCTCAAATTTATGTCCATGAGGTCCATGATGCTATCTAACTATCTCATCTTCTGTCATCCTCTTCTTTTGCCTTCAGTCTTTCCCAGTGTCAGGGTCTTTTCCAGTGAATTGGCTCGTCACATCAGGAAGGCCTGCCTTCCCAGAAACCATTTCATCCTTACCCATTTCCAATCCCATTCTTACACAACAGCAAAGTGAATTACTATGTGTGAATTGGAGCATAGCTTCTGATAAACATTTTCAATTGCTCCTTATTTCACTGAAAATAAAATGTGAACTTCTTTGACCTACAAAGTCCAGTGTTGGATGTGGCCTGCCCCACATTACACCTTTACTGGCACTCCTGTCTTTCACCTTCCTCCCATCCTAGATCTTTCCCTACTTCACCTCATTCCATCACAAGCCTTCTTTCAGTTCCTCAAACACATTGCACTTTCCTGCCCTCAGGGACTTTGCACAACCATTTCTTTCACTCTTTCCTTTGTTTTCTTGCTTGGCTAACCCTCGCAAATTCAGCTCTTGGCTTAAATATGTGTACATCAGTTCTTGATAAAGGCTTTCCCTAACTATTCAATCTTTCCTTTATTTTCTGATGCCCTCCATTTATTTTCTTTATAACCATCATCCCAATTTTAATTACCTGTGAATTTATGTATGTATTTAACACTATCTCCCCCATTAGATTTCAACTCTGTAAAGATGAGGACTTATTACAGTGCCGGAATTTTTCTAGAAGGGGCTTAAAAGTGGTAGTCTTTTTGAGAGAGGAAATGGTTTGTCTTGAGGCTATGTTTGCATGGCACTTTACATAAGACTGAAAAAGTATCAGTTTTCCACGTTTGTAAAGGGCAAAGGAGTTTTGGAATTAAAGGGAAGGGACACGGAAAGCATTTCCCCTGCCCTCCCAAGAAGCCATCTCTTCATGCTGCTAAGTCGGTTTGGTTTATCACTACAGATCTAGCACTAGATGAAGCCTTGCATGGCCTTCCCAGGCAGCACTCGTGCTGCTGCTAAGTCGCTTCAGTGGTGTCTGACTTTGGCGACCCTATGGACCATAGCCCGCCAGGCTCCTCTGTCCATGGATTCTCCAGACAAGAGTACTGGGAGTGGGTTTCCATGCCCTCCTCGAGGGGATCTTCCCAACCCAGGGACTGATTACCACGGGGCACTAGTAGTAAAGAACCTGCCTGCCAATGCCAGAGATATATAGAGACAGGTTCAATCCCTGAGTTGGGAAGATCCCTTGGAGGAGGCCATGGCAACCCACTCCAGTATTCTTGCCTGGAGAATCCATGGACAGAAGCGCCTGGCGGGCTATGGTCCATAGGCTTGCAGAGAGTCCGACACGACTGAAGCGACTGAGCACGCGCTCATGAAGCCTGACATATGGTAGACTGTCAGATGTTTGTTGTCAAATGTGAATGAATCAATTTACAGTCTCAAACACCGTCTCTGTTAAATGCCTTGCCTGACTCTCAGGCTAAGGATTCCTATTCTGTTCATCTTTTCTACTGCATTTACAATCTTGAGTAAGTACCTTGTTTAGTGTCTGTCTTCCATTAGTCTATGTTGCATTCATGTTTTTGCTTTTACAATTCTAACTACTTTCATATGGTATTTGATCATTACAGCAATACCAACACTAAAAGCTGAAGCTACTATTATCTACATTTTTTATAGATGGAGAAACGGAGGAAGGTTTATATGTATTATTTCATTTAATCATTGGAATAATTCAGGAAGTAGGTACTATCATCATCTCAATGTTTACAGATGAAACTGAGGAAAGCTTAAAATTTCATTTTACAGAGTAGGAAAAGATACTATTAATAAATAACTCTCTTAAAGTCACAGAGCTAATAAACAGCACACAGCCTGGATTCAACACAGGAAGCTTGGCTCCAGGGTCAAACTCTTGATCAGTACAACCAAATGAAGCTATAGGGATCCAACCTCTGGGATCCAAACCCTTTGGATTATCTGTTTAAGCACCCAGACCCTGACTTTTCATCAGCAGGTACCCGACTCTCCCATCGTTAGCACCTATGTAGGACCCAGTTTATGATGGTACTCAGTAATAAATATGCTGAGTAAATGAATAACAAATTTTCAATGATTTTCACAATCACAATGCAAAACTAACAATGAAATGACTAAGCTTCCCAGTTTTATAGAGAAGAAAAATGAGGTTCACAACTTCATAAGAGGAAGCGATTTGGCTTACTGGCCTTCTGGCTGACTCCAGCCTCTTTGGGATTTCTTCTGCTGCTTCCGCAAAAGGCTAGAGGACGGTTTTGAGGAAGGGCTACACCTTAGGAAAAACTAAAAAAGAAAAAACAATTGCAAAAATCCCATAGCACTCACTGCCTTTCCTATGAAAAGTGACCATTAAAGTACTTTATGGTATTCACCTAACAAGCTCTCTATTTCCTTTAGTTCCTCCTAAGTCGTTTTGTCCCTATTTAGCTTGAACCACACATGCCTCTGTGTGTGTGTGTGTGTGTGTGTGCGCGCGCGTGCGCGCATGTTGGAACAAGAAGAGGAGGAGAGCTGTGAGTCAGATGTCTAGAAA
Organism: Redunca redunca; assembly: GCA_006410935.1. Classification (NCBI taxonomy): domain Eukaryota; kingdom Metazoa; phylum Chordata; class Mammalia; order Artiodactyla; family Bovidae; genus Redunca; species Redunca redunca. Next base: position 230,160 of record SJYQ01000634.1, read on the forward strand.
TCAGTGTCCAGAGGCCACCACAGACTCGTTTCTGTTGCTAAGCAAAGCATGTAATCTTTTCTGTCTCTGCCACAAGACAGAAAGCCAGGGATCTGTGTTCTTCTCAGGCCACAGTGCCCTAGGGTATGGTGGGTCATGTGCCACTGAATGTAGTTTACAAACTCACTGTTCAGACCATAGTATCCATGCTCGGAGGAGTGCTCACTGCTGGCATGTAGCCCATCACGTGCTAGTGAACCATTACCCCTGGAGGAAAAAAGCCCTGATTTGTGGCACCTGCCAATTTCGTGGTGTCAGTATTCCCACCACAGCCATATTCCAGCTACCAACAGTAGACACAGCTCACAAAATTCCTGAAAATGTAGGAATCTGCTCTAATGAGCCAACACAAATCAGTGCCAGCACACTACTGCTTACAGTACCTCCTTGCATGGATAGGGAGAGGAGAAATACAAGCTAAGCTGTTCCTGGGAATTTCCCTGTGTTTAGATATAATGATTTCACCTCTGATGACAAAAAAGAACAATTGTACTGAAGGTGGGAAAACTAGGTTCTAATGTTAACCTTCTTAGAAGTAACATTTATTTCTTAAAATTTCAATTTTAATAGGAATATTATTACCTACTTCACAAGATAGTTGGTTATCTAACAAACACTTATATAGCACTTGGTTATCTAATGAACACCTATAAAGCACTTACTGTCAGCTAAGCACTATTTAATCCTTTACACATTTACTTATTTAATCTTCATAACAACAGTTTATAATCAAAGCTATGGTCTTTTCAGTAGTCATGTATGGATGTGAGAATTGGACCATAAAGAAGGCTGAGCACCGAAGAACTAATGCTTTCACATTGTGGCGCTGGAGAAAGACTCTTGAGAGTCCCTTGGACAGCAAGGAGATCAGTCAGTCCTAAAGGAAATCAACCCTGAATATTCACTGAAAGGACTGATATTGAAGCTGAAGCTGAATCTCCAATACTTTGGCCACTTTTTGCAAAGAGCTGACTCAATGGAAAAGACCCTGAAGCTGGGAAAGATAGAAGACAAAAGGAGAAGAGGGCAACAGAAGATAAGATAATTAGATAGCACCACCAACTCAGTGGACATGAATTTGAGCAAACTCTGGGAGATGGTGAAGGACAGGAAACCCTGGCCTGCTGTAGTCCATGGGGGTCACAAAGAAGTGAACACAACTTAGAAACTGAACAAAAACAGCTATTATCAACTGAGAGAGGTGAAAGACCAAAGCACACAGAAGTTAACTAAGTTCTTTAAGGTCACACAACTAGCAGTAGTGCCAGGATTTGAACCTGACTCTAAAGTCTGTGCTCTTACACTTTAGGGCCCCAAGTCAAAGCAGCTGCCTGATTTTATAAATAGAGTTTTATTGGAACACAACCATGTCTGTTTATTTATATAAATAAACATTTTTGTTTATGTAAAATTACATAAATAAACATAAACCTGCTTTTGTGTTACAACAGCAGAATTGAGTAGTTGTGACAGAGACCATATGACCACAAAGCCCCAGATATTTATAATATCTGGCCCTTTGCTGAAAAGGTTGGCTGCTCTATGGTATCCTGCCTATTTGTATGGGGAGAGACAATGATTTTCATTAAGAACCTAGCAACTCCTAAGATCATACTGGTTCTGAAATTGTTTTCTGAGCCAGTAAGACAAGTGAAAAATAATGTCAGGTTTGTAATTGTACCTTGTCATTTGTACCATAACAGTTTTGCCACTGTCTTCTGACGTTTGTACTATAACAGTAAGGTGTAAACTTCAGTAACAAATGATCCATGATAACAATTATTAGTAGAAACATATACCTTATGTCATGGGATCCCAACCTCACAGGACTGGAATTAATTCAGAAATTGTTCATCACAACCTTGACTCTCCACCTGGAACTATTGTATTGGGTTTCTGACGTTAATGCTGCAAATCCTCCATGATCATCCTTCATGCCCTACGTGATGACTCCCAATATGTGTAACCATGGCTTCTTTTACAACAGAGCAAAGTCACCTCCTTTATGGGGCTCAGGCGCCGGGCTCACACCTGTCATTCTGTCTCCAAGACAGCTCCTCCATGTGGCTGTTTCAGATGCCAAGCAGAGAAACTCCTGAACGCCTGTCATTCACTGGCCTCTTGGACAGTCTTTAAAAACTTCCCCTGCCTTTGCAACTACTTCCTGTGAGCCTCTCAGGGACTACTAGTCACTCGTGACCTGTTTTCAGAGCTGATAGTTCTGGCTTCCAAAGCGAACGAGAACAAGCACAGCTACAGGTGATTGTTTCCTTTACGCTCCAGGCAGCAAAAAAGAATTGCTCAGTGAAGGTGAAAGGACCGGCATAGGTCAGCTGGGTGGGAATGATTGCCTCTTTCAAGTCGATAGATTTTCATGCTATAAACTATGGGTTCATAACTCGAGATCACTAGAAGGCTGTTTATTATCGTCTGTTTGCTGAAGACAGTTGCTTCTTTATAGTTATAAAGAAAAAGAACCCTTTTTGTTTTGTTTGCTTTTCTTGTTTTTCTTCTTTTCTCAAAAGAAAAAATAGCTCTACCAAACTGGCAAATTAAGACAGTGCTGTACTGATTGAGCTACGGTATGGAAGTCCCATTACCAAAGAATTTCTTTCAGGAACGTTTCAAAAGTAAGTTGATCCAAAAGACAACTCCACCGTGAGGTTACCTGGAACCTAATCCAGGCTAGAAAGCAGAGTCCAAACAGCTCAAGGTTTTGCAAATTCCACAGCAGCTGCAGGCACAAAATGAAATAAAATAAGGCACTGAGGTGGAGAACACCAGAAACATCTCACTATTTCCTTATTGTTTTTGACACTGGACTCTTTAAATTGTTTACATTGCTCACAAAGCACACCAAAGTGAAACCTCTTGGAGTTTTACTAACAATTCCGCTTATAATTTTTTAACCTTATATTATTTCTTTAGGATACCTTTAAATACATTTATGAACTTAGTTTCATTTTTAAAATATAAATGAAGTTGAACTCTCAGGATCTTAAAGATCTCAAATATTCCTTCAAGGGAATATTCCTTTGGGTGTCTGAAACACTTGATTTTATCTCTCCATTAGAAATTATGTGTTCCTACAATTAAAATTCATGCTCAGTCTCAGTCTCCTTCATACCAATTCAAATATTCACAGACTTATTGCAAGCTCCAAAAGAGAAGGTACAGTCATAGTCACCTTTTTATCCCCCACATGTGACTATAGTAGCAGGTAGTCAATATTGTTATTGTTGCTATGTAACCTCCATGAAGACAAACTTTCTCTATTTTGTTCATTCCTATAACCCCAGCAACTAGAACAATAAACATTAGGTCGTAGCCTCTCAATAGAGTTTGAATAGATTAGCCTACAGCCTTAATAAATGTAGTAGAAAGAGTTTTAGAATTTTTAACTTTTTAGAAGTTTTATTGAATCCAGCCCTCCTTGTAAAAGTCAGTGATGAATCAGAGAAGTAGAATCAGTAGAAGATATCTGTTTAGAGATTTAGTGCAAAGAATTGGCCTACATGATCATGGGGACCGACTAGACAAGGCTGAAATCCGTAGGGCAGACCATCAGTAAAGGTAGGCTGAAACACTCAGGTGGATTTCTTCTTCTCTAGACAAGAGTCAGCCCTGCTCTTAGGACCTTTCAACTGATTCAAGCAGTTGATCATCTTCGATAACCTCCCTACTGAAAGTCAACAAAGGACTTTAATCATATCTACAAAATACCTTTGTAGCAATACCTTGATCTATGCTTGACTGAGTATCTGGGGACTCTAGTCAAATTGACACATTAAAAAAGACCGTCATATCCCTCAAATACCTATTTTGGAACTTTGAAAGTGACTGCTTCCATTTGTGTGTTTATTTCTTTATCTTATTTTGTGTAAGAAAGAGTAATCCTATATGTATCAAGTTTCTTTAGAAATGTTCACATCATCTGCTCAAGATGTTTCAATAATAGAAACCTAATAACAAATTAGCTGGGTAAATTAGCTTGCCCTTGCAAAGACATTTCTCCTCTATTAACTCATATAAGAATTTGAAACAGAAAATGCTTACATAGAGATGGTCACTCAGACATCATTCATAATGGAGAAAAATGGTGGAAGAGAAAACCTAAAGATAGTAAAATTGGAATGTAATTTATAGCACATCCACATGATGAAATATTATGTAAACATTTAATAGTATATTTATAAAATAAAATAATAAAGATTAAAATGACAATAAATTGAATGCTGCTACTGCTGCTAAGTCGCTTCAGTCGTGTCTGACTCTGCGCGACCCCACAGACGGCAGCCCACCAGGCTCCCCCGTCCCTGGGATTCTCCAGGCAAGAACACTGGAGTGGGTTGCCATTTCCTTCTCCGATGCAGGAAAGTGAAAAGTGAAAGTGACGTCACGTCGCTCAGTCGTGTCCGACTCTCAGCGACCCCACGGACTGCAGCCACCAGGCTCCTGTGTCCATGGGATTTTCCAGGCAAGAGTACTGGAGTGGGGTGCCACTGCCTTAGAGAATAAGAAATGATTACAGAAAACTGTTGTCCCAAAACTTAATTCTTGGAAAAATTTGACAACATTGACAAATCTTTATCTAGATAATTAAGAATATTTTTGAATATTTTGATAATTTGAGATTCAAGAATTACCAAAATCAAGAATAAAAAAGAGAATATCATCACCTATATTGCAAAAACTAAAAGATTTTTAAAGGAATACTATGAATAATTACAGTATTCAACAAATTAGATACCTAAACAAAATGCGTTCATTTCTAGAAAGATGCAAACTGACTCAAGCAGAAATGAAAATCTGAGTAACCTGTAACAGAGATTGAATTAGTTATTTTTTAAAGTTTCCACAAAGAAAAGCTTAGGACCAGATGACCTCACCAACAAAGTATATAAACATTTAAATAAAGAAGAATATGAATTCTTCACACACTGTTCCAAAAGAGAAAATAGAAGCAAACATTTCCTAACTCAGTCTATGAAGCCAGCGTTAACCTAATAAGCAAAATCAGACAGAGACATTGCAAGAAACTACAGACCAACATTCCTTATAAATATAGACACAAATGTCTTTAAACTACTAGAAAAACAAGTCCAAAAACATGTAAAAAGGATTTTATACCATCATCAACTAATATTTATCTCAGGAATATAAAGGTTGATCATACATATGAAAATCAATAAATAGAATATACCATGTTGAAGGTAAAATGAGAAAGGGGCAGCAGAGGGTCAGAAGGTTAAATAGCATCACAGACTCAATATGGACATGAATTTAAGCAAACTCTGGGAGATTGTAGAGGATAGAGGAGGCTGGTATTCTAGGCTAGGGCAGTTCATGGGGTCGCAGAGTTGGCCACGACTTAGTGACTGAATAACAACAGCAATACACCATGTTAGATATAAAGAACAAAAACCATGTGATCTTCCCAATAGATGCAGAAATTTTGGACAAAGTTCAGTACCCTTTCATGATAAAAATCTGCCAAAGTTCATAGCATCATTCATAACAGTCATAAAGTGGAAACAATCCAAATGCCCATCAATTGACGAATGATCATTCCATATAATGGAATATTGTTTGGCAATAAAAAGATTGAATAAGCAAATCCACAGAGACAGGAATGTAGACTAATGTTTGCCAGGGGTGACAGAAGGAGGTTCAGGGATATGAAGAAGTAACTGCTAATGAGTACAGGGTTTCCTTTTGGACTAATGAAGATATTATGAAATTAGATGATGATGACAGTTGTAGAGTTCTATGAATATGCCACAAGCCACTGACTTGCATGCTTTAAAACTGATTTTTATGGTATGTGAAAAATAATAAAGATATTTTTTAAAGTAATATATTTACAAAAAGTTTTTAAAAACATAATAAGGGCTCCAGGCCATGGTTCAGATGTGCCTTTACTTAGACCTTATATCCCTCCAGGTATCATAATCTAATTCAGTAATCAAATTAGACCAACAGAAGGCTCCAAATGGAATGATATCAATCCAGTGCCTCTCAGAATTACCCTGAAGGCATTTCATCTGAATATTTCTGCATAGCTTTTATATAAGTTCCTGTTATAAACAGCCATATGAAACTAACTTTTGCATTTTTTGCATGAATACGGAAAACATTGCCCATCCTATTATCAGGTCATTTATTGCTACCATATTATAAAATACTTTATGAAAATAACATTTTACAATTTATATTCAGAAAAGCAATGTCCTTTAGGAATTATTCTTTTTACTTACCAAAATTATACAACTGATTGTGATTTCGTTTTAGCCTTGGAGAAAGCTCAGTTGAACTGTAGCAATTATGTTGCTTGAAATAATTAACATATTTGTATCTCCATTTTTTTCTTTGTTTTTCTTTTTCTATTCATAATTTGCTATGTTATGGAATGGAATCTAAGTTACTTTAGATCCCAATATTTGAAGAATTGGTGCAGGACTTTGGACTACGTTTCGATATTTAATTGTACCTTACATTAAATCAGGATTTCTCTGTATTGATACTATTGCTATTCTGAGCAAAATAATTCTTTGGTGAGGGGAGGCTGTCCTGTGCATTGTAGTATATTCAACAGCATCTTGGTCTCCACCCACGAGATGCCAGTAACAAGTCTTCAGTTAGACAACCAAAAATGTATTCAGACATTGCCAAATGTCCCCTGGAGGGCAAAATTGCCCATGATTAAGGATCACTATCTTAAATCATCATTGAAAAACTGACCACCATTTCTCTTTCCAGGCAGTCTTAAGGTGACAAAAATTCATTACTCTAGATGGATAGGTAGGTAGGTAGATAGATAATAGATAGACAGTTTCATACTTTGCTCACTTATTTGAAATGAATCAAGGATGTCTCTGAACTGGATGTCAGTCCCTGAAGCAGAACTACTTCCACACAGATCTTTAAAAAAAGAATTTTCTAATCTTTCATTTGAACCCAACAATCCATTAAAAAGAAAATTAAATCTTAGATGAGGAAACAGATAAAGGAATATGATCAATTTCAGGGCTAAACTCCAAATTCAGTCCTGCTTCTCTTACTACCAGGAAAACCTTCCCCTCTGTCTACATAGAGCATCCCTCCCCAGGTGGGTCAAGGATGGGAGGGAAGTCCTATGAGGCTAAAGATAATCTTCTAAAGTGATCTTCTAAGTATTCCAGTCAATACCTAGAAAATGAACTACCTCTTCCCAGAGTACACTGTATTCCAATCTAACTAAAACTCACAAATTTCCATTAGCTCTAACTTCCTGTTTACAGGGAATGAAAGAGATAGAACAATCAATCAGATCCTAAAGTAGGGGCATTCCATAAGACAACTGGTCTGAACTATTCCAAAATGTCAGTATCTTGAAAATAAACAATCAGAAAACAAAATCATGGATAAACTCTTTTGGAATAAAATAGACCAGCCATCATAGTAATTAAATGCAACATGTGGACCTAGATTGGAATCCTAGTAGTATCTAAAAGGATTCTGAGAATAAAGAGAATTTTGAATTTAGATTTCATCAGTCTTATTTTTCTTATATGTGATAATGGTGGTGTGGTATAATAGGAGATTGTTCTAATTCTTAAGAGATACTTGGGGAAACTATTTTGGGATAAAGTGCCATGATATCTGCAACTTTCTAATTGGTCGACAACAATAAAACAACAAAGGTAGATAGACACATATAGTAAAATATTAACATTTTTTGAAGTTTAAATGGAAGATGTGAAGTTTGGTGTACTATTCTTTCAGTTTCTCAAAACTTATGGAATATTTTCATTTTTCATAGAAAGTTCAGGAGAAATTAACAACCCTCCTGAAATGCACTGATTCTCAAACAGTAACCCACAGGTCACTTTTGGTTGGGGAAGGTCCATGGTTATGCTTCAAGGACTCCACGAGCTCCTTACAGTTGTGAGCTGATACAGCTCTACCTTTCTCTATAGTTCTCATTCAAATGTTCAAGGGGGTCATTCCCATGCCTTTAGAAGGGCTGAGGCCTATAGGCTTGTCTGAAGATTTTAGGTCTGATGCTTGCCAATGTGAGAGATTTTTGAGTTGCAATTCAATTGCAATTGCTGCTCCAGTAACATGTAGGCCACAGGACCTTAGTACTGAAAGGAAGGAAAGTTAGGAATGATTTAATTCAACCCTAGAGACAGCAGCTCTGAAATAGACCTTGTCCAGGATCAGGCAATTAGCTCACTCTCTGTTCAAAGAACTATCTGGTTCAGTCACTTGACCTCTTCCAACTTCTATGTGGACTTGAAAAGCCAAAAACATCCTATCCCTGCCTACTCTCCTCCCCAGGATCATTCCTAACCTGCCACAGGGTGTCCTTGGGGTTCTTCTAACATGAGCAGCACACACAACCTTAGAGCATTTGCTCTCCTGGTCCTTCTTGCCATGCTCTTCCTCCAAACATTTGCGTGGCCAACTGCTTACCCCCCACTCAAGCCCTCCCACTCTTTTACGCCTGCTCTGGTCTATCCATGAGGCTGAACACCTGTTTAATACTGCAGCTCCCTCCACCACCAGCCCCAAAAGTATGTGGTCCCACTATCTATTATTTTCCATATCAGCTATGACCTTCGAACATTCTAGAAATTTTTCCCATCTAGTATCAGTTCAGTTCAGTTCAGTCGCTCAGTCATGTCCTAGTCTTTGCAACCTCATAGACTGCAGCATGCCAGGCTTCTCTATCTATCACCAACTCCCAGAACTTACTCAAACTCATGTCCATTGAGTTGGTGATGCCATACAACCATCTCTTCCTCTGTCATTGCTTTCTCCTTCAACCTTCAGTCTTTCCCAGCATCAGGGTCTTTTCAAATGACTCAGTTCTTCGCATCAGGTGGCCAAAGTATTGGAGTTTCAGCTTCAGCATCAGTCCTTCCAATGAATATTCAGGACTGATTCCTTTAGGATTTACTGATTCGATCTCCTTGCTGTCCAAGGGACTCTCAAGAGTCTTCTCCAACACCACAGTTCAAAAGCATCAATTATTTGGCACTCAGCTTTTTTTATAGTCCAACTCTCACATCTATACGTGACTACTGGAAAAACCATAGCTTTGACTAGATCGACCTTTGTTGGCAAAGTAATGTCTCTGCTTTTTAATATGCTGTCTAGGTTAGTCATAACTTTTCTTCCAAGGAGTAAGCGTCTTTTAATTTCATGGCTACCATTACCATCTGCAGTGATTTTGGAGCCCTCCAAAATAAAGTCTGTCACTGTTTCCATTGCTTCCCCATCTACTTGCCATGAAGTGATGGGACCAGATGCCATGATCTTCATTTTTTGAGTTTTAAGCCAACTTTTTCACTCTCCTCTTTCACTTTCATCAAGAGGCTCTTTAGTTCTTCACTTTCTGCCATAAGGATGGTGTCATCTGCATGTCTGAGGTTATTGATATTTCTCCCGGCAATCTTGATTCCAGTTTATGCTTCATCCAGCCCAGTATTTCTCATGATGTACTCTGCATATAAGTTAAATAAGCAGGGTGACAATATACAGCCTTGACATACTCCTTTCCAAATTTAGAACCAGTCTGTTGTTCCATGTCCAGTTCTAACTGTTGCTTCTTGACCTGCATACAGATTTCTCAAGAGGCAGGTTAGGTGATCTGGTATTCCCATCTCTTAAAGAATTTTCCCAAGGTTTGTGGTGATTCACATAGTCAAAGGCTTTGGCACAGTCAATAAAACAGAAGTAGATGTTTTTCTGAAACTCTCTTGCTTTTTCAACGATCTGACAGATGTTGGCAATTTGATCTCTGGTTCCTCTGCCTTTTCTAAATCCAACTTGAACATCTGGAAGTTCATGGTTCATATACTGTTAAAGCCTGGCTTGGAGAATTTTGAGCATTACTTTACTAGTGTGTGAGATGAGTGCAGTAGTTGAGCATTACCACAATTGTGCAATTACCACAATTGTGTGGTAGTTTGAGCATTCTTTGGCATTGCCTTTCTTTGGAATTGGAATGAAAACTGACTTTTTCCAGTCCTGTGGCCACTGCTGAGTTTTCCAAATTTGCTGGCATACTGAGTGCAGCACTTTCACAGCATCATCTTTTAGGATTTGAAATAGCTCAACTGGAATTCCATCACCTCCACCAGCTTTGTTTGTAGTGATGCCACTTGACTTTGGATTCCAGGATGTCTGGCTCTAGGTGAGTGATCACACCATCGTGATTATCTGGGTCATGAAGGTCTTTTTTGTATAGTTCTTCTGTGTATTCTTGCCACCTCTTCTTAATATCTTCTGCTTCTGTTAGGCCCACACTATTTCTGCCCTTTATTGTACCCATGTTTGCATGAAATGTTCCCTTTGTATCTCTAATTATCTTGAAGAGATCTCTAGTCTTTCCCATTCTTTTGTTTTCCCCTATTTCTTTGCATTGATCACTGAGGAAGGCTTTCTTATCTCTCCTTGCTATTCTTTGGAACTCTGCGTTCAAATGGGTATATCTTTCCTTTTCTCCTTTGCCTTTAGCGTCTCTTTTCTCAGCTATTTTTAAGGCCTTCTCAGACAACCATTTTGCCTTTTTGCATTTCTTTTTCTTGAGGATGGTCTTGATCACTGCCTCCTGTACAATGTCACGAACCTCTATCCATAGTTCTTCAGACACTCTAGCAGATCTAATCCCTTGAATCTATTTGTCACTTCCACTGTATCATCATAAGGGATTTGATTTATGTCATACGTGAATGGCCTAGTGGTTTTCCCTACTTTCTTCAATTTAAGTCTGAATTTGGCAATAAGAAGTTCATGATCTGAGCCACAGTCAGCTCCCAGTCTTGTTTTTGCTGACTGTATAGAGCTTCTCCATCTTTGGCTGCAAAGAATATAATCAGTCTGATTTCTGTATTGACCATCTGGTGATGTCCATGTTAGAGTCCTCTCTTGTGTTGTTGGAAGAGGGTGTTTGCTAGTATGCTTATTGTTTATTGTCAGTTTTCCCCATTGGAATACATGCTCCTTATATGCTCCAAATACAGAGATCTTTATTTTATTTATTGGTTTGTCCCAAGTGCCTAGAGCAATGCCTGGCACAGAGAAGATACTCAATCCTGGAAATTTTTGCTGTATTGGTGAATATTTTCCCTTGGCAAACTAAGACGTAATTAAATTAAATTAGAGGGGACCACAGAGAAGAAGAAAATTAATAATAAGTAGTAGAAGGGGGGCTTCCCTCATGACTCAGTGGTAAAGAATCCACTTGCCAATGCAGGAGACAGGGGTTTGATCCCTAGTTTGGGAAGATCCCGCATGCCTCGGAGCAATTAATCCTATGTGACACAACTATTGAGCTTGTGTTCTGGGAGCCAACACTACTGAGCCCAAGTGCTGCAACTGCTGAAGCCCATGTGTCCTAGAGCCCACAGAGTAGCCACCGCAATGATATGCCTATGCACCTCAATTTTAGAGTAGCCTCTGCTCACCAAAATTAGAGAAGAGCCCATGTAGCAGTGAGGACCCAACACAGCAAGAAGAATAAATAAATAAATAAAAATAAGTAGTGGGACTTCCCTGGTGATCCAGTGGTTGGAATTCCATGGATCCCACTGCAGAGGGGGCAGGTTCAACCCCTGCTCAAGGAACTAAGATCCTGTATGCCACACAGCACGGTCAAAAAGTAATAATAATAATAAGTAGGAAAAGTGAAGGAGAAAGGTTATGCTGGACTTTTTCCTTATTTGAAAGGTAGGATTTGATGAAATGGATGTATGACCAGCAGCCTGTCCTATCAGCTAGCACTGCTTCATACATGGAACAGATTAGCAACATCTTTTCCTGCCTGAGGGCTTACACGTTGCAATTCTCTTGTAATAAGTTCCTAAATATTTAATACCTGAATGACTTTCTAATAGGGTGTTAATTTACTACATCCCAGGCATAACTAAGAAGCATCCATTCAGGTCGGTTGAGATTAAAGGCCACAAGTTTAGCTTGCAGAGCCAAGTAAATAAGAAAGGTGCACAGGCATTACGTGGAGGAGCATTTACACAGAGGAGCATTTGCACGCACACGCTAACCCTGGCAGCTGTGTTTTTCTAAGATGCATCCTCTGCTTCAGGCTCAGTAAGCTTCCTTCTGTTTTGAGTGTGAAGCTGAGGTGAACCCAGAGTGCCCAGCTCACAGTGGGGCTCTGCGGTGGCTCTCCCGGCAGTCACTCTTCAGAAGACCTTAACCTGGTGTTTATGGAGACATCCCATCTACAGGTGTGGCTGTGGGTATCTGCTACTAAACTTCAGCAGAAACAGGCTAAAGTCAGAGAGCAAAAAGTGATAGCTGTGGAAACTAAACATTCCATGTGTTTTGATAGTAACTTTTCATTGTAAACACTCATGTATTATCTTACCATGACCTCAAGTTTTAGAGGAACAAATAGACTGACTGGTACTCTGAAGGGATTCTGAGGAAATCTGACAAAATATAGTCAGATTTTTCTTTCTCCATCCCCAGCATGTTGCATGGGTGGAGAGACCCAGGGCCTTTTAGGAAGTTTTCCAATATTGCATAACATTTCTCATCACTGTGGGCCTATCTCATTCTTTTTTTTTTTTTTTTTTTTTTTGATGCAAGGTTACTTGAATCATTACTGGCTTCCATTCATAGTGACAAGCCATCATCTCTGCTCACGTATTTCCAGATTGCCAGACATAAGGAAGGGAGAAGGCAATGGCACCACACTCCAGTACTCTTGCCTGGAAAATCCCATGGGCGGAGGAGCCTGGTGGCCTGCAGTCCATGGGGTCGCTAAGAGTCTGACACGACTGAGCAACTTCACTTTCATTTTTCACTTTCATGCATTGGAGAAGGAAATGGCAACCCACTCCAGTGTTCTTGCCTGGAGAATCCCGGGGACGGGGAAGCCTGGTGGGCTGCTGTCTATGGGGTCGCACAGAGTTGGACACAACTGAAGTGACTTAGCAGCAGCAGCAGCAGCAGCAGACATAAGGAAAAGAAGTTTAATGAGAGTTTTCTTTAAAAAAAAAAATTCATTTTTGTGGTTGCTGTTGCCATTATTCATTGAAGAATTATTTAGTGAATGACTAAATGTTTAGTGTTTAATAGAATGTGCCAAGCACCAGAGAAATATTAGTACAAAAACACTGCTCCTTTTCCAAGGAGTTTATAGTCTTGACTCATAAAACAGAGAAATAAGAAACCAGAAAGTTGAAATACAGAAAGAGAGAGGCAACAAAGGAGGTAAGTACAGATTGACTCTCAATAGGAAATGCCGCAGGTGAAAATTTCCAAAACAGGAGGCCAGAACTAAGACAAACATGCCACTACCTGGAGAAGGCACTGAGGGCATTTTATATATTTCCTTTGAATTGTTTTAATATAGTTGTGCACATCCTGAGGGTAGAATCTGCTATTCCACCTTTTTTTTCACTTAATATAAGAACATAAGCATTTCCCCTACATTATTCAAAACTAGTCATATGCATGTTTTAGCCCTATAAAGATGCTATAATTTGCTTATCCTGTTCCTCATTGTTCATCACTTACAAGGCACATTGTTTTCATTCAGATTAAGTCATTCATCCCGCATTTATTGAACCCTTGGCTGTCAGGGGTCAGACACTGGGCTGGGTTTGAAGATGTAAACTGAGTCAGTCTAGAGAGACCTCAAGGAACTCAAAAGGTGACAGAAGACCTGGGAAGCAGGCATCCAATATGAAAATAAAGTGCCAAGAGGAGGCACAAGGGGTTATAATAACCCAAAGAGGAAGGGACCTACAGGGACCACACATTGGGTGGCTTAAACAACAGAAATATACTTTCTCATAGTTCTGGAGACTAAAAATCCAGGCTGAAGGTGTTTGGTTTGATTTGGTTTCTTATGCAGTCTTTCTCCTTGCCTTGCATTTGGTGGCCTTTCACTGTGTCCTCATGTGGTCTTTCCTCTGCCTGTGTGCACCCCTGGTGTCTGTACGTTCAAATTTCCTCTTCTTGTAAGGACATTGGTCAGATTGAATTATCATATCCTAAGGGCCTCATTTCCTTCTCCACATTTTAACTGAATCACCTCTTTAAAGGCCCTATCTCCAAAGACAGTCTCAGTTTGAGGCTTTGGGTGGGGTCAGGGCCTTAACACAAGAATTTTAGGGAGATCTAATTTAGCCCAAAATGTTTAGTGACAAGAAAATGCTTCTGGAAGGAGGTGACAATTTGCTCATTGTAGAAGGAGGAATAAAACTGAAAAGTGGAAGGAAATAGAAATAGTATGTATAATATAACACGTATAATGTTTGGGGTTGACCAAATGACGGAAAAGTTCAAGCAGGTTTTCCTGTAAGGTGTAAGAGAAGAACATAAATGACTTTCTGGCCAACTCAATGTATATGTTAAGGTCTTGTTACTGTTGTTTAGTTGCTAAGTTGTGTCCAACTCTTTTTGTGACCCCATGGACTATAGCCCACCAGGCTCTTCTGTCCATGGGACTTCCCAGGCAAGAATATTAGAATGGGTTGTCATTTCCTTCTTCAGGGATCATCCCAACCCTGGGATCGAACCTGCATCTCCTGCATGAGCAGGTGGATTCTTTACCACTGAGCCACCAGAGAAGCCCTATATTAAGACCTTGGGACATGAACAAAGATACATCACGTACAGAGGAACTACAAGAATTTCAGCATGACTAGTGCAAAGAGTGGAAAGAAAAATGAGGAGTGCAGAGGCAAGTATAAATAATTCTGAAAATATAAAGTTTTGTCCATATTTCTGATTGTTTCACTGAGACTGACCCTGTTGGAATGATGGAGCCAAAGATGGGTTATGCCCACACCACCCTGCACTCTTTCCCCATGTTTTCTGTGTTGATACTTAACCAATCATTGAAGTTTCCCAGGCTTTTTGCTAGAGATCGAATGCTTGCTTCAGGGCAGTCAACAGCAGCTTTCAGCAGCCTGCCATCTCTCCAGGGAGTCCTGGATACACGTCTGGTCACTTCTGTGACCTCTTTTCTGCTAGGTTTCACTACTCTCTCTCCGTCTAGTCAAGGCTATGGTTTTCCAGTGGTCATGTATGGATGTGAGAGTTGGACTGTGAAGAAGGCTGAGCACAGATGAATTGATGCTTTTGAACTGTGGTGTTGGAGAAGACTCTGGAGAGTCCCTTGGACTGCAAGGAGATCCAGCCAGTCCATTCTGAAGGAGATCGGCCCTGGGATTTCTTTGGAAGGAATGATGCTAAAGCTGAAACTCCAGTACTTTGGCCACCTCATGCGAAGAGTTGACTCATTGGAAAAGACTCTGATGCTGGGAGGGATTGGGGGCAGGAGGAGAAGGGGACGACAGAGGATGAGATATCTGGATGGCATCATTGACTCAATGGACGTGAGTCTGAGTGAACTCCTGGAGTTGGTGATGGACAGGGAGGCCTGGCGTGCTGCAATTCATGGGGTTGCAAAGTCAGACATGACTGAGCGACTGAACTGAACTGAACTGAACTCTCTCTCCAAACTTGCATGGAAGCCTCAGGCTCCTAGGTCTCCAGTTCACCCTCAGAAACATCAGTCATGCTGTTTGAATGGGACACAAGCAAGGAATTAAACACCATGACTGGGACTTCCCTGATGGTCCAGTGGTTAAGAATCTGCCTGCCAATGCAGAAGACACAGGTTCAATTCCTGGTCCAGGAAGATCCCACATGCCTCAGGGCAACTAGGCCCATGTGCTACAACTGCTGAGCATGCCCACCCTAGAGCTCATGTTCCAAAACAAGAGAAGCCTGGGCACAGCAACTAGAGACTAGCCTTCCAGTTACTGCAACAAGAGAAAGCCCACGTGCAGCAACGAAGACTCAGGGCAGCCAAAAATAAACAAAGTTTTTTAAAAACACCACGGTTTCCATTTCTCAATATCCTCCCTTTTGAACTAGACTATCAGTTACTTGGCATGTCTCATCTCCTTGAATGATCACAACCTGGCACTATAGTGAAACTAGGGAAAGATCATTGGTGAGTCTTTTTGCTCCCCAGAACCTCAGTTTCTCTACCTGTAAAATGTGGAACATGAAATTTTTGGAATCTATGCTTCCACCAAGCACACTAACATTTTTGCACAGTGCTTTAACGTGTTTAAAATACTTTTGATAAATAGGACCTTACTTAGTACAAAAATACCCAGTAAATATTTGCTGACACAAATGACAGTGAGGACTCTATTAACTGAAAGGAACCTGTTTTTGTTCAGTTGCTAAGTCATGTCTGATTCTTTGCAACCCGTGGACTGTAGTCCGCCAGGCTTCTCTGTCCATGGAATTTCCCAGGCAAGAAAACTGGGAAACAAACTGGCAAGAAAACTGGAAGTTGCCATTTCCTTCTCCAGGGGATCTTCTGGACCCAGGGACTGAACCCCTGCATTGGCAGGCAGATTCTTTTTTTTTTTTTTTTCAATATCCACATAATTTATTTCTCACAGTTCTCCTGACAAATGAACACTATTCAAGAACACGCTGTAAACACAGATAAGAAGAAACATACAAAATGTTTTAAATGATGCACAACAAAATCCAGCAGTTTAAAGAATGCATGTGAACTCTTGGCTCACTGCAAAGAGTAAATTTAATCACTCATTTGAATAGTAATAAAAATATAATCTTTTATGGATCTTGGCAGGCAGATTCTTTACCACTGAGCCACCAGGGAAGCCTGAAAGGAGACTACTTAATGACAGTTTCCTCCAAGCATTAAACCTGAGAACCAGTTAAGATTTTTAAATGACTATCAACCAGCATATGTAAGAATTAATTTTATTTCCTAAGTTTAATTCCTAAATATTGTCCAACCTGAGGGAAATGGTCTAAGCACAGTTGTCAGCTTAAAAAAAAGAAAAAAGGAGGACAGAGCACCTCCTTTGTGTAGTACTGTCCTGCTATGTTGTGAAAGTAGTGCTTTATTTTTAACAAACGTTTCTCCCAGTGTGTGTTTCTCAGTTGACTGGCATGCATTCAGTATCTTCCTTATTAAGCCTTGGCTTTGTTATTCTATTTTACTTGATGTAAAACTCTATTTTGAAATGCAGCTCTTCTCAAAAAAGTGCCTGCCCGTCCTGCAATAGCTGTTCTGAACAGTAAGCTTGCTGCACACACCTGTTGGAGGCTAGCTCCAGGGGTGTCCCAGGCAGGGGTGCTCCACCCCCTCAGGCATGCCCTCTGGGCAAGCGTAAGCTGTGCTGGGCTGCTGCCACCACCAAGGGTTCTGGTTTCACGTGCTGTGTCTCTCATGCCGGTGCTGAGGACAGTGAACTTTTAAAAACAGCCTTCCCTTTCTTCTCTAATCTGGTAGAAAAACAAAGCCTGAGGCCGGAACCAATCAAGGGGAAGAGAGAGCATCTAAATCAAATAAACACTGAACTTGACTTTCTCTGACACTTCTCCCCCAGGGATGCATGCGACAAGCTATCTTCAAAGCCTGCCTAAAGAGCAACATTTAAGGAGGAATGAAGAAAAATAAGGGGGGACCACCTCACACCTGTCAGAATGGACAGCTGTTCTCAGAAAGACAACAAATCACAAGTGTTGGCGAGAATGGGGAGAAATGGGAACACTTACACATTGTTGGTAAGATTGTAAGTTGGTGCAGCCATTATGGAGTAGTGGAGTATGGAGGTGCTTCAAAAAAGTAGAACTATGTATGGCAAAACCAATACAATATTGTAAAGTAAAATAAGTAAAACTGAGATTAAAAAAAAATTAGAACTACCATACTGCTGCTGTCGCTTCAGTCGTGTCCGACTCTGTCCGACCCCATAGACGGCAGCCCACCAGGCTCCCCCGTCCCTGGGATTCTCCAGGCAAGAACACTGGAGTGGGTTGCCATTTCCTTCTCCAATGCATTAAAGTGAAAAGTGAAAGTGAAGTCGTTTAGTCGTGTCCAACTCTTTGCCACCCCATGGACTGTAGCCTACCAGGCTCCTTCGTCCATGGGATTTTCCAGGCAAGAGTACTGGAGTGGGGTGCCACTGCCTTCTCTGATATGATCCAACAATTCCACTTTTGGATATTTTTCCAAAGAAAACAAAAATACTAATTCAGAAAGGTATATGTACCTTTATGTTCTTTGCAGGATTATTTACAGTTGGCAAGATATGGAAGAGCCTAAGTATTCACTGGTATATGGATGGATAAAGAAGATGTGATGTGTGTGTGTGTGTGTGTGTGTGTGTGTGTGTGTGTGTGTGTATGCAATGAAATATTAGCCATAAAAAGAATGAAACTTTGCCATTATGACATGGATGGATGTAGAGGGTATTATGCTCAGTGAAATAACTCAGAGAAAAACAAATACTGTACGATTTCATTTATATGTGGAATTGCACAGAGTTGGACACGACTGAAGTGACTTAGCAGCAAAAAAAACACAAAACATAAGCAGACTCATAGATACAGAGAACAAACATGTAGTTGCCAGAGGGAAGGAGTGAAATAGGTGATGGGGATTAAGAGGTACAAACTTCCAGTTACAAAATAAATGAGTCACAGGGATGAAAGGTAATGTACGACAGGGAATATGCTAGGAATAGTCAATAATATTGTCATAACTTAGTAAGGTGCCAGATGATAACTATACTTGTAGTGATCATTTTATAATATATAGATATATCAAATTGCTATACTGTATATCTGAAACTAATACAGTGTTATATGTCAATTATAATTCAATTTAAAATAGAAAAAAGGGAGAAGTCCCGTTCTATTATTGCCTTCCTCTTGTCATCTACCCTTGAACCTCAAAAAGGCTGAACCATTCTGACAGCATCATTTCCCCTTTAGGGTACTCTCAGGTGAAATTGGAAAATATCTGATTTTGAGCTCTCAAGTGTAAAAGCTTCATTTTGCTAATGAGAAAGCCCAGAGGAAGAAGGAGGCTTCTGCCAAACTGGTGGCAGAGTGAGCGATGGAACACAGAGTTCCCTTGACATGCTACCCATGCCTTCCCTAAATGGCCTTGCCCCCCACAAACTAGCTCTCTCCCAGTGTTCCTGTTGCTGTCAGACACCCCTTTCCTCCCAGCTAATGAGACCAGGAACCTGAGAGTCGTTATTAACGGTTCTTCTTTATCTCATTTTCCAGTGAATGAAGCTGATTGAGTCTTACTTTAAAATGTCTTGCCCTTTTGTTCCAGCTGCCATCACCCCAGGCAGTACTGCTTCAGTCCTTGCCTGCTGCTGGGCCCCTGCTCTGACCTCTCTCCAGTTCACCTAGCAGATAGCTAACATATCGATAATAGCTAAGAGTTGTCATGCACATACGTGCCAACGCTGTTTCGAAGTGCTCTACATTTATTATCTCATGTGAAGTAATGAAAGTGTTAGTCCATCTGTCGTGTCTCTTTTGTGACCCCACAGACTGTAGCCCATCATGCTCCTCTGTCCATGGAATTCTCTACGCAAGAATATCAGAGTGGGTAGCCATTCCCCTCTCCAGGGGATCTTCCCAACCCAGGGACCGCACTGAGGTCTCCCTGAATCGAAGGCAGATGAGCCACCAGGGAATATTCCTCATAAAATCTTAAAAACTAGATGCTTTTATTATCCCCATTTTATAGATGATGAAACTGAGGCATAGAGCGGTTAAATAATACATCTAAGATAGCCCAGCTGCCAAGTGGCAGAACTGAGATTAAAAAAAAAAAAAAACAGATAGTTTGGTGCCAAAGTCCAAACTCCTAACTACTGCACTGTATTGCTTTTTTTTTTCCTGCCACAGCCATATTACTATATCACTTCTCTGTCCAAGAACCTTCAGCAACTCTCCTTTGCCACTGTGGGAGTCCAGGGGCATAGTTTGGCATTCAAATCACTGCATGGTTTGGTCTGATGGTGAAGGACAGGGAAGTCTGGCTTGCTGTAGTCCATGGGGTTGCAAAGAGTCCGGCACAACTGAGCGACTGAAAAACAAAGACTTCAGGTAAGTTAATTAAGTTCTCTGTCTCAATTTCCTGATGATTATAACAGTAACCACCTCATGGGCTGTTGTGAGGATTAAAGGAGGCCACCCACATAAAGCACACAGCTTAGTGCCCAGCACAAAGCAACTCTTGATCAAAGTTAGCTATCTTGAGTTACCTTTCCACACAACTACCTTATAGAACTCCTCTGACCACCAGGATGTTGCTGCATATAAATAGTGCTTGTTGCTGAACCGCATGCTGGTGCAGTTTTTCCCTTCTAGAAATTTTCCCCACTGCCAATCTCATTCCCATATGCCAACATAGCCAAATTCTCCCACTCTCCAGTCTCCCTTACTCAGTGGCCTCTCCCCCTACACTAATCTGAATTCCTGGAACATTATTTCATCATTTGTTTAATTATTCCGCAAGCACTTAGCAAGTGCTTACTCTAATAATAACAGTAATTGTATTTGACACTATAATTTAAAGGGCTTCAAGTGACAGCTATGCCTCTGTAAATCTTTATGAAAACGGTGGCTGGCGGTTCCCAATTTAGACCCCCAGGGGCCACAGGGAGCAGGGTGGGGATAAAACCAAGTCTCACTAAAATTGAGTTCCCCTGCTGAGTTAATGATTAACCTCTCTATCCAAAACTGTATTCCCTTTCTTGTCCTGCTTCTGTTCCCCTCAAGACTGATGAGTATTTTTAAAAAGGAGGGCCTCCAGGATACAAAAGTTCCTCCATGGCCCCTGCTTCTTGTTTGGCCTTCCTTGAGTTTCCAAAGAACAGACTCAAGCAGTTGATGATTA
This sequence comes from Redunca redunca, assembly GCA_006410935.1. NCBI lineage: Eukaryota > Metazoa > Chordata > Mammalia > Artiodactyla > Bovidae > Redunca > Redunca redunca. The sequence goes on from SJYQ01000634.1 coordinate 250,930, forward strand.
AAACGATAGAGTCCCAGGACTCCTGCAGCTACTGCTGCTGCTGCTGCTGCTGCTGCTAAGTCGGTTCAGTCCTGTCTGACTCTGTGCGACCCCATAGACGGCAGCCCACCAGGCTCTCCCATCCCTGGGATTCTCCAGGCAAGAACACTGGAGTGGGGTGCCATTGCCTTCTCAGCCAAGGACTCCTAGTTCCTCCCAAAGATAGATTACAATTGGATGCATAATTTTGTATTATTCTACATAAACTAAGACCCCCCACCTACAGTCACCATCATTATTATGGTGATTCCATACTGACCACAAGCATCAAGACCCCAGACTGATTGGAACCGGAAGGTTGATGATTAAGATGCTGAAATACTACCCTATTACCTCATCACCAACCAATCAGAAGAATGTCTATGAGCTGATCATGAACTCTGTGACCCTCATCTTTAAAGGTTACCTTAAAGACTCTTCCCTGAAGTCATCAGGGAGTTTGCAGCTTTTGAGCATGAGCTGCCCATTCTTCTTGCTTGTCTCTTTGCAAAAAAAGCTGTACTTTCCTTGGTGAAGGAGACTGGCTTTGCTGCATATCAGGTGAGCAGACCTGAGTTCCTTTTGGCAACATTAATGCAGATGGAGCTCCCATCTTCAGGAAGCTTATAGCCTTTGTAGGCAAAGCAAGTCCTCTTCACATGTGGTGAAATCCAGGGCGTGCGGTGGCAAAGTCTGACAGAACAGTTGAGAGGTAGTGCTGTGAATTTTCAGGCACAAGCATGGCTTCTGGTTGGGTAGACATATACTTCTCCAGACTGCCTGTAGCAGAGGCTGGCACACGCTGCTGGGGTGAGTCCCTCTGGACCCCAGGGTCTGACAGCTGGTATGGCAATAGTTAGTTAGATAAATTCATTCTGCAGGATGCAAAGACAGGCTTCCTGGGAACTGCCTCTACAGGAAAGTTTAGTCTTTTGTTCTTTTCCTCAGGTATCCATTTATTCATACAAGTATCAAATATCCGCATGCACATATGTGCATGTGCTTAAGTGCACCACACAACATCATAACGCCCTTTAACATGGGCCTAAAGCAACCAAGCAGAGAAGGCAATGGCACCACACTCCAGTACTCTTGCCTGGAAAATCCCGTGGATGGAGGAGCCTGGTGGGCTGCAGTCCGTGGGGTCGCTAAGAGTCAGACACGACTGAGCAACTTCACTTTCACTTTTCACTTTCATGCATTGGAGAAGGAAATGGCAACCCACTCCAGTATTCTTGCCTGGAGAATCCCAGGGACGGGAGAGCCTGGCGGGCTGCCCTCTATGGGGTCGCACAGAGTTGGGCATGACTGAAGTGACTTAACAGCAGCAGCAAAGCAACCAAGTGGGGTAGAGGAAAAAGACAGTCCTGTCTCAGCCACTTTCTAACTGTATGACCATGAGAAGTCCTAACTCAGAACCTTACTCAGTTTCCTCAGAAAAAATGGGCCTAACGCTTCCCTCCATTTTGTTGTCATCAGAATTCGAGAGAACAGCTAGAAACTGCCTGGCAGTGTTCCTGACACACATTAGCTACTTCAGTCATTACTGAAGAGGGGGTTGCATGTACTTGGCCATTTCTCTTTTTGGAATAGCAGGAACAGAGTCCAAGTGACAAGTCCAGGGTAGAAGTATCCTGGAATTCTCTCTTCCTGTGGTTAAAAGGGGAAGAAAAAAAAATGAACAAACTTGGCTTGAACATTCTTCCCATTCTGCAGGGCTCCTTTCAAATTCACCTCCAGGCAAAATTAATACTGCCTCCTCCCCTGCTGCTTTTCCACAAGTCTACTTCAGCACATCATTGATTTCTTTTATTAGTGTGATTTTTTTATATATATACACCTGTTCTTCTCCCCAGGGCTATAAACCTCCCTAGAAGACAAGAGTCTTCACAATCTTTCTTTTTCCCACCACCTGTGACCCAGCATAGCCTCTGCCACATTACAAATCCTTGAAAACAAGTCCAGTAGGGGCCAACTGTATGGGAAGGGGGAAGGGGAAATGAGGAGGCCTCTCTTCCGCTTTAAGCCCTGTACCATATGGTATATACAAGAGGAAACTGAATCCCTTAAATTTATTAGCATTTTATGGTGTGTACATGCAAAGCTTTTTGTTGTTATGAATCTTACCATTTAAACCTTTCAAAAATCTAGTAAAATTTATCATTGAAATACATTTCATATCTTCTCTTCCTTTTACTTAATACTGTAGAAGTAATAGAATTTTGTTTCAATTCTCTGTGGCCTTCAGACAGCACTTGTCCCCTGGACACACAGGGACAGGGATTCTTAACCTGGAGGCTACAAGTTTCAGCTGTCTCAGATTGCACACAAAATTGTACATGAGTGTGTGGGTGTGTGTGTGTAAGTGTGAACGTGGTGTGTTTTGGGATGGGGTGATGCTCCATGGTTTTTAAGCGGGTTCTCATCAAGTTGCGTGATTTTACAAAGGAGGGCCAAATAATGAAAAAACACTTAAGTATTCACTGGAAACTCTTTAAAAAGATGGCACATTTTTAATACAGATTGTGATGGGTGATGAAAACTAGATACTGTATGATAATGTGGAATGGAAGAGATTGTGGGGCAAGCAAAATAAACCGCTGCCAACCACACACCAAAGGCTGGTCTTCATCCAGAGAAGGTGATGTTGTGTCTATAGTGGAATTGGAAGGGAGTCCTGCATTATGAGCTTCTTCCAGAAAACCAAACAATAAATTTCAACGAGTAATGCTCCCAGTTAGACCAACTGAAAGCAGCTACTTGATGAAAAGCATCCAGAATTAGACAGTAGAAAACACATAATCTTTCATCAGGATAATGCAAGACTGCATGCTTCTTTGATGATCAGGCAAAAATTGTTACAAGCTGGCTGGCAAGTTCTGATTCATCCACTATATTCATCAGACATTGCTTTTTCCGATGTCCATTTAGCTTGGTCTTTATAAAATTCTCTTAACAAAAAGATTTTAATTCGTTGAAAGACTGTAAAATCACCTGAGACAGTCTTTTGCTCCAAACGATAAACAGTTTTGGGAAGACGGAATTGTGAAGTTGCCTGAAAAAAACAGCAGAAGGGAGGGGAACAAAACAGTAAATGCATTGTTCAATAAAGTTCTTGGTGAAAATGAAAAGCATATCTTTTATTTTTACTTAAAAATCGAAGGAGGACTTCCCTGGTGGTCCAGTGGTTAAGAATCCGCCTGCCAATGCAGGGGACATGGGTTTGATCCCTGGTCCAGAAAGATTCTACATGCCTTGGAGCAACTAGGCCCATGCGCCACAACTATTGAGCCTGTGCTCTAGGGCCCAAGAGCTGCAGCTACTGAGCCCCCGTGTCTCAGCTGCTGAAGCTGGCACACTCTAGAGCCCATGCTCTGCAACAAGAGAAACCGCCACAGTGAGAAGTCCATGCACTGCAACAGAGTACCCCCACTCAGCAATGAAGACCCAGAGCAGCCAAAATAAATAATTAACTAATTCTTTTTAAACCGAAGGAAATTTTTGGCCAACGCAGTACTTTCATATTTGGTCTTCATCTCCAGTTCCTTGGTACAAGAACTTCTAAAACCCTTGAAACTTCCTGAGTGATAGAAGTGAAAAGAAGTGTTTTTGGTATTTTATTCGTAATAAGCCCCTTTCCACCTTACCCGAGTTTATGCTAATGACGTTCTAGTGGGTCCCTAAGTAACATCTTTTGTGGGGTTGGTTGCCATGGGAACCAACCCTGTGATTTGAGGGTTGGAACTTTTAGACCTCCAAGCTCTGGGCCAGGAGAAGTACTAGAGATTGAGTTAATCACCGATGGCCAGTGATTTACTCAATCACACACATGTGGTGAAACCGCCATAAAAACCTGGGGCAGGAAGAGCTTCCATGTTGGCATGCATCTCTGTTCTGGGAAGGTGGCTCACCCCATCTCCATAGGAACAGAAGCTCCTGGGCTCAGGACCCTTCTGGACCACACCCTGTATACCTCTTCCCCTGGCTTTTCATTTGCACCCTCTATAATAAACCACTGGTAGAAAGTAAAGTGTTTTCCTGAATTCTGTGAGCCATTCTAGCAAATGATCAAACCTGAAGCTGGTGGGGGGAGTTTGGGAACCCCTGATTCTGTAACCAAATTGGACAGAATGGTGGGTACCCAAGGGACTCAGTACTTTCAACTGGCATCTGAAAATACTGGGTTCCTTATAAGTGGGACAGTTTTGTGGGACTGAACCTTTAATCCTGTAGAGCCTGGGCTAACTCCAAGTAGTTGGTGTCAGAACAGAGCTGAATTATAGGAACCCAGTTGGTGTCTGGAGAGTTGGAGAACTGGTTATTGGTGTGGGAAAACCCACAGAAGTGCTGTGAGTAAAATCACCCAAGAGAAGCAAACATCCTTTTAAATAATTGTAATGCATTTTATTATTGTCTCAAGAATCCTTCAATAATGAACATCCTGTAGAAAAAGGAAACTCAGCAGACAGGAGTGTGGACATGAAATATAGTGGTAGATGCCAATAAAGAAACTTGAGTACATGTTCCTAAAAGACATCATACTATGCCTTTGGCTTGGCTTCTAGAACTTTAAATACATTCATCTTCAAGGCTTTGAAGACAGATTACCATGAAAAGAGAATGTACGTCATGGTAAGAAAGAAAATTACTTTCCTGCAAAAAGATGTAAATAATGCAGTGCATTATTCCCTCTGGTCTTTCGGTTCTTCTTTATTTTGGCCAACATTGTACAGAACTTTGGTGTAAGCACTGACCTCTGAAGTTGGCTCCCTGACTTGGTTATCTCTCTTGTTCCGTGTTAATCGTCAAACAAAATCCCTTATTCAAGTTGCTTGACACGGAAAAGGGCAGAATGGCCCTTCTTTGCCCACAAAAATTTAAATTCAAATTCCTTAGCCTTGCATGTCAGACCTGTCCTAACTTGATCGTATGCACCTTTTCTAAGTTTCTCTCATGTTCCTTGCACACATCCATGCTTTGGCTAGGTGGGCTTTCTCAGTCTCTTCCAAATATATCAGATAGATCTCATTTGTTTATTCTTGCAGTGTCTGATATAGAAAGCTATCTCTCCATCTCTTTCCAAATGGCACCCACCCTTCAAGGCTCCATTCCTTCCCCACCCGTCACTGTCCCACTTTCCCAGCCAATTTTCTTTCCCTCCCACAAGCCAATATTTCACATTCATTCCTTTTATGTGTGGTCCTTTATCATTGATGGCTCCCTTATATTTGCTCATGTCTTTCTTTTTTTTTTTTTTTTCTTCTTTGTCTCCTTTTTATTTTATTTTATTTTTTTATTTTTATTTTTTTTTTCATGTCTTTCTGTCTTAGCTAATCTGTGAGCTTCTTAAAGGCCGTCCACATCACTTTTTAAAATGTTAACAAACGTGTCTTTTTTTTTTTTTTTTAGGTATAGTGGGTCTTCATTGCTATTGTCTTGTTGCAGAGCATGGACTCTAGGTTCACGAGCTTCGGTAGCTGCGAACCTTGAACTCTAGAGCACGGCTCAGTAGTTTCGGCCCACAGGCCCAGTTGGAATCTTCCCAGGTCAGGGACTGAACCCGTGTCCGCTGCACTGGCAGGCGAGTTCTTCTGGACCACCAGAGAAATCCAGCCCACATCACTGCATCTACCTTGGCCTCCGAGACAGGGCCTGTCTAGAGTAGATAGTGAATCACTTCTTTTCCATTGAGTGATTTTTGGTCAAAGTTTTGAGTTCCCTAATGTGGCCTACAGGCTCTACATGAGTTGGCATCTGTCACCTTCTTTGGCCTCACTAATTGTTCCTCTCTCTTTATACCCAGCCATTTTAAGCCAGTCAGTTCCTTAAGCACTCCAGTCATGACGTTTCATGCCACCTCCTCTGCCTGAACACATGGTTCCTCTTCTCTGTCTGGTTGACTCTTAATCTTTGGGTCTGAAACTAGGCATTGTTCTTAATGAGAAGTCTTCCCCCAGTTTCTGCTAGACACCATAGGTTAAAAAGGTGAGAACAGCCAACTGCAGTGTATGTGTGTGTGTGTGTGTGTGTGTGTAGCAAGAGAAAATGAGAAGCATCTCTATCCACCCAATCATGAAGTTCCTCCAGCTTCTTCTCCTGTTCCCTTTGGTTGCCAGCCATGTGCTGTTACTCATGGGACCTCTGAATTGACTTTTCCTTCTTCTGCCTTGACCTTTGTACACACCTTTCATTCTGCCTGATTCCATTTAATCCACAACCTTTCATTACCTAGTTAACTCCTATTCAACCTTCAATGCCCAGCCAAGGAGTCTATAAAATGGAAACAGTAGAAGTAGTCTCTACCTCAGAGCATTATTGGGATAATTAAATACACATATTTGTAGTTTTTAGACTACTTCTTGGTACATAGTAAGTGTTCAATAATTTTTAGCTATTAATGTTACCATTATTATCATTCTCTCTTATCATTATTATCAGTAGGTTTGATACTTATGTACAAGAATCATGCCATTTATCCTGCTATATAGTATTGCTTTTCATGTCCAGCTCCCCACTGTCATACAAACTCCTTGTTTATTGAATGGTCATCAAATAACTAGGTCATTCTACAAATCCTAGCAAAGCATCAACAGTCAAAGCTCAAAGCTACAGAAATCCTATGGGAGTTGTGAAAAGGAAAACACCAACTGCATGAAAATGCTGTGGGAAAAGGAACAAGTAAATGAGCTTAAAAAGAATCACTTAGAATAACCACAGGACTCTTACTCATCACTGGTGAGAGTACAAGTTGAACCACCTTATTTTATTGGGCAATGTGATGCTTACTACTAAAATTTTAATTGTATATAACATTTAACCAAGCAATATCACTTTTAGGAATCCATTTAATAAAAACACAGTATGCAAAGGTATATGATACGGTTGAATATTACAACATTATTTGTAAAATAAAATTTTGGAAACAGCCCAAAGCTTATCAAAAGGGGACAATTAAATTAATTGTGGGATTATGGGGCACCCATACAATGGAATACTATGCAACTGTTGTGAAGAGAAGGAAAAGCTATACACCCTGAAGCCAGGAGTTCATGATACAAAGTTAAGTGAATGTATTAGCCCCATTTTGGGGGTCAGGTATAATTTAATGAAACTCATCATCAATATTAAGTGTACAATTAGTTGAGGTTTCTTTTAAATATTTGCTTATTTTCATTCATTTATTTGGCTGCAGCAAGTCTTAGTTGCAGTACACAGGATGTTAGATCTTCATTCGGGATTTTATTTAGTTGCAGCTGTAGAATCTAGTTTCCTGAGCAGGGATCAAACCTGGCCTGCTTCACTGGGAGTGTGGAGTCTTAGCCACTGTACCCCCAGGGAAATCCCGATGAATTTTAACAAATATTTGTTGTTATTTAGTCTCTAAGTCATGTCTGACTTTTTTGTGACCCCATGGACTGTAGCCCACCAGGCTCTTCTGTCAGTGGGATTTTCCATGTAAGAACACTGGAGTGGGTTGCCCTTTCCTGCTCCAGGGGATCTTCTTGACCCAGGGATCAAATAGTATCTCCTTCATTGCAGGTGGATTCTTCAGCACTGAACCACCAGGGAAATCCTTAGCAAATATGCGATGTTATTTAACTATCACTGCAATGATGCTATTGATAGAACATTTCTATCACCCCAAAATTTATTGGGAAACCATATGCAGTCATTCTGTACCTTTACCCTCTGGGCCCTGGCAACCACTGATCTTTTTCTTTCACTACAGTTTTTTATTTTTCTAGAATTTCATGTAAATAGAGTCACACAGCATATACTCTTAAGTCCAGCCCCTTTGATATGATCAAGATACAAAACAGTCCCATCATCACAGGGGCCTCTTGTGTTGCTTTTTTATAGCCCCATTCACCTCTCTTTTCCCCTCTCCAGGCCCTGGCAACATTAATCTCTTATCTGTTTCTGTAGTTTTGCCATATTATATAATGGAATCATACAATATGTAATTTAGGAGAAATCAACTTTTTCATGCCACATATTTTCCTGGAGAGTTATCTAAGCCATTGAATACATCAAGAATTTGTTCCTTTTTGTTACTGAGTAGTTTTCCACAGTGTGGATGTACACAATATATTTACCCAATCACAGGTGGAAAGACACTTGCTTGTCTTCAATTTTTGGCTATTTGGAATAAAGTTTGGAAAGACACTTGCTTGTCTTCAATTTTTGGCTATTCAGAATAAAGTTTTTGAACATTTGTGTGCAGTTTTTTAGCAGGAACATGAGTTTTTTCTTTTCTCTGGGAGAAATGCCCAGGAGAGCAATTGCTGGGTTGTATGATAGCTACATGTTTAGTTTTGTAAGAAACATCCAAATTGGTTTCCAGAGTGGCTATTTCACTTTACATTCTCACCAGCAGATTGTCAGTGATCCAGTTTTTCTGCACTCTAGTGAGCATTAGGTGTTGTCATTATTTTTTATTCTAGCCATTCTGCTAGGTATGTAGTGATAGCTCATGTGCTTTAAATTTTATTTCCCTCACGGCCTCTGATGGTGAACCTCTTCTCATGTGCTTATTTACCATCTGTATATCTTCTTCAGGATGTCAGTTTATTCCCTCTGACCATTTTCTAATTGGATTTTTTTAGCAGTTGGGTTTTGAGAGTTCTTTGTATATTCTAGAAACTAGCTCTTTGTCTAATATGTAGTTTGCAAATATTTTCTCTCAGATTTTTCTTTCATCCTCTTAACATGTCTTTTGCAGAATAAATGCTCTTAATTTGGAGGAGACAAATTTTTTTTTCCTTTCATGGATTACTTAAAAAATTTTATGTGGATGTATGATTTTATTTATCTTGTATAAAAACCTAATAGTAAGAGTGCTGGTCTGATGAACCAGGTTTGTTTGCCCAACATATGGCAAGCTAAATACTGAGATGCCAAGGTGTGCAGCAGAGAAAAGGTTTATCTGGGAAGCAGTCAAGTGAGGAGATGGAAGAACAAGTCTTAAATCTGCCTTCCGAAGGTGAGGGGCTCAGGATAAAATCAAGGTATGAGTATCAGGAAGAAAGGTCATTAGAGATATAAGACAGGTGAGATACACTCTGTGCAGGTGTATCTGAGCTACATGCTTTTTCATGGGACACATGTTCAAAAACTGGTGGTGTTGGCCTGAACTGAGGGTGGAGATTTTTTGGCCCTTGGACATCAAAAGCTCATCATCAGACACTTAGGGCCCAACTAAATGCTTGGTGGTCTCAACCTGTCTGAACTGGGCAAGGCTAGTGCCTGTTCCTGGAAAAAAATGAAAAAACTTTCAAGCAATCATTACTATAGTGCCCCATACGGCAAAGGTGTTATCTGCAGAGGGCAGTTAAAAGAATATCGTGATATATTGTCTAATTTTATTGCCCATTTTATTGCCCATTTATTGCCCATTTATTGCCCATATTGCCCAATTTATATACCTGGATATAAGTCCTTTGATAAATACATATTTTTTTGCCAATACAATTGCCCTGTGAACAACACAGGTTTGAACTGTGTGGATACACTTGTACCTGAATTTTTTCCAATATATTCATTGAAAAAAAATTTTGGAGATTTGTGACAATTTGAAAAAACTCTCAGACAAACCACATAACCTAGAAGTATAAAAAATAACTTTTCATGTGAAGTGTGTCATGAATGCATAAAAATCTGTGTGGATACTAGATACTCATCTATTTTATCATTTACCATAAAATATACAAAAATCTATTTAAAAAGTTAAAATGTATCAAAACTTATATGCAAAAACACTCACAGACTGTACAGGACACCATTCACCGTGGAGAGAAATGTAAACAAGTGTAAGTTCAGTTTCAGTTCAGTCACTCAGTTGTGTCCGACTCTTTGCGACCCCATGAATCGAGGAGGCAGTTTTAAATCATAAGTACATAACATTCATTGTGGTACACACTGTGCTACTGTAACAATTTTGTAGCCAACCACTGTTACTATTGCCATAAGCCCAAGTGTTGTTAGTATCCACTTTAAACACCATGTGGCACTAATCATCTCCACCTATGTGGTTCATCTAATAAATTTTAAATGACAGTAAAAAAAATTTCTCCCCCAATTTGCTGTGTGACCAAGGAGCTCAACCCAGTGTTCCATGACAGCCTAGAGGGTGGGAGTGGGTGAGAGATGGAAGTGAGGTTCAAGAGGGAGGGGACATATGTATACCTGGGGCTGATTCACGTTGCTGTATGGCAGAAACCAGCACAATATTGTAAAGTAATAGTTCCAATGAAATTTTTTTAAAAAATAAAGAAAAAAATTCTCCCTAGCAGTTTTCATGTATTTTTCATCATGTTTAGTGCAATACACTAAACGTTGAATAACATCATGGGACCCAAGTGAAGGCCCACTAGAGATGTTGGAAGTGCTCCGAAGAATCAGAAAAAAAGTCATGACATTACAAAAAAAAGTTAAATTGCTTAATATGCACCAAAAATTGAGGTCTGCAACTGAGGTTGCTGCCATTTTAAGATAAATGGACCTAGAGTAAGGACCATTGTGAAAAAAGAAAAGAAAATCCACAAAGCAGTCAGTGCAGCTACACCAGCAGGGTGAAAACATTGCATTTTTGGTGAAATACTTTTTTATCATGTATTGAAAATGCAGCTTTTATATGGGTGCAATATTGCCATAGGTAAGGCATACCTATAGACTCCAGTATGTTTCGAGAAAAAACAAAGTCATTACATGACACCTTAAAGCACAAGGAAGGTGAGGGATCTAAAGAATTCAAGGCCAGCGAAGGATGGTTTGATCATTTTATAAAAAGATTTAGCTTTGAAAATGTGAAGACAACAGAAGAAGCAGCTTCTGCTGGCCAGGAGATCCTAGATGCCATTAGAAAGTCACTGAGGAGAAAGAATATCTGAACAGATTTTAATGCAGACAAATTGCTCTATTTTGGGGGACAAATTGCCGCACAAGGCATTTATTAGTAATGAAGAGAAGTGAGCACCAGGATTTAGGACAGGAAGGGACAGGAGGCTTATTCTACTATTTTGTGCAAATGCAGTCAGGTTTATAATCAGGACGTCCCTTGTCTACAAAGCTGCTAACCCTTGAGCCTTGAAGGGAAAAGATAAACACTAGCTGACAGTCTTCTGGTTGCTCAACAAGGAGACTCGGACAATAAAAACAATTTTTTTTGCATTAGTTCCATCAATGCTTTGTCCTTGAAGTCAATAAGTACCTTACCAGTAAGAAATGCCTTTTACAGTTCATTTGATATTGGACACTGTTCCTGCCTGCCTCCTCCCCAACCCAAATCTCATAAGTTCAACACGTGAAGCCACCAAAATAGTGTGCTGCTGCTGCTAAGTCACTTCAGTCGTGTTCGACTCTGTGTGACCCCAGAGACGGCAGCCCACCAGGCTCCTCTGTCCCTGGGATTCTCCAGGCAAGAACACTGGAGTAGGTTGCCATTTCCTTCTCAATGCATGAAAGTGAAAAGTGAAAGTGAAGTCGCTCAGTTGTGTCCAACTCTTAGCAGCCCCATGGACTGTAGTCTACCAGGCTCCTCCGTCCATGGGATTTCCCAGGCAAGAGTACTGGAGTGGGGTGCCATTGCCTTCTCCACCAAAATAGTCTACTTGGCCCCAAACACATCTCTAATTCAGCCTCTAGATTAGGGGGTCATAAGGACCTTGGAAGAAAAGTTATGACCAACCTAGATAGCATACTCAAAAGCAGAGACATTACTTTGCCGACTAAGGTCCGTCTAGTCAAGGCTATGGTTTTTCCTGTGGTCATGTATGGATGTGAGAGTTGGACTGTGAAGAAGGCTGAGTGCTGAAGAATTGATGAGTTTAAACTGTGGTTTTGGAGAAGACTCTTGAGAGTCCCTTGGACTGCAAGGAGATCCAACCAGTCCATTCTGAAGGGGATCAACCCTGGGATTTCTTTGGATGGAATGATGCTAAAGCTGAAACTCCAGTACTTGGGCCACCTCATGCAAAGAGTTGACTCATTGGAAAAGAGTTTGATGCTGGGAGGGACTGGGGGCAGGAGGAGAAGGGGACGACAGAGGATGAGATGGCTGGATGGCATCACTGACTCGATAGATGTGAGTCTGGGTGAACTCCAGGAGTTGATGATGGACAGGGAGGCCTGGCGTGCTGCGATTCATGGGGTAGAAAAGAGTCAGACATGACTGAGTGACTGAACTGAACTGAACTGAAGGACCTTTAAGGCTCTTTATTTGTGGTACTTTTTGGAAATGACTATCAATGCTACAGAAGAAAACCTCAACAGAAAGAACAACATGAAAGTCTGAAAAGGTTACATCATGGAAGATGCCATTATTGTTATAGAAAAAGCTGTGAAAGTCATCAAGCCTGAAACAATAAATTCCTGCTGGAGAAAACTGGCCAGATGTTATGCATGACTTCATAGGATTCGTGACAGAGTCAGTCAAGGAAATCATGAAAGAGACTGTGGATATGAAAAAAAGGTGAGGGGGTGAAGAGTTTCAAGATATGCATCTTGTAGAAATTCAGGAGCTAACAGACATCACACTAGAGGAATTAACAGAAGAGGACTTGACAGAGACGAGCATTTCTGAACCAGAGCCAGACATGAGGAAGAAGATGTAGAAAAAGCAGTGCCAGAAAGCAGTGATATTAGACAATCTGGTGGAAATATTCTGCTTATTCAAGATATTCAAGATGGCTTTTGACTTCTAAGACATAGAGCCTTCTATCTTTCAGGCACTGAAACTAAAGCAAACTGGAGAAGGGCTAGTATTACATAGAAACATTGGAGAAACATTTAGAGAAATGAAGAAGCAAAAAAAAAGTCAGAAATTAACAATGTATGTCTGTGTGATTGCCTCTCCTGACTCCTCCAGGTCTTCTGCCTCTGCCATCCCTAAGACAGCAAGCCAAACCACTTCCCTTCCTCCTCCTCAGCCTACTCAACATGAAGACAATGAGGATGGAGACCTCTATGATGATCCACTTCTACCTAATGACTAGTAAATAGACATTTATTGTACATGCTGGTGAGTGTCTTCATGTGAAAACCTAATAAGTGATTGACAAAAACTGTAACAGACATTTCTGTGTCATCATCATAGCCTAAGCGTTCATTGTGTAGAACATCATGTGCAAAACTTGTAGTGAAATGGATTAGTCTATCCTTACATAGACATAAGGTGAGTGATAATTTAATATGAAATTAATAATGTGTTCAGCTGAAACTCCAATACTTTGGCCACCTGATGCGAAGAACTGACTCACTGGAAAAGACTCTGATGCTGAGAAAGACTGAAGGCAGGAGGAGAAGGGGACGACAGAGGATGAGATGGTTAGATGGCATCACTGACTCAATACACATGAGTTTGAGCAAACTCCAGGAGTTGGTGATGGACAGGGAAGCCTGGTGTGCTGCAGTCCATGGGGTCACAAAGAGTAGGACACAACTGAGTGACTGAACTGAACTAAACTAATAATGTGTTACTTTTCTTACTATATTATAGATTCACTTTCAAAGAATTACATTACTGTACAGTATGCCTCTCTCTCTCTCTCTAGTACTTAGAGAAACTGTTTCGGCCTATTATCACAGGAAAGTGGGTTTTCACAAATTGTAACAATGTTCCAATACTTTATTGTGAATATGACTATAATACTGTATGCCATAAAAATTTTACAATTCATTCACTGGTATGTAGGCTGCTGCTGCTGCTGCTGCTGCTAAGTCGCCTGAGTTGTGTCCTACTCTGTGCGACCTCATAGACGGCAGCCCACCAGGCTCCCCCATCCCTGGGATTCTCCAGGCAAGAATGTGGATACAATGAAGCGATCATGTAGATTATACTAGGCTGCCACGATATTGCTGCTTCTTCATTCCCTAGTGGCTCAGTGATAAAGAATCCTCCTGCAATGCAGGAGACCCAGGTTCAATTCCTGGCTTGAGAAGATGTCCTGGAGAAGGAAATGGCAGCCCACTCCCATATTCTTGCCTGGGAAATCCTGTGGACAAAGGAGCCTGACAGCTTATAGTCCATGGGGTCACACAGAGTCAGACACAACTTGGAAACTGAACATTAGCAGTGCTCATTCAACATATGCAGAGTACGTCATGACAAATGCTGGGCCAGATGAAGCACAAGCTGGAATCAACATTGCTGGGAGAAATATCAATAACCTCAGACATGCAGATGACACCACCCTTATGGCAGAAAGCAAAGAAGAACTAAAGAGCCTCTTGATGAAAGTGAAAGAGGAGAGTGAAAAAGTTGGCTTAAAACTCAACATTCAGAAAATGAAGATCATGGCATCCGGTCCCATAACTTCATGGCAAATAAATGGGGAAACAGTGGAAACAGTGGCTGACTTTATTTTTCTGGGCTTCAAAATCACTGCAGATGGTGATTGCAGCCATGAAATTAAAAGACGCTTACTCCTTGGATGGACCAGCCTAGACAGCATATTAAAAAGCAGAGACATTACTTTGTCAACAAAGGTCTGTCTAGTCAAGGCTATGGTTTTTCCAGTAGTTGTGTATGGATGTGAGAGTTGGACTATAAAGAAAGCTAAGTGCCGAAGAATTAATGCTTTTGAACTGTGGTGCTGGAGAAGACTTTTGAGAGTCCCTTGGACTGCAAGAAGATCCAACCAGTCCATCATAAAGGAGATCAGTCCTGGGTATTCATTGGAAGGACTAATGTTGAAGCTGAAACTCCAATATTTTGGCCACCTGATGCGAAGAGCTGACTCATTTGAAAAGACCCTGATGCTGGGAAAGATTGAAGGCAGGAGGAGAAGGGTACAACAGAGGATGAGATGGTTAGATGGCATCACTGACTCAATGGACATGAGTTTGCGTAAACTCTGGGAGTTGGTGATGGACAGGGAGGCCTGGCATGCTGCATTTCATGGGGTCACAAAGAGTCAGACATGACTGAGCGACTGAACTGAGCTGAAATAAATGTGAATTTCTTTTTCACATCATCTTTTCATTTTTTATGTCTAGAGTTAGTAATACATGTAACATCTACAGCATTTTTACATTTAATGTTAGTAAGATGTGTAATATCTATATCTACAGTACTGATGTAGATGATGCATCTTGTAAATAGACAATATAAACTTATGGTATAAATAAACACAGTATAATATTATAAATGTATTTTCTCTTTCTTTGATTTTCTTAACATTTTATTTTCTCTAACTTACTNAAGAATTGATGCTTTTGAACTGTGGTGTTGGAGAAGACTCTTGAGAGTCCCTTGGACTGCAAGGAGATCCAACCAATCCATTCTGAAGGAGATCAACCCTGGGATTTCTTTCGAAGGAACAATGCTAAAGCTCAAACTCCAGGTCTTTGGCCACCTCATGCAAAGAGTTGACTCATTGGAAAAGAGTTTGATGCTGGGAGGGATTGGGGGCAGAAGAAGAAGGGGACGACCGAGGCTGAGATGGCTGGATGGCATCACTGACTCAATGGACACGAGTCTGAGTGAACTCCAGGAGTTGGTGATGGACAGGGAGGCCTGGCGTGCTGCGATTCATGGGGTCGCAAAGAGTCGGACACGACTGAGCGACTGAACTGAACTGAACTGAACTGAACTGAAGGTTTCCAATCAACAGCAGGCTATTAGTAATTAAGTTCAGATACAAATATAAAGTTTTCCATGGATTTTCAACTGCACAAAGATTAGTGCCTCTACCCTCCACATTGTTCAAAGGTCAGCTGTATTTTATCCCAACCTGTGATTTGCCATTTCATTTTCTTAACAGTCTTTTGAAGAGCAAAAGTTTTAATTTTGTTTAAGTCCAAGTCATCATTTTTCTCCTGCTGTTTGTGATCTATTTAATATATTAATATATCCCCAACCCAAGGTCACAAATTTTTTCACTTATTTTTTATTTTAGAAATGTTGTATTTCTAGCTCTTACATTTATATCTATGATCCATTCCAAGTTAATTTTTGTATATAGTATGAGGTAAATATTTTTTTTCTAATTTATTTCAACATGTTTCTTTACCTTTTTAAAAAAATTGTTATTTATTTATTTATTTGGCCACACTGCATGGGTTGTATTATCTTAGTTCCCAAACCAGAGATTGAATTCTGTGCCTTTGGCAGTGAAAGCAAGTTCTAACACTGGACCACCAGGGAATTCTCTGAGGTAAGCATTGCGGTTCACTTGTTTACGTATGGATCTCAATGATTATAGTAACACTTGTGGAAAAGAGTGCCATTTCTTCACTGAATTGCCTTGGTATCTCTAAGGGGTTTTCCAAACTGCACAGCCAGAGGGAACAGTCCCCATAAGACTGCCCTTACTTCAGACAACAACTTCAAGTTTGGGGTTTTCCCAAAACCACTTTCAGATTCAATTATTTGCTAGAATGACTCACAGAACTCAGGAAAGCCTTTTACTTACGATAACCAGTTGTGTGCTTAGTCACTCAGTCATGTCCAACTCTTTGCGACCCCAGACACTCCTGTCCATGGGGATTCTCCAGGCAAGAATACTGGAGTGGGTTGCATGCCCTCCTCCAGGGGATCTCCCAACCCAGGGATTAAACCCAGGTCTCTCGAATTGCAGACGGATTCTTTACCATCTGAGCCACCAGGGAAGCCCAAGAATACTGGAGTGGGTACTTACAATAGCAGTTTTGTTATAACAAAAGCATGCAAATTAAAACCAGTCAAAGGAAGAAACTCCTAGGCAAAGTCTGTGTGTGTGTTGTCACTTCAGTCGTGTCCGGCTCTGAGATTCTGTGGACTGTAGTCCACCAGGCTCCTCTGTCCATGGGATTCTCCAGGCAAGAATACTGGAGTGGGTTGCCATGCTCTCCTGCAGAGAGTCTTTCCACCAGCGATCAAACCCACGTCTCTTATTGGCAGGCGGGTTCTTTACCACTAGCGCCACCAGGGATGCCCCAAGTGTTTAAATGCATTTCTTCTCTCATCATTAGAGATGTGTTACTCTACTGACATTCACGTGTGATAATATGTACAGAATATTGCCAACCAGGGAGACTAACCTGAGCTTTAGTATTCAGAGATTTTACTGAGGTTTCATTACAGAGTCATGATTGGTTGAAACATTGCCCATGTGGCTGAATTCTAGACTTCTCTTTCCTTGAAGTTGGACTGATATCATGTGACCCAAAGTCCCATACCTCTAATCTCATGCTTTGTCTTTCTTGCATGACCAGCCCCCACCCTGAGTTATCTCATTAGCATTGAAATACAAGTTGTATTTCCAGGGGCCCTCCATAAAAGAGAAAGACATTCCTATTGCTCAGGAAATTCAAAGGGTTTTGAGGTTGTTTCCCAGGTACTGGGACAAAAGCCAGACCTCTCTTTGGAGGTCACATTTCTTACTATGCAGCAACATTGTTGGAAATAAATATACAGTATTGTTCATAAATAATAGTTTAGGCTATCATGCATGGATCTGTTTCCAAACTCTGTTCTGTTTCATGATCTACTAAATGAAACTACAGAAACCTTTTATTTTCTATGTAAAATATTTTTGTAATAATTAATTGTTAAATAATGTGCATATAATACTTATAGGAATTATAAGGAAATATGATAAGAATTATCTGCCTATGTAAAAATAAAAAATTCAACACAGTAGTTGGAACATAACATTGAGGAAATTCTCCAGCAAATAGAGCAAAAAGACAAAGAGATAGAAAACAAGAAAGAAAAAGCAAGAAATTAGAGTACATGTTTAAGAGGATGGCAACCCACTCCAGTTCTCTTGCCTGGAAAATCCCATGGATGGAGGAGCCTGGTAGACTATAGTCCATGGGGTCGCAAAGAGTCGGACATGACTGACAGACTTCACTCACTTAAGAGGATCTTAAGAATACTTAATGTATTCTGCCTGAGGACAGTCTCTAGATTAAACCTTCTGCCTAATCCTGTTATCTTAAAATGTAAATTACGGGAGTAGGTCTGGCGAGGTCTTTACAACCTGCAGACATTCTTTGGATTCATTGGAGAGTATATAAACTCATTGCTAACACTAACAAGCGGGTACTCTTTCTGCCCCCTTCTGATGCCTATGTCAGAAGCTTTCTCTATCTCCTTTATACTTTAATAAAACTTTATTACACACACACACAAAAAAGAGGACTTACATCTGAATAGCAGTGTTTCTAGAAAGAGAGAAAGAGAAAAAAAGTGGGGGTGGGGGAGGAAGAATCAATGGTGTAATTCAAGAACAGAATGAGCTGCCAGATTGAAGAGCCCATAAGTGGCTGGTACCATTTGACGAACCAAGAGATTCTTACTGCTTCCAGAGAGGAAAAAAGTTAAGTCAAATACAAAATTTAGGAATCAGAATGGCTTCCTAACTTTTCATCAGCAGCACTAGAAGCCAAAATACAATAAAATTATGAAGGATGTAATTTCCAGTCTAGAATTCTATGCTCAGCCAAATGACCAATTGAGTCTGGAAGTGGAAAAAAATTATTTTTCAAGTATATACGTTCTCAACATTTTTATACCTATCATGTATCCTTTCTAAGAAAGCTGCTGAAGAATGTACTCCACTTAAAGAATAAATCAATGAAGAGGATCTAAAACAGGAGCGAGACAAGTATTCACCAGGAAGATGGTGAAGAAAAATCCCACAATAAGAGCCTTGTACCAGATGTAAAGATTCAGTTCAGTTCAGTTCAGTTGCTCAGTCGTGTCCAACTCTTTGTGACCCCATGAGTTGCAACACGCCAGGCCTCCCTGTCCATCGCCAACTCCCGGAGTCCACTCAGACTCACATCCATCGAGTCAGTGGTGCCATCCAGCCATCTCAGCCTCTGTCGTCCCCTTCTCCTCCTGCCCCCAATCCCTCCCAGCATCAGAGTCTTTTCCAATGAGTCAACTCTTCGCATGAGATGGCCAAAGTACTGGAGTTTCAGCTTTAACATCATTCCTTCCAATGAATACCCAGGACTGATCTCCCTTAGAATGGACTGGTTGGATCTCCTTGCAGTCCAAGGGACTCTCAAGAGTATTCTCCAACACCACAGTTCAAAAGCATCAGTTCTTCGGCACTCAGCTTTCTTCACAGTCCAACTCTCGCATCCATACATGACCACTGAAAAAACCATACTGCTGCTACTGCTAAGTCACTTCAGTCGTGTCCGACTCTGCACGACCCCATAGACAGCAGCCCACCAGGATGCTCCGTCCCTGGGATTCTCCAGGCAAGAACACTGGAGTGGGTCACCATTTCCTCCTCCAATGCATGAAAGTGAAAAGTGAAAGTGAAGTTGCTCAGTCTTATCTGACTCTTAGCGACCCCACGGACCGCAGCCCACCAGGCTCCTCCATCCATTGGATTTTCCAGGCAAGAGTATTGGAGTGGGGTGCCATTGCCTAAACGGACCTTTGTTGGCAAAGTAATGTCTCTGCTTTTCAATATGCTATCTAGGTTGGTCATAACTTTTCTTCCAAGGTGTAAGCGTCTTTTAATTTCATGGCTGCAATCACCATCTGCAGTGATTTTGGAGCCCAAAAAGATAAAGTCTGACACTGTTTCCACTGTTTCCCCATCTATTTCCCATTAAGTGATGGGATGAGATGCCATGATATTCGTTTTCTGAATGTTGAGCTTTAAGCCAACTTTTTCACTCTGATCAAGAGGCTTTTTAGTTCCTCTTCACTTTCTGCCATAAGGGTGGTGTCATTTGCATATCTGAGATTATTGATATTTCTCCTGGCAATCTTGATTCCAGCTTGTGCTTCTTCCAGCCCAGCGTTTCTCATGATGTACTCTGCATATATGTTAAATAAGCAGGGTGACAATATACAGCCTTGAAGGACTCCTTTTCCTATTTGGAACCAGTCTGTTGTTCTATGTCCATTTCTAACTGTTGCTTCCTGACCTGCATACAGGTTTCTCAAGAGGCAGGTCAGGTGATCTGGTATTCCCATCTCTTTCAGAATTTTCCACAGTTTCTTGTGATCCACACAGTCAAAGGCTTTGGCATAGTCAATAAAGCAGAAATAGATGTTTTTCTGGAACTCTCTTGCTTTTTCCATGATCCAGCGGATGTTGGCAATTTGACCTCTGGTTCCTCTGCCTTTTCTAAATCCAGCTTGAACATCTGGAAGTTCACAGTTCACGTATTGCTGAAGGCTGGCTTGGAGAATTTTGAGCATTACTTTACTTAACCAGTTCCATTTAGAGAAGAGTGACTCAAGAACAGATATGAGGGAATTCCCTGGTGGTTAGAACTCTGAACTTTCACTGCCAAGGGCACAGATTAAATCCTTGATCAGGGAACTAAGTCCTGCAAGCCACATGGCGCAACAAACAAAAAAAGAAACAGATATAATGATAACTGTTACCACCAAAATCCCCACTGAAATTATAGCCACATTTAAACTCAAGGACATGCTTATCTGTGTTTGTCAGGGCTTCACTGTATATTTAAAACAATTCCTGCTCATGTCCCTATGTCCTGCCTCTAGAATCAGCTGAGAACCCTCATTTTACAACATCTCCATTTCTGAAGTGTTCTTTGACCTATCCTTGAGAACTAGACATAGGCTGTGATGAGCTTAGAAACAGAAAATACAAAGCAACCCTTTCCCTTTGTCTGTTTTACAGGGTGTTCAGTGCCTCACCCATACTGCAGATCTGCCAGATGCTGGATACAGGTGAGCCCTCTTGGTTAGAGATTTATTTACCTGAAGCCAATGGAACTTAAGCTCCTTACTCATATATGTCCCTCCCAAAGCCCTGCACATAACTCAACATTTGTAATTTTGAATTCATACTCTTCTTAAAAAAGTCCTCCAAATTATATGCTCTTCACACCCCACAAATCCTAGATCTGCTTCTACTTGAGACTTTTCCTGTAACTTACTCAGAAGAGGCTTTTAAAAACTCAGGAAAGCTAAAGTTTTACTGTACCGTAGAGATGCTGCTGCTACTAAGTCGCTTTAGTTGTGTCCAACTCTGTGCGACCCCATAGATGGCAGCCCACCAGGCTCCCCTGTCCCTGGGAATCCCTGGGCAAGAACACTGGAGTGGATTGCCATTTCCTTCTCCAGTGCATGAAAGTGAAAAGTGAAAGTGAAGTTGCTCAGTTGTGTCCAACTCTTCGCTGCCCCATGGACTGCACCCCACCAGGCTCCTCCGTCCATGGGATTCTCCAGGCAAGAGTACTGGAGTGGGTTGCCATTGCCTTCTCCACTAGAGATGCTAGTTGGATTGTTGTCCTAGGATAATGCTTCCCTTCTGATAACAGCCATAGTGCTCTTTCTTTATACAGCTTTTTGTGTTTGTGTGTGCTATTCAAATCCAAGCAGTGGGTTACTTAGGGATATATAATATGGAGAGTAAAACTGTAAAAAAAAACTGGAATGATAACATAAAAGTCAGTACTGTGGTTACCTGGTGGGGGGAGGGCTGGATGGGAGTAGTCAAGGGGAAGAGACTGGACAGGGCCACACAGCTGGGCTTCAGGCCCAGGTGTTCGTTTTATTATTTATCTTTAAACTGTACATGTACTCTTCTGTAAATGTGGAATATTTCATAAATTATAAAGGGCAAGGGAGGTGCCTAAAGGGCATTATTTCCTTCCTTTATTGGGAACTAGAGACAATGAGTGAATAGATAAAGAACCATCATCAATAGCAAGTTAAATACAAAAGGAAACCATAAATTTCTAACATTCTAACAGATAAAAATAAAGAAAAGCAACCAAAAAACTCTACCGTTCTAATAAATCTGGGCCTGGTTAGACAGGAGAGTGCTTACTGCAATGAAGTCCACTGACTGAGCAGAGAAGGGGCAAAATCCAGCTGGGTTTCTAGGACTTCCTGGCACAAGAGCCTCTTGCTGGGGCCAAGTGTGTTAAGGGTCGGCTCCTCAGTTTTGCTTCTCCAGGAACTTGATTTTGGAGGCTCCCTTGGAGCTTCCCAGGCTTTAAGAGAGCTCCTCTTAAGGATCAGCCTCTTGGGAACCCCTTGAGGACATGGATCATGTTTTATCTACCTATAAATTCCTGGCACCTGGCAAAGACTTACCTATAGAATTAATAGATTTTTCTGTGAGAAATAAAATATTGCCTGCCATACCAGTAAACAAAGGATGTCGCAGTTATCATTGATTGCAGCCACCCTGACAGTGAGCCCTAAAGATGTTCAAGATGAAAACAAGGAATGCCCACCATCTAGTCAGCCAGGACCAGACCCAGAGCCCTGGCAACTCTCAGGGGAGTGATTGAACCCCAGGGACCAAACTCTTCCTGTTCACGAAAACCTGCTGACTGCCCAGGACAAGCGGCTGATTGCTATGCCTGAGGAGACTTCAAAACCCTGTGAGACCTGGACCACAACAAGAAATAGTTTACATTCCAGAAGTTCTCACTGTGTCAGAGCAGCATGAATGCTTCATTTTCTGATCCACCCATAAACCAGAAGAGATAGTGATGGAATCAAGCCTAGGGCAGAGATGTCCTAACAACTGCCTGCTTACTGTTCTGTTACACTCTCTGTGCCTCTGATCCCATCATCTGAGTAGCCCAGGGTCAAGGGCCTGCCACCCACCAGAGCAAGGTTATGGGTTTTCTATTGACATTTGTATAAGGTTACCTCTAGGTAATGGTCTTCCCCTGTGGCTCATTGATAAAGAACCCGCCTGCAATGCAGGAGCAGCAGGAGACCAGAGTTCAATCCCTGGGTTGGGCAGATCACCTGGAGGAGGGCTTGGCAACCCACTCCAGTATTCTTGCCTGGAGAATGCCATGGAGGCATGGAGAGGAGCCTGGCGGGCTACAGTCCATGAGGTCGCAAAGAGCCAGACATGACTGAGGTGACTTTGCACGGCACCTCTCAGTCAATTCAGTCTTTCAGTTTTGTCCGACTCTTAGTGACCCCATGGACTGCAGCACACCAGGCCTCCCTGTCCATCACCAACTCCCAGAGTTTACCCAAACTCATGCCCATTGAGTCAGTGATGCCATCCCACCATCTCATCCTCTGTCATCTCCTTCTCCTCCTGCCTTCAACCTTTCCTACCATCAAAGTCTTATCTAATGAGTCAGTTCTTCACATCAGGTGGCCAAAATATTGGAACTTCAGTTTCAGCATCAGTCCTTCCAATGAATATTCAGGACTAATTTCCTTTAGGATTGACTGATTTGATCTCCTTGCAGTCCAAGGAAGTCTCAAGAATCTTCTCCAGCACCACAGTTCAAGAGCATCAGTTCTTCGGAGTTCAGCTTTCTTTATGGTCCAACTCTCACATCCATACATGACCACTAGGAGAACCATAGCTTTGACTATACGAACCTTTGTCAGGAAAGTAACACCTCTGCTTTTTAATATGCTGTCTAGGTTTGTCATAGCTTTTCTTCTAAGGAGCAAGCGTCTTTTAACTTCATGGCTCCAGTCACCATCTGCAGTGATTTTGGAGCCCAAGAAAAGAAAGTCTGTCCATGTTTGCATTGTTTCCCCAAATATTTGACATGAAGTGATGGGACTGGATGCCATGATCTTAGTTGTTAGAGGACAGTGGAAAAGCTGGCTTAGAACTCAACAGCAACTCTATATAACTGAAAGCAAAGTAGCTATTGAGCGGATAAATAGTAAATACTCCTTCCTAAATTCTGCCTTTATAATGTGACAAGGATTGGGTGGGGGTGGGAATTCTGATGGGTTGTTTATTTTTCATTCATTTGCATATATGAGTTCCTAAACCCCCCAGCAAATATCATGAATTAATTAGTAGAATCTGTAATAGCCAAGAGTCGGACACGACTGAGCGACTTCACTTTTACTTTTCACTTTCATGCATTGGAGAAGGAAATGGCAACCCACTCCAGGTGGATTGCCTGAAGAATCCCGGGGACTGGGGAGCCTGGTGGGCTGCCATCCCTGGAGTCGTACAGAGTTGGACACAATTGAGGTGACAGCAGTAGTAGCAGTAGTAGCCAAACCATTATGTGGAGCTTTGGGACGTCACAATAAAAATGAGGACTTATTATTTTTTAGCAACTGATACACCCTAGAAGCATGAAATCTTTTCCAGAAGAAGGTGAAGTGTACATAGGTAAATATGTTATCCATGTCCCAATGTAGGAAAGCATATATCCTAGTAACTGGTGTCTGTTATCCCAAGTCACAAAGAGACGAGATGAACATTCTGTTCTCCCCTGACTTATTCTGAAATAGGCAGGAGGGAGCATGAAAAGGGTACATAAGAGAGCCCTTCCCTTAAGGATAATGAGACATAGGGCAGCCTGATTTCTAATCATTCATTAGCTGAGAAAATATTGCTGGAGTCCCCTTTATGTGCAAGGCTTTGCCTGGGGAGAAGAAGCAACACATCTAACTAGACCCAGGAGCCCATCCTTTGCAAAGATGCTGACCCGATGGTACAAGGTGAAAAGCAGACATAGGCGAAGGTGACTGCCACCATGGATAGATGGGCTCCCAACTGGAGGCCTGAAAACCTGACTCCAGTCACAGCTTTGCCCCTAGTGTGCTGTGTGACTTTGGGCAAATGGCTTCACCTCTCTGGGTCTTTATACCCTTGGCTGTGGAATCAGAGGTGAGAAGACTTGTAGAAGGAACACAGCATGGATAAAGGGCCCATAATCCTTCTATACTTTGCTGACTATGGCTGTGTGGCTCCCCACAGAGAACACAACAGACCTTCCTCTCCTCGCAGATCCACCCATCTCTTCCAAGTCTCCTCACTGTTTGCAGATGACCTGACTTCCTACTGCACAGAAAAAAGAGAAATCTCTGATGGTGACTGTTTCACCCTCCCACCACCGCACTTGCATCATGCTCTTCCCATCATCCCTCGTGGACATGGAGAAAGCATCTTTTTTTGTCAGGGTCTTATTGCACATTCTCCAGTCATTCCATCTTAAAAACAGAACAAATATAAATTCTCTCTGTCCCACATCTCCCTCTGGTTGCTAATGTCTCTCTTTGCTCCATTCCCAAGGTTCCTGAAAGCTGTCTTCACTCCCTGTCTTGTTTCTTCCCCCGTCAGTCATTCTTCAGCCCCCTCCAGTCCGGATCCCCCTACACCCACTTCCCCTGCAGCTGCATTTACCACCATCACCAGGACCTTTGTTACCAGAGCAACCTGTTCACACTTCCTCCAAGTTCTCGGCAGAGTACCCGGTCCAGCTGGCCACTTCCTCCTTCCTGAAACACCCCATTTTCTTGGTTTTCAGTACCGAACCCTGGTGATTCCTATCTGGGCATTTCTTCATTTCCTTTACCTGTTTCTCCCACTCTAGCTGATCATTAAGTTTGGAGGCCGTAAGACCCAGTCCCAGGCCATGCTCATCTCACTTTTCTTCCTAAGAAATCTCACTTTTTCTCAGGTTCAAATCAGAGCTCGGTCCCTTGCTTACCTGTTCACATGCATTTATTGAGCCTTTAGAATAGGCCAGGTATTATGAGTTTGAAGTCAGTTTGCTTCTCTATTTATTACTGATACACTTTATGTATTGAAATTGTATAACTCAGATTAGGACTAGAGCTCACTGTCTTTTATAATTGAGATCACACACCTGCTCTCAGGACCTAATGAAGCTCAGGTTCTTGATGCCTCATTATAGAAATAATCCAGTGAGAGACAAAATGATAGATAAGAAGTGGCTTTATTTACAGAGAAAAGCACTCCACAGACAGAATGTGGGCCATCTCAGAAGGTGAGCGTGGCAGCAGGGGATAGGGTTGTGAGTTTTTATGGGGGTGGGTAACTTCACAGGCCAGTGTGTGGGAGGAGTAGTCCAGCTATTTGGGGGAAGGGGTGGAAATTTCTAGAAATTGGGCCACCACCCACTTGTTGACATTTTAGGGTCGGCCTTGGAACTGTCATGGTGCCTGTGGGTGTGTCGTTTAGCATGCCAGTGTGTTACAGTAAGGGTATACTGAGGCTCAAGGTCTAGTGGTAGTCTCGTCCACCATCTTGGACCTAGTTGGTTCTAACCAGTTTGTATCATGTCCTATGGGTGTTATTCTTTTAAAGGTCATGCCCTACTCCCTTCCTTCCTGTTTCAATATTAGTGGAGGAACACATTTCGTTGCTGAAATAATCAAAAAGACTAAAAGAAGCAAGTAAAAATTAGCCATAATTGCATTACCCAGAGAGTGCCACGGTCCACATTTTGACATATATTCTTCTAGCCTTAATCCTCTTCATATAACTATGGTAGGTTTTTATTATAAAAATTGGATGATATATTCTGTTTTGTAGCTTGCATTTTTTCACCAACAATAAATCGTGGACATTTTTTCATGTCAGCAAACATATTTTTAGAACATAGTTTTTACTGAATATACAGTATACTTTCACACAAATTTACCCCAATTTTTCAGCCTGTTCTTCTGGTAGGCATGTAATTTGCCCTGATTTTCCCTTGTGGTTAAATCTTTATCAGTTTATATAATTATTACTTGGGATAAATTTCTAACAAGAGAACTGCTGTGTCAAAACAGGAAGGAGGAGCTACCCTTCTAAGCCTGTGCTCAGGTAGCTGCCTGGACCAAGTGTCTGGCCACAACCTATTTGAAACCACAGTTGGAGGGTGTTTGATATGCCCAAATCCCAGGCCACATGCCAGGTTTCTTTGTTTTTGAATATGTCAAGTTTTATCTTTTTGGGGTTCTTTATACAGGAAATTCTTTACTGTCTGAGCCACCAAGGAGTGAACAGAAACTAATATTGCAGCTGCTAGCCTATTACCATTTTGAATTAGCCAAGTCTTTAATTTGATTCTGTGAAAGTGCGAGAGGCCCTGATGCGTGACTGTCTCTGGTACTAATTTGACCTCAAAGAACTCAGTTTCCTGTGGGCTGTGGTGTTGGGAAGGGAGCATGGTGGGCAGAAGCCCACACAGTTAGCCTAAGTATCATGCAGACTGTGGCAAGCCTTATGATAAAGTGCCTTGACCGAAAACAGGGTAAGTGAGGGTTTCGGAAGGTGGTTTTGAGAGCCAAGGGGCAAAGAAAAGACTTGGACACAGGCCCAGAGATGTGGGAAGACTTTGGGGGTAAAGACCTTCTGGCCATCATGAATAGAATGTTAGTGTTTGTGGGTGTGGGTGCGTGCACGTGTGTGTATATGCACACACAGGGAATATTTAAGAGAAGATGGTTTACTCTTGTGGAAAGTCTAAAGGGTGTGAGGTTTTGAATCAGAGGCCACAAGGGTTAACCCCTATACTACAGGCAACAGAAAACTAGGGAAAGACTTTAAAAAATAATGCCCAGCCTGGGCAGGGCAGTACATCCAAGAACAAAAACAGAAATCAGCCCCAAATATTCATTGGAAGGACTAATGCTGAAGCTGAAGTTCAAATACTTTGGCCACCTGATGCGAAGAGCCAACTCATTGGAAAAGACCCTGATGCTGGGAAAGATTGAGGGCAGGAGAAGTGGGCGACAGAGAATGAGATGGTTGGATGGCATCATCAACTCAATGGACGTGAGTTTGTGCAAACTCTGGAATGTATCAGAGGACAGGGAAACCTGGCGTGCGGCAGTCCATGGGGTCACAAAAAGCTGAACACAACTGAATGACCAGACAACAATGTTGGGCTATATTGTCCCAACATTGTTCTCAGCCTGTCTACTGGTCAGGGGAGCAGAGCTGTCAGCCTGTCCCCTCAGCCTGACAAGTACACTCCCAGAAGCCTCTAGAATATTCAATGGGGCTTTGTTTTTGATCCAGGCAATATTTAACTGCATTGAGCCTCCAAATCTGTCAACCTGTCCTGCAGGTCAGATGTAGTTATTTCAGGAGTTCGGTGCTCTAAGGGGAAAGACAGTAAAGAGAGAGACGGTGAAGGCCCAGGGTACAATTTCTGGAATGCATGGGGTCCTGGCTTGGTGTCCAGAGAAGTCACAATAGAATCAGAGAATCTGTTGCTCGGAGAGGGAAGGCGGCCCAAGGGGCAGAGGGCAGTGGTGGGGCGGGAGTGAGGGGCAGTTTAGAAAGTTTATCTGGGGTGCAAAAATTGCTAGTTCCTTTTGCGGCTGCTCCAAATATAGCAGCCCTCCACTCTTCCCTCTAATCTCGGAGTAGCCGCCATGACCTTCCAACTTGGCTGCATTCAGACGGCCCACAGAAATTGTAGTCGAAATCCAGAACTCACAGTGGGACACAGCCTGCAGCCCCACACAGTCTGATGAGCCCTGCCGTGTGCAATCGGTTTTCAAGAAGACACATTTTAAGGAGTTAAAGTGTGCACTGCATTCTCTTCCACTTGCAGTTTTTCCCTGTTCCTATAGGAGAGAGTCCTGAAGCCTGAGAAAGAAGGTGTGTGGCTGAGGATTCATCACAAGGCTGGTCTCGCTTGCCTTCGCCCAAAAAGAAAAATTCCCTGGAGAACTCAGTACCCAGCACTGTAATTAAACTTCTGACTCAGAGATGGCACTGATAGGGGCAAAGCTGGGGAAACCCCATCTGCAGCCTCCCTATGGAGCACAGAGGCTGCAGGGGGAAACCCTGGGAGTTCATTTCTTTCTGCTGGAATTGTCTACTGAATGAAAATAATCTCTAATTTGCTCCCGTTCCCTTTTTTTTTTTTTTTTAATAACACCAAGAAACTGGAAGAAACCCTGCGTCAATCAATGCATATTGCCATTTACCCTGCCAGCAAACCTCTGCCTAGCTTGGTACAAGATGTTACTGCTGTTGCAATCAGGAATGAGGGATTTAGCAATCACTGATGGGAAATTCATGCTCGTTATTTTAAAACGAAACCTACATTTTTCAGATTTTCCTTTTCTCTTTCAGCCAACCTCTTCTGGAAAAAGTCACAGAGTCAAATCCTGTTTGCTGGTTCTTTTTCTCTCATCCTCTGCGTCTCTATGTGGGAGGGGCTGGGAACTGACCTGGGAGTCTCTTCTAATCTCTGTCTCCATGTTGGAATTTGTCTGCATCTTTTGTGTTTTCGTGTTACAAATCTTATAAAAATGGAAATATTTCATCTATCCCGAAGGAAAGATCTTTGGGGTGCATATTAAGTATGTTAAGATCAAAAGAGCAATGGCCCCTGAATGGCTCACAATTAAATAGTCTGGCAGTCAGAAGAGCTTTACAGAGGAGAGGAATACTGATAATGAACATGCCTGGGGGGCTCCCTTCGACTTGAGGCATCCAATTCTAATTTCCTCTATAGGAGCCCCAGAGAAGGAAATGACAACCCACTCCAGTATTCTTGCCTGGAGAATTTCATGGACAGAGGAGCTTGGCAGGATACAGTCCATGGGATTCCAAAGAGTCAGACACAACTGAAGCAACTCAGCATGCATGCATGCCAACATCCCATAAGCATCTCCCACCTCACCCTCTCTTCCCCAAAGCCTTGTCTCTCACCTTTACCTCTGTAAATCAAAACCCCAGCTGCTCAGGCCTTAAACCTTGAATCCATCTTATATTCCTGTTTACTCCTCACATTATATGTAAACCATCTTGCTTACTTTACCTCCAAAATGTATTCAGAACCTCTCTCACCTCTTCTTTCTGCTATCCTAGAGCAAGACATTATTATCCCACTTCTGGAGTATTCTAGAACCCTCTTAACTAACCTCCTACAATCTACAGGGATCCTTTTACAATATGAGTCAGAATCAGGTCAAACCTGCTCCAGGCTTTGTTTCCACTGATCTGGCCCCCCTCCTCCTGATGCTCTCCTACGCCTGGCTCACTCTGCTCCAGCCACTCTGGCCTTTTCCTCCAATAAGGCAAAAACTTTTCATCTTGGCAGTATCTACTCTTCTTCTAATACTCTGGCCCCCTGATGTGAAGAGCTGACTCACTGGAAAAGACCCTGATGCTGGCAAAGATTGAAGGCAGGAGGAGAAGGGGACGACAGAGAATGAGATGTTGGATGGCATCACTGACTCCATGGATGTGAGTTTGAGCAAGCTCCAGGAGTTGGTGACGGACAGGGAAGCCTGGCATGCTGCGTCCATGGGGTTGCAGAGTCAGACACAACTTAGCAACTTACAACAACTCTTCCACCAGATATCTGGGTGGTTTGTGTCTTTCACTTTCTTGATGTCTCAACTGAAATGTCACCTTATCAGAGAGGCTCCACCCACCCACATTAAAAAACAGCATCCCCTCCCTTCATTGTTCCCTAAGCTCCCTTATCTTTGTTTTTCTTCATTGCACTTATCACCAATTAGCATTTTATTTATTCACTTGTTCGACTACTGTTGGACATCACCCCATCATAATATAAACTCAGTAGGGCCAAAGTCTTGGCTAATGAATCCCCACTGCTTGGCACCTACTAGGTGTTCAATTGATTTGTGTTAAACCTGGGGGCTTGGAAGACTCTTAGGGGTCATTCTGTCCAAATGTATCACTTTATACATAAGGATACCAAGGCCAGAGGGGACAACGGATTAGAGGAGGCCCCTTGGAAGATTAACAGTTCTGCTGCAACAAGTGCCCAAGTGCCTTGACCCCCAGCCAGTTCTACTCACCTCGGCCGCATTGAAGAGTGCAGCCTACAATCACACCCAGCACACGCGTGTCTGCGTGTATTATCCAACGTTCACTTTGCTCTGTGTGATACACTCTGATGCTTTTGATGATTCTCACTCTATTTCATTTTTTTTAAAGCTGCTGATCAGACTGTTAAATTAATTTCATGACCTATTAAAGGATTGTGACCTACCATTTAAGAAAACTGTACACTATACTACAGGGTAGGAGAAGGCAATGGCAACCCACTCCACTACTCTTGCCTGGAGAATCCCATGGATGGAGGAACATGGTAGGCTGCAGTCCATGGGGTCGCTAAGAGTCAGACATGACTGAGCGACTTCACTTTCATGCATTGGAGAAGGAAAAAGGCAACCCACTCTAGTGTTCTTGCCTGGAGAATCCCAGGGACGGGGGAGCCTGGTGGGTGCCATCTATGGGGTCACACAGAGTCAGACACGACTGACGTGACTTAGCAGCAGCATACTACAGGGTAAAAAATACATATATATGTTCTATCTCTTTTTCCTTTTTTAATAGTGCTACAAGTATGGCCACATTTATTTCAAGAGTTTTAAAAGTACCAGAAGAAAATCATGTATTGATAATCATTCCATAGTGAGTGTGACTACACAAAGCAACAAAAGAAATACCTGAGATCGGGTTTCTAGGCTCTCCTGTCTCAGTATATTAATTTTGAAATATCCCCTTGTTCCTGATTCCATTCCTCTCCAAGTTTACAGCTTTGGGTTTCATGCTATGCCATATCATATTCATTTTCTTGGTTTTCTGTACCAAGTCATGCTTATAAATTGCTTCTTTGTACTTGCAGTCAGAACAGTGCATTCCAAAAGGAGGCAGGGGGAATGGTGAGGGTTTTCACATAGCTAACTTTGTTTTGACAATCAGGGTATCTGATGGAGGGGGAAACAAGCACAGCCTCACACCAGTCTCATTGTACACACCGACCCCTTGGAACTTCCAGGGGCGGAGAGATATATACAAGCATGGGGGCGAGAGACTGAAAAGCTGGTCAAGCTCAGGACAAGAAATAAATGGTTATGCAAAGCACAGAGGTCAAGGTCATATTAAAAATCAAGTATGTAAAATACTGGCTCTGGCACAATAACTTTCTGGTCTAAATTTATCCCTGTCTTCCAACTCTCACAGGACTGACAGAGCAGCTAGTGTTACCACTCAAGAAAAAGGCAGAACAATGTCTGAATCTGTATCTACAGGCAGTCGCAGAGGAAAAGAGGCCAAAAATTCAACCTGGCTCCTTCAGATGCTGCAAAAGTTGCTCCAGGTAATCAGATATTATAGCAGGAGAGTAGAGTTTATAACTAAGATGATTTCACCATCTTCATTATTGTGGCTGTTGTCACCCCTGTGGCTGGGGATACTGTGGAGAGTGGACCACCAGGTTTAGACCTTTCAACATCTCTCCGAGGATGGGAGGAAGACCAGGTGAGACCTGAGACTCCATCCTGGTTGTTTTCCAAGTGCGTCTGCCATGCATTCCTGGCCCTGCTCTGGGCCCTCTGGGCTCTGTAACCATATCACCAAGCCTCTAATCCTTTGGCTTCTTGTTGAGTTGGGCAGGAGACTCCACGCTGACAAATTTATTCCCTACCCCTTAATACCACCTTCCTTCCTGCTCTCCTGCTCTTTTGGCAGTGATCTCGTTCATCTGTGGCTCTGGCTCCTAAGTGGAGGCCCCTCTCCCAGGACTCTTGCTCTCATGGAGTCCTGCCACAGCGTCTCCTTGCCTTACCCTTCAGGCTCATTCCTAGTCCCAGGGTGCCCACCACTCTCTGTTGGTCCCATAGCTCTGGCCACACCTTTTGTAAACAGTCCCTTCGTTAAGCTCTTTTTCTCCCTACTCCCCACGCACTAAACACCCAAGTACTTGCCTGCTGGGACCCTGACTCATGTACTTGGACTCACACCTATGGATGCTCTAGGCTTCGCTCACACCCAGGATCTCACAGAGGTCCCCTCAGGCAGAACGCTTTGCTGCCTTGAAATCTGACCTCTGGTCCTCGCACATGCCCTTGGGTCTCTCCCTCTACCCTCTCAGGTCCTGCATTTTGGGGATAGTTGCCAGCAGCTGAATGCCAGCAGCTGCTCAGCTGAAGTTGTCACTGAGTTTGTTAGGCAGTGTGGGGCAGGATCAGATAGGGCCACAGGTCACAGCAATAAACTCCAGGGTTTTCAGGCNCTGTCACAGATAACCATCACGGGGCTGGAGCCAAGGGTGCAACTGGATATGGCAGGTAGGTCCGAGAATTTCTTGGTTGACACAGGGGCTACCTACTCTGTCTTGATCTCCTGCTCCAGACCCTTCTCCTCCCAAACCTGTACCATTTCGGGTTCTACAGGAAAAGCAACTACTAAAAGATTCACCCGAGCACTTCTTTGTTGCTGGGATGGACAAATATTTTCCCACCAGTTTCTAGTGGTCCCTGAGTGTCCTACTCCCTTACTGGGAAGAGGAAGAGCCTGGTGGGCTGCAGTCCATGGGGTCGCTAAGAGTCAGACATGACTGGTGACTTCACTTTCACTTTTCACTTTCATGCATTGGAGAAGGAAATGGCAACCCACTCCAGTGTTCTTGCCTGGAGAATCCTAGGGACAGCGGAGCCTGGTGGGCTGCCGTCTATTGGGTCACAGAAAGTTGGACATGACTGAAGTGACTTAGCAGCAGCAACTGCTGGAAAGGTAAGAGAGTAAGGTACCAGAGAGGCAGGGTGAGAATCCAAAACTTCTGAATACTCATCGGATCCCAGTGTTGGAAGGGGCATTAAAGGTACAGTCACAGTGAAAGACAGAGTAAAGGGCCTTGCCATTTACAGGGAGGGGTTTGGTGACCTCCAGGCCTCATCTGAACCAGGAATAGTCCAGACGGGGTAGCAGGGTGTGACTTGGAGGGAGGAGGCCCCCTTCTGTTGGGGTCACAATATCTCCCCACTCCTGACACTGGCCCGTGGCCAACCTCCTGAGAGCCACACAAGCGTGGGTGGCATGGCCTCCCCTACTTTGTGGGTCAGGCCTGTAGTAGAGGATTGGCTGTGCTCCCCAGCCAGGCTCAGTTCCTGGGCCCATGGCTGGACTAGGTTTCCTGGTCCCTGGAGGTGAGGTGGGGCCCCATGACTAATCTTCACCAACAGAAGCAAGTAAAAGCTATGGGTCAACTCCCATTCATGGCAGTGAAGAAGAAAGCTTTACTTTCTCTTCTGTCCATCTCGCTGGACACGAAGGATTCTAAGATGGTGCAGTTACCAGATGGGCTCAACCAGGATGCCTGTGTCCCTGGAAGACACCCACAGCAGACTATAGGAATGAGACATAAACAAGCTTTTGTTGGGACTTCCCTGGTGGTCCCGTGGCTGAGACTCCATGCTCCCAACACAGTCAGGACAAGTTCGATACCTGGTCAGGGAACCAGATCCCACGTGCTACATACAATTAAGAGTTTGCATGCCTCAACCAAAACTCAGGACAGTCAAATAAATAAATAATAAAAAACAAATGTTTAATAAATAAATAAATAAGCCTTTGTCCTCACATTGGAAGGGTGGAGGAAGATGATTAGCAGCTAGAGGTAACTACCTTGTTTAATAGAGAAATTGAGGAAATTTACAGGTGACCCATCAATCCCCCCAATCCTTCAGGCTTGATCTTTCAAAGACATCTGGGAGTTCCCCTTTCTGCCCAGGTGTCTCTGCAGTGTATCCTATCTTCCCCTCCCTGCCTTTCTTTTCCCTCTCTCCTGCCACTTATCTCCTGATCAGCTTAAACAGACCCACCTAGAGAGTGGGTCTTCTTCCATTGGAAGTGCCCTTCACAGTCTGCCAGAACCACTTCTTGAAGGGCCAACTAATCCTTTCCAGTCCTGCTCCTGCAATTGCCTGGATCCCCACAATCATTACTGGGCCACTTTTCTGACAGCAAAGCTCCTGATGAATAGCAAATGCATGCAGAAGTCTCCATTATCTCCTTTATTATTTCAAAGGGACAATAAATTAAGAGCACTATTTACAAGTTTTTGATAATAACTACAATAATAGCAATGACACAGATGATAACCCGCCTTTTTTTTCCCATTGTACAAGCTTCCAGCCATTCTCTTAAAATAGAGTCTTTCCTATCTTGACTCTTCCCTTTTGGGACATGACCTAGGTTTCTATGTTTAATGTCCAAGATTCTGGGGTGGTACCCACATAGAGATTTTTTTTTTTAATTGCTCGAGGCCAGAGGGGATTTTTCTGCTGAGAAGACAATGAAATCTGTGCTTTTTCCCACAAAAAAGGAAGAAATGTTTCAGGGGACACCACACCTAAACATCCTGGGCATTTCCAGCAAATCTCAGCAGAGGATGAGATAGTTTGGGAGAAATACTGAAACTAAGGCTGATAGCACTCATGGTCAGTTTTTTTTTTGTTTGTTTTTTTAAAAATCAGGGTAGGTGGTCAACTGAGTTACATTAGTCTCTTAGTTTCTCTTGACTAGATCTTGAGTTCTTAAAAGGTAAAAATCTTTAGTGAGATGATAGTGTCTGATTGTGGAATGGCCTTAGTGATGAGTGAGTGAGTGAGTGAGTGAGTGACTAAATGAATGAATTTATAAGCTCATGACCTGAGAGCCATGGAAAGTGGGCTTGCCAGAGTCAGGAGACCCAGGCCCTAGCCTTGACCCAGTTATGAACCTAACCACGTGATTATAAGCAAGTCACTTCCTCACACTGATATTTGGTTTCATCACTTGTAAAATGAGGGCCTTGGACTAGACCAGTGCTTCTTACACCTCCATGTCATCAGGGGATCTTGTTACATGCAAACTCTGATTCAGGAGGTCTGGGGCGGTGTTCTAAGATTCTTCATGGTTAATAAGCCTCTGCTGCTGCTGCTGCTGCTGCTGCTAAGTCACTTCAGTCGTGTTCGACTCTGTGTGACCCCGTAGACGGCAGCCCACCAGGCTCCTCTGTCCCTGAGATTCTCCAGGCAAGAATACTGGAGTGGGTTGCCATTTCCTTCTCCAATGCATGAATGCATGCTAAGTCACTTCAGTCGTGTCTGACTCTGTGCAACCCAGGCTCCTCTGTCCACAGGATTCTCCAGGCAAGAATACTGGTCATTCTTCTGGTCCATAGCTACACTTTGTGTAGCAGGAGTCTTGGTCTCCAAGGTCCCTTTGCTAATATTCAATGGCTCAATTCTTAACAAATTAGAATAATCAGTTTATTCACCATTCAGCAGCCAGAGTCCTTATAAAAGGTGAGTTTGACCCTTTGGTGGTTTCTCATATCATTCAGAATAATATCCGCTTTTCACAATGTGGAACTACAAAGCCCTGCATGATCTGATTCCGATTCATCACTTCTACGGCACCTTCCTCTACCTCTTCCTCTCCTTGCTTATATATATTCCAGCTGGATCTCTTTGCTGTTCCATCCATACTCTTGCCCCGAAGCCTTTGAATGTGCTATTCCCTCCACTTGGAATACTGTCCCCTGCCCCCCACCCCCTCGCCACCTCCTGCTGTAGTTTGGTCTTTGTTCAAATGTAACCTTATCAGAAAAAACTTCTCTGATCATCCTCTAAAAATATTCCCCATTTTCATCTATTACTCTTTAATCTCTTACTCTGCTTAATTTTCATTCATAGCAAATCTTGAAATCTAACATCTTGGATAAAGATTTTTGTAGTTAACAATTGTCTTACTTATTAAGTGGTTTTTTTAAGATTATTGTCTGTTGATTCAGTTATCTGTCTATTGTCTTTCTCCTCCTCTAGCATGTGAGCTCCACAAGAGCAAACATTTGGTCTATTTTACCCACTGCTGTCTTCCCAGGACCTGACCGATGTCCTACCATCATTTGTTGAATGGGCAAATAAAGGAAGAGATGAATAGAAAAGTGAGAAGTGGTTACACTGTTAAAAAAAAAAAAAAGTCTCTATGGCATCATTCAATCCTTCTGTACCCTCTCTATCAACAAGAAAAGCTGTGAGTCTCCGAGACCCTAAAGACTGCTGGATGGAAGAAAGGAGTCTGCAGAGAGAATGGCTTGCGGCCCAGCTTAGCCCCAGAGCAATTTCTGTTCTTACAACTCACTGGACTCTCCTTTGCAGCCACTGTCACGTGGTAAGTGTGTATTACCCTCGCCCCGGTGGAGAAGTGGATACATCAGGCCACCATTCAGATCTCACCACACTAACTCTCCTTCCTCTGTTCTAGGGACACCATTAGCTTTTGACTGTGATTGGACTGCCCACACTGACTGCCACAACGAGAAAGAACAGGCTGCTCAGGCTGACCCGAATGCCCGCTTCACCAGGCATGTACATGTCTCATTATAAATTAATCACTTGGCATTCTGCTTTATCCCCTTCAGTCTCCTCTGAGTGACTCAGCTTTCTGAGACTGATTAAGTTTGGTACCCAACGGAGTCAAGTTTCTGAACCTTCAAAGCCAGACCCTGAACAGTGGCTGCTTCTATAATATGTTGCTGCTCTGAGAAGGTTCATAGCAGGTGGCCAACTGGTCCTTCCCAGGCACCATGCAACATCACTGAAGGATTTGCTTAGCATTTCCCACAAACCCAGCAACTCCACCTGGAGAAGTGACTCTTGTGACTCCATGGACAGTAATTCACCAAGCTCCTCTGTCCATAGGATTATCCAGGCAAGAATATTGGAGTGGGTAGCGATTCCCTTCTCCAGGGGGGTCTTCCCAACCCAGGGACTGAATTCCAGTCTCCTGAATTGCAGGCAGATTCTTTACTGTTTGAGCCACCAGGGAAACCCATATTAAAGAGATATCTGGATAAATATGTAGAGATATAGAAAAGTGCATTTTCATCTTCTCTCTTCCTCAGCTGGAAGTGGTGGTGGTGGGGGGGGGGGTACTNGGGGGTACTTTTGTATCCTACACTGTTCCCAGAATGTGGATAGGTCCTAGACTCCTCTATTCCCCACTTCCTATAGCACCCCTGGGAATTAATTGATGGTTGTGTCACTTATTATAACTGTGAGGGGAAGTGTTCGTGACAGCAGAGTTGGTTAAGTAATCTATACCCAAAGTTGGGAAGTGAATGAACTTTTGGCCTCAAAGGCAATGGTGACCCACTCCAGTACTTTTGCCTGGAAAATCCCATGGGTGGAGGAGCCTGGTAGGCTGTAGTCCATGGGGTTGCTAAAAGTTGGACACAACTTAGCGACTTCACTTTCATGCATTGGAGAAGGACATGGCAACCCACTCCAGTGTTCTTGCCTGGAGAATCCCAGGGACGGAGCAGGCTGGTGGGTTGCCGTCTATGGGGTCGCACAGAGTCGGACACGACTGAAGCGACTTAGCAGCAGCAGCAGCAGCAGCAGCAGCAGTGACCAGGGAATTAGGCAGCGGTGTCTCAGGCTCCAGGAGTGCAGTCCTTGTCACAGAGTAGCGACTGACCTGAGTGGTTTGAGTTCTGGACCAGAGGTGTGTTGAGTCCTCAATTCTGGCTGCTGCTGTGGACAGGGCAGAAGCAGTTTTGCAGACTGACTGGGAAGTCAGCCAAGGTCAGACGGTTTCCAGTCACTGGCTACTCCTGGAGTCTTTCCCCTGGAGTATGGTAGCTTCTCCAGCAAACCAGAGGCTTCTTTAAACTCCCTCTCCCAGCCGAGAATATAGAGCCCTCCTTCCACCCACTCACATTCCAGGGAGCCTTAGCCCTGCAATCACCCTCATCACCACTTTGTAGCAGCAAGTTCCTTTCAGTTTTCAGAGATGATACACCCTCCCAAGAGTGACCAAGATGACCTCTTTCCCTGAAGCAGGAAATAATCCTCCGTGTTAGTAAGAAAACTGAGAACAACTAATCCATCAGTCAGCATCTGACTCACCACATTAAGGTGTATCAGATGCAGATCTATACAGAGAGAAGAATGCGACAAAACTGTCACTTAAAATCAGTCCCAATTTTACAAAAATGTAGACGTGCAAGTGGAAACATATGTTCGTGGAGAAATAATTAATGATATCAAAATGCTAACCATGGTTATCTCTGAGTGGTGAGATTTCTGGTAAGCTTTTTTCTTCTTACTTTGTTTTATACGTCTCTGTATTATTTGAAATTTTACAAAAAGTATGTTTATTTTATTAGGGGAAAAAAACTGTTTTCAATTTGGAAGAAAAAACTTTCATTCAGTTTTGTGTACTCCAGCAAAATGCTAGAGTAGTTGCTGGTACAAAGTACCACGAGACACAAAGCTGAGAGCAGCATGAACCCTGCCCATTATTTGCAGGACCAGTGTGCCCTGGATTAGACGACCTCTTCACAGGTCTTCCTATT
This sequence comes from Redunca redunca, assembly GCA_006410935.1. Taxonomy (NCBI): domain Eukaryota; kingdom Metazoa; phylum Chordata; class Mammalia; order Artiodactyla; family Bovidae; genus Redunca; species Redunca redunca. Next base: position 289,753 of record SJYQ01000634.1, read on the forward strand.
TGAAGAATCTATGATTTGAAGACGCCAAACAGTATCTCCAGATCAAAACTATTTATAAGAATCATTTCCTTCATAATGAGTTGGAACTTCCGCTAACTGCTAGTATGTTTGGATGACATCATCTCTGAAATTTATGTGAAATGACTCCTTTTCCTTGATGTTATCAAAGAGTTTCAGCAGTTGGGTTCCTTATATTTCTTTGTGTTTAAATGACATCTGAAGAAGCTGTCATTTGTCAAGGTTTAATTGTTTCCAATTTTTTTTTTTCCTGGCAAGTTTCCAGATATTGCTGGGCAGATTTGATAATGAGACCAGCAAAGATGTTGAGAGATGAAACGCGCTGAAAGTTCTAGTCCAGAGCATCTATTTTTTAGCTATATGACCCTGAGCTTGTCACTTGCTTCTGGGCCTTACTTTTTTCCATTTAGATAAAAGGTGAAGAGTTGGATAAGATTATTTTAAAGATCCTGTCCATCTTTGATTCTCTGTGATGAGTTTTAACTCTGGGATCATTAAAACAAAAAAAACTCCTTGTCCTGGTCCCAAATATTCTTATATCTCAGTATCTGCATCATTCAATAACAGTAGAATTATACTGTTAAATATAATCCGGCAGAGTTCTCTTCCACACCACCCATATTAGGTGGTCATCTGTATCTACTAATACCTATAGAAGCAAGAAGCTCACTTCCTTCCAAGGCAGACCATTTCCCTTTAGTCAGAAAGAGCACTTAAAAGGTATTTTGTGCCTTCCACCCAAGGTTCTGCAAAGGGCAATGTGAAAGGCACTAGGCTTTGTCCCCGTCACTGCCCCTTCAGCAGCCTCAGTGCAGGCGTTTCTAATTTCTGATGCTGATCTTGGAGGTGGGGGTGGGGGTGGTTCTCTCGCTTCCTGTTTTAGATACCAGAATCTCAACAAGGGTAAGCAGTTGTGCAGTCCCTTACTCAAAGTTCCACTGATGGATGTAAAGTTTGGAAAGTCTGGCATTGAATCTTTTCTCAAATGTTGTCCTTTTGCCCCAGACAGAAGTCTGGAGCCTCACTGCCTTGCCCTACAACCATGTGGATGATCCTTCCTCTCCTAACATCAGCCTTCTCTCCCTTCTCATATTCCCTCTTTCCTTTTTAAAGCCCCGAGAGTCCCTGCATCTCCCAACCTGATTTTCGTGAATTACTAACATTCAGCCAAACATCTGTGTTCAGGTCCCCTCTTCTGTCTAGACCGTAGAGCTCCAGCATGTCTGTCTTCTCTCCACTTTCTGCCTCTGGGTATGAAGAAGAGGTGGCTCCAGCCGCGGAAAGGAAGGACATCCAGAGCAAAGAGGATTCCCATTTCAGAGTGCAGTTTGCTTTCCTCCAAATATGTTAGGAAAACAAACAAACGAAAAAATCAGAGGCATCTTGGACCTCAAGGACTACAAATTTGCAGCTAGTAGATAAATATGACCTGGAGATCTAATGCTGCTGCTGCTGCTGAGTCACTTCAGTCGTGTCCGACTCTGTGCGACCCCAGAGACGGCAGCCCACCAGGCTCCCCCATCCCTGGGACTCTCCAGGCAAGAACACTGCAGTGGGTCGCCATTTCCTTCTCCAGTGCATGAAAGTGAAAAGTGAAAATAAAGTTGCTCAGTCGTGTCCGACTCTTTGCGACGCCATGGACTGCAGCCCACCAGGCTCCTCTGTCCATGGGATTGTCCAGGCGAGAGTACTGGAGTGGGGTGCCATTGCCTTCTCCTGGAGATCTAATGCACAACATAGTAACTATAGTCAACAATCCTGTGTTATAAACTTCAAAGTTGCTAAGAGACCAGATCTTCATTGTTTTCACTACAAAAAAAAGAGTAATTATGCGACTTGAAGGAGGTGTTAACTGATACCAAGGTGGTAGTCAGACTGTAACACATCAGTGCATCAAATCAACACCTGTACAACTCAAACTTACAGTGTTATGTGTCAATTGTGTCTCAATTGAAAAAAAAAAAATACAGAAACAAAAGGATCAGTTAAGTTTCAATGGGTCTACATTAGATTCCTTTGGTCAATGTGATTTTAATCTTTCACTTTCTGCTGCTGCTAAGTCACTTCAGTCATGTCCAACTCTGTGCAACCCCACAGATGGCAGCCCACCAGGCTCCGCCATCCCTGGGATTCTCCAGGCAAGAACACTGGAGTGGGATGCCATTTCCTTCTCCAATGCATGAAAGTGGAAAGTGAAAAGTGAAAGTGAAGTCACTCAGTCATGTCCGACTCTTCACGACTCCATGGACTGTAGCCCACCAGGCTCCTCTGTCCATGGGATTTTCTAGGCAAGAGTACTGGAGTGGGTTGCCATTGCTTTCACTTTCTAGATGATCAGTTCAGCTTCAATGGGTCTACATTACATTCCTTTGGTCAACATGATTTTAATCTTTCACTTTCTAGAGGAACAAAGGTCCCTTTGCCTTCTTAGGTTTACATTTTCATTGTAATTTTCATTTTAATATCCTTTTCCATTAAGAGAAAATGAGCCCACACTATCCCAATTCTTAGGTTTCTCCTGTGAATGGGGAATGGGAGGGCCTTTGGAGAGAGGGCTTTCTAATGTCTCCACCAGGATTCGAGTAGAGAAGAACAAGTAGGTGACGTATATTAATATATTAAGAGATTCATTGTGAGGAATTGGCTTATGCAATTGTGGGAGCTGGCTGGGCAAAGCTGAAATCCATATTGCAGACAATCTGGGAAGGTAGGCTGAACTCTCGGGCAGATTCTCTAAGGAGGAAGTTCTTATGACCTTTCAACTGATCAAACCAGCTGATTACCTAGGTTAAACTCCCTTAAGGATTACTTGTTCAGTTGCATCTGACCCTTTGTGACTCCATGGACTGTAGCTCACCAGGTTCCTCTGTCCATGGGATTGTCCAGGCAAGATTACTGGAGTGCGTAGCCATTTCCTTCTCCAGGGGACCTTCCCAACCCAGGAACTGAACCTGGGTCTCCTGCATTGCAGGTAGACTCTTTACCGTCTGAGCCATCAGGGAAACCCTTATCTCCCTTACTTAAAGTCAACTGATTACAGACTTTAAACATATCTGTAAAACACCTTCATAGCAACATCTAGATCAATGCTCGACTGAATAATTGGGGACTATAATTAGACTAGTTGATACATAATGAAGACCATCTTGTCTGTCAAATACCTATCTTGGAATCTTGGACGATCCAAGAAAAAGTGAAATATGCTCAAATTATTGCTGTGTTTCCTTCCTTTGGAACTAAGTCCCCCTAGACCAGTAGAGCCTAAGGTCACAAGGGAAGACAACAGACATTTTGCTAGTGGATCATTAGGAGTCAGAAACTGGAACCACTCCTGTTTCCGCCCCCTGACTCCTGAACCCAGAAATCCTGGCTCCGGGAGAAATAGTACCATATTTTGGATACTGATTTAGAGAACACACAGCCCGCTGGAGGCCACTGCGTCAACCTCATGAGATACTGCCACCTGGCTGGCGCTATGGATAAGTCTTCAAAAGGCCATCCCAAACTCTATCAAGCCCGCAGATGCAGAATGATGGGGAGCATGGTAAGGCTAGTGAATTCCATGAGCAGAGGCCCCCTGCTGTACCTCATGAGCTGTAAACATCCTGATCAGAAGCAGTGTGGTGTAGGGTAATGAGATGGTGAGTAAATTATTCTGTACATCCCCATATGGTCATTTGGGCAGAAGCATTGTGTGTCACGAAGGCAAATCCATGTCTAGATTAAGTGGCTATTGAATAAGAACAAAGTGCTGGCGTTTCCATGATGGAAACAGTCCAGTGTAATCAATTTGTCACCAAGTAGCTCTCTGATCTCTCCAGAATCATAATGGGATCTCAGTACTGGTCTCTGCTGCTGACAATTTGGGCACTCAGCAATGGTCATAGCTAGGTCAGTATTGGTGAGGAGAAGCTGAGCCCATGCATAATCTCCATCCCTGCCATAATTCCCACTTTGTTTATGAGCCTGATAGGCAATAAAAGGACTGATTGAAGAAAGAAGTTGACTGACAGCCACAGAATGTGTTACCCCATCCACTTGATTCTTTACTGTCTGAGCCCTGGGGCTCCATCCAATTATCACCTCTGTGGAGGTTACCCTTTGGTGAGCATTCACGTGGATTACAAATATCTTCACAGCTTTTGCCTATTCAGAAATGGCTATACACTGACTTCTTGCTGGGACCTCCTTGTCCCTGCCTTTCCAAAAATGCTCCTTTTGGGTTCTTGCCCGTTCAGCCCAACCACTGCTCACAGCCTGTGGATCTGCATAGACCCTTGCCTATGGATAAGCATAGAAATTCTACATTGAGTGAATAGTAGACCACCAAAACAGAGTCATGATGAACCTTCTTCACTCAATTCCCAGACTTGAGCCAGTTTACAGGCCAAGGAACTCTTGAATGAAGTGGAGGCCAAGTCCCTTGAGAAGGGCTCTGGTGCACTGCCAAAGTTTTACACTGCTAATCTTTCTCTCACTCTTCCCCAAAAGAGACCATGATTTGCTAGCCAAATGTCATAGTTCTGCGACTCAGACTGCTGCGATGACTGCCTCGGCTCAGTTGTCCACGATGGTAAGCACACCCATCTTCTGTGATGAGACTATCACTTGG
>SJYQ01000635.1:18647-31797 GCA_006410935.1 Redunca redunca
CTGGGGAGTTCCTCTTTTGGTATCCTATCATTTTGCCTTTTCCTACTGTTCATGGGTTTCTCAAGGCAAGAATACTGAAGTGGCTTGTCATTCCCTTCTCCAGTGGGCCACATTCTGTCAGACCTCTCCACCATGACTCGCCTGCCTTGGGTTGCTCTGCAGGCATGGCTTGGTTTCATTGAGTTAGACAAGGCTGTGGTCCTAGTGTGATTAGATTGACTAGTTTTCTGTGAGTATGGTTTCAGTGTGTCTGCCCTCTGATGCCCTCTTGCAACACCTACCATCTTACTTAGGTTTCTCTTACCTTGGGTGTGGGTATCTCTTCATGGCTGATCCAGCAAAGCACAGCTGCTGCTCCTTACCTTGGATGAGGGGTATCTCTGTACTGCTGCCGTTCCTGACCTTCAATGTGGGATAGCTCTTCTAGGCCCTCCTGTGTCTTCGTAGCCCAAATCAGTTCTGAATATTCATTGAAAGGTCTGATGCTGAAGTTGTCTCCAATACTTTGACCACTTAATGTGAAGAACTGACTCATTGGCAAATATTTTAAACTGAAAATAATATTATATATCTCAAGGAATTGTTGGGAGTCTTAAATACATTAAAATATGTAAAATGTTTAGTATAGCACCTAGTATCTTGCTGAAATATTTTGATAATGAAAATTTATTATTTCAAAGCATCAAAAAATAATTTGATAATGAAGGAAGAGTATAATCATGAAAGAGTCACTCGGACTGCAAGAAGATCAAACCAATCAATCCTAAAGGAAATCAACCCTGAATATCCCTTGGAAGGAAAGATACTGAGGCTGAAGCTCCAATACTTTGCCACCTGATGCGAAGCACCGACTCATTGGAAAAGACCTTGATGCTGAGAAAGATTGAAGACAGGAGGAGAAGGAGACGACAGAGGATGAGATGGTTGGATGGCATTAATGACTCGGTGGACATGAGTTTGAGCAAATTCCAGGAGATATTGAAGAACAGGAAAGCCTGGTGTGCTGCAGTCCATGAGGTCACAGAGTCAGACATGACTGAACAATAGAACTGAACTGACTTGATAGCAGTTCATATATATCTCTAATAAGGCTCTTTGTATCTATTTTAATATTTAAAGAAAGGATGCTTCACTATGAGTAAACACATCAAAAGTGAAATGATCCTGCTGCTACTAACTCTCTTTAGTCGGGTCCAACATTGTGCGACCCCATAGAAGGCAGCCCTCCAGGCTTCCCCGTCCCTGGGATTCTCCAAGCAAGAACACTGGAGTGGGTTTCCATTTTCTTCTCCAATGCATTAAAGTGAAAAGTAAAAGTGAAGTCGCTCAGTCATGTCTGACTCTTAGCAACCCCATGACTCTTAGCAACCCTACCAGGCTCCTCCGTCCATGGGATTTTCCAGGAAAGAGTACTCGAGTGGGGTGCCATTGCCTTCTCCAGTAATGGTCCTAGTGTTTCTGTTATTAAAAATATGCTGATATCTGTAAAATATATCAAAAAGAATAAGTTCACTTATGAATATGAATGCTCTCACTATTTTAGGCAAATCTTAGCAAAAAATAAATAGGACTACTAGGTGTAGTTTTCTTGCCTTTCTTCTTTCAAAGAGAAAAGTGCTAATGTAAGTGAAAGTCAGTCAGTCATGTCTGACTCTTCGTGACCTCATGGGCTATACAGTCCATGGAAGTCTCCAGTCCAGAATGCTGGAGAGGGTAGCCTTTCCCTTCTTCAGGTGATCTTCCCAACCCAGGGATTGAACTCATGTCTCCCTGATTGAAGGCATATTCTTTACCAGCTGAGCCACAGGGGAAGCCCAAAAATACTGGAGTGGGTAGCTTATCCTTTCTCCAGCGAATCTTCCTGACCCAGGAATCAAGCCAGGTCTCCTGCATTGCAGGCAGATTTTTTTTTTTTTTTTTTTACCAGCTGAGTTACCAGACAAGCCCATTAGTGGAAAGTGTTAGTGATTTATGGTGGAGGCATCATTTCCTTGTGACAAATGAAAGGAAACATTAAATGAATCATAATTTATCGACACTGGGGATTATAACTATGACTTGATAAATAATTTAAAGTGTGATTGTTTAATCATTGCTGGCTATCTATGAAACATACAAACAATAGCATTAGGGTCAAAATTTAAAAACAAGAAAAGACTACTTTAACTTTTAAAAATGAGAAACTGATGTTTTGGAACCTACACATAAAATTAACTAAAAGTTGTTCTTGTGAAAATTTGGGTATTAATTATAAAATTAAGCAATTGTTTTGTAAGCAAATTTGTAGTTGACAAAGAATCATAATATCAAAGTTCTAAGCCTTATCTTTCAAATCACTTATTCTGTAACCCTAGTCAAAATACCTCATTTCCTTTATTTATAATTGATCCTATGAAAAGTGAAAAATATATAAGAAATGAGTGAAGTTCTCTTTTAACAAGAACATTCTATAAATCTATGACAATGTGGTTCTGTCCTTGACAAGAGCAAAATATTTCACGCAAACACACACTTCATTGTTTATCCAAAGAAAACATGATTGCAACTAAAAGAAGATATCAACATTAGTATCATCAAACAAAAACAAATCTGGACTTCAGAAAAGAAAGACTTTATCTGAATTGAATGCTGAAGTAAGAGGAAGACAATTTTACAACAGGAGGAGAGGGAACATGATAATGGGAAGAATACTATGAAGTATGGAGTATCTCATTGCAGGCAGAGAAGAACTTCCCTTTTAAAGAGAAGAGTAAACTAAGTGAAAAGGAAAAGATCTGAGGAAATGAGAAGAGTAAATGCAGGTGATGATAGGACAATTGCTAGAGAGAACTCTTCTCTGTGGTCAGCTCATTCTATCTTTGGCAGAAGTTGTTAAGCAAAGTTTGTATTCTGGCTCAAGCTGAGGCTGAGTCAGAAACCTGGAATCTGGGGGTAAAGAGAGAAGTTTAAAGTTTGAACAAATCAGATATATGTTTTTTGGTTTTGTTTTTGTTATTTTTTCTTTTTTCAATTGACCTTTGGGGACAAATATTAGCAATCATTTATGAAACACAGAAAGGTGTTTTGAGGAGAATGTAACTGGTCTTTTCTTAGTTTAACAGAGAGATAAACTCTGAGGAGTATAGTAAAGAGAGATTCAGTAAGCCATACCCTGGAACTTGAAAGGGATTAAAAAAAAATAAATACTAGCTTTCTACAAGCCTTGGTAAAGTTCAACATTATCAGTGTACATATCTTAATATAGATATGTTTTTATTTTTTCTCTGATAATTAGCTAGGGATGGAATCTCCGAGTCATATAATGTCAAAGAAAAATTGCACCAGACAGTTAAATCAGCAGAGGTAGATTTTATCTAAGACTATGACAATAAGGTTTTGTTTAGGCCATTCAAGTATAAGCTAAATAAAATCCCTTATGATCATGCAGTGGAGGTGACAAATAGAGTCAAGGGTTTAGAGCTGGTACATAGAGTGCCTAAAGAACTATGGACAGATTTCCATAACTTTGTACAGGAGAAAGTGATCAAAACCATCCCAAAGAAAAAGAAATGCAAGAAGGCAAAGTGTTTGTGGAGGAAGGTTTACAAATAGCTGAGGGAAGAAGATAAGTAGAAAATAGGGAAGAAGGGAAACAGAGAAACAGAAATATATATATATATATATACATACAACTGAATGCAAAGTTCCAGCGAAAAGCCAGAGGAGAAAATAACGTCTTCTTAAATGAACACTGCAAAAAAATAGAAGAAAACAATAGAATGAGAAAGACTAGAGATTTCTTCAAGAAAATTGGAGATATCAAGGAAACATTTATGCAAGAACAGACATGACAATGTACAGAAAGGGTAAGGACCCAACAGAAGCAGAAGAGATTAAGAACAGGAGGCAAGAATACACATAGAAGCTGCACAAAAAAGATCTTAATGATGTAGAAAACCGCTATGGGCAGGGGGATTACTCATCTAGAGCCAGACATCCTGGGATGTGAAGTCAAGTTGGCCTTAGGGAAGCATTACTATTAATTAACAAAGATAGTAGAATTCACTATTTTAATATTATTTGCCTGTTAAGTGCTGCACTTATGATGTTGTTAAAGTGCTGTACTGAAAATGTCACCAAATTTGGAAAACTCAGCAGTGGCCACAGGACTGGTAAAGGTCAGTTTTCATTTCAATCCCAAAGAAGGGCAATGCCAGGCAATGTTCAAATTGCTGGACAATTGCAATCATTTCACATGCTAGCAAGGCTATACTCAAAATCCTTCAAACTAGGCTTCAGCAGAATGTAAGCTGAGAAATTCCAGATGTACAAGCCGGGTTTAGAAAAGGCAGAGGAATTAGAGATAAAATTACCAATATTCGTTGGATCACGGAGAAAGCAAGAGAAGTCCAGAGAAACATCTACTTCTGCTTCTTTGACTACACAAAAACTTTTCATTCTGTGCATCACAACAAACTCTGGACAGTTCTTCAAACAATATGAGTACCAGATAGCTTCACCTGTTCCTGAGAAAGCTGTATGAAGTTCAAGAAGTGACAGAACCATAAATGGAAAAACATACTGGTTCAAAATTGGGAAGGAGTATGGCAAGGTTGTATGTTGTCATGATGTTTATTTTAAATTCTATGCAGAGTGCATCATGTGAAATGTTGGCCTGTATGGCTCACAAGCTGGAATCAAGATTGCTGGGAGAAATAGTAACAATCTCATTTATGTAGATGTTATCATTCTAATGACAAAAATGAAAAGGAACTAAAGAGCTTCTTGATAAGAGTGAACGAGGAGAGTGAAAAAGCTGACTTGAAACGTAATATTTAAAAAAAAAACTATTATCATGATAATTACCCCATCACGGCACGGCAAATAGAAGAGGAAAACATGGAAACATTGACGGATTTTATTTTCTTGGGCTCCAAAATTAGTGACTACAACCATGAAATTAACAGATGCTTTCCCCTTAGAATGAAACTGTGACAAAACTAGACAGCATATTCAAAAGCAGAGAGACACTTTGCCAATCAAGATCTGTATAGTCAAAACTATGGTTTTCGTTTGTTTGTTTGTTTGTTTGTTTTCCCATTAGCCATGTATGGATGTGAGGGTTGAACCTCAAAGAAGGGTTAGTGCTTGAATTCATGTTTTCAAATTATGGTGCTGCAGAAGACTCTTGAGAGTCCCTTGGACTACAAGGAAATCAAAGACGTCAATTCTAAAGAAAATCAACCCTGAGAATTCATTGAAAGTTCTGGTGCTGAAGCTGAAGCCCCAATATTCTGACCATATGATACACAGAGCTGACTCACTGGAAAAGACCCTGATGCTCAAAATATTGAATACAGGAGGAGAAGGGAATGGCAGAGGATAAAATGATCGGATGGCATCACCAACTTAATGGACATGAGTTGGAGCAAACTCGGGGATAGTGAATGATAGAGGAATCTGGTGTGCTGTCGTCTTTGGAGTTGCAAACAGTCAGACAAGACTTAGTTATTGAGCAACAGCAACATTTCAGCAAAAAGAGAGATTAAACTGAACTCTAGTGAATTAAAGGACAGGAACGGTTTTAATCACTGTGATGAAATCATGGAAAATTATGGAGGGGAGGTTAACAGGGGAGGTAGGTCAATGTGAATAGGCTATCTGTGCTTGTTAATAGGCTTATATTAAAGGTATGTGCCTACTCTTCTACAAAGACTGGGCTTAATCTTTTTGATGGTTACATTTCAAAGAGATGACCCCATATGTTATAGAAAAAGTTTTCCATGGATTTCCCTGCTAAGAGGCTAAACTAACTCATAACTCACCTCTCAAGGGCAGAGGAAGCATTTTTGATTGAAGTTTTTCTAACACAAATGCTCTGTGGAAAAGCAGAGCTTTATACCATGAAGAAATCTTTCTGAAGTTAAGTCATGCTAGGGGAACATTAAAGGCATCCTGGTCAGTAAAAGGTGCTGTTAACTTACAGGAAACTCTCAAATTGCTTTCTAATATAGTCTTACCATTTTGCATTTTTACTTTATTTGAAAAAAACTAGAAACAACACAAGTATCCATCAGCAGGCGAAAGGATAACACATTGTGGTCTAAACATTGGAATGATGCTCAACATTAGAAAAAAAAAAAAAGATGATCAGTGATATATGCAGAAACACAGGTGAACCTCATCATCTATGAATTATAGATGCCATACGGGAAAGTGAAAGTGAAGTCATTCAGTCAGGGCCGATTCCTTGCGACTCCATGGACGGTAGCCTACCAGGATCCTCTGTTCGTTGGATTTGCTAGGCAAGAATACTGGAGTGGGTTGTCCTTTCCTTCTCCAGAGGATCTTCCCGATCCAGGGATTGAACCCCAGTCTCTTGCATTGTAGGCAGACACTTTACCATCTGAGCCAGCAGGGAAGTCATATAGGAAAGAATGGTTTCTAGATGGTTCTACTTACATAAAAGTAGGAAAGGAGACATCAGATTTACAGAGACAGAAAGTCGATCAGTGTTTATCTGCAGCTAAGAGTAAGGCTGAGTTCTAAGTCACAATAGAATTACTAAAATTTTTGGTAGGAAGAAGATTCACATATTAATTAATTTCCATTTTCAACATACAAGCTAATAATTAGGTACTGGCTAACATAAGGGAAACAGAGTGAATGTAAGAGTTATCTATGATCTCAGGCTACTATGGAAGAAAGGGAACAGAAGGATAGGAGATAGCTCTTATTGAAATTTAAACTTATTTACTCACTCTCCCTTGTCATGATTGTTTGAAAGGAGGAAAAAAAAAAAATCAAGATATGCATAAGTGATATTATATAATCCCCTGACCTATTTAACATGCTGTCTTTTAAAAAAGTCTCCCTATAAACAAACTCCAACTTCAAAGTATGAAAAACTAGAATGTTGAAATAAACTGGAGAATGTTTAGTTTAATGTTAGTCACTCAGGAATACCTGAAGGCTATGTATTTTCACCTTGCATATTTAATTTCTATGCAGAGTACATCATGTGAAATTCTGGGTTGTATGAAACACAAGCTGGGATCAAGAGTGCCATGAGAAATATCAATAACCTCAGATAAGAAGATTATATCACCTCTATGGCAGAAAACAAAGAAGAACTAACAAGCCACTTGATGAAAGTGAAAGGGGAGAGTGAACAAGTTGGCTTAAACTTCTACATTAAGAAAACCAAGATCATGGTATCTGGTCCCAACACTTAGTGGTGAATAGATGGAGAAACAATGGAAACAGTGAGATACTTTATTTTTGAGGGTTCCAAAATCACTGCAGATGGTGACTGCAACCATGAAGTTAAAGACACTTACCCCTTGGAAGAAAAGCTATGACTAACCTAGATAGCATAATAAAAAGCAGAGACATTACTTCACCAGCAAAGGTCCTTCTAGTCAAGGCTATGGTTTTTCTAGTAGTCATGTATGGATGTGAGAGTTCGACTGTAAAAAAATATGAGCACTGAAGAACTGATGCTCTTGAATTGTGGTGCTGGAGAAGACTCTTGAGAGTCACTTGGACTGCAAGGAGATCCAACCAGTCAATCCTAAAGGAAATCAGTCCTGAATATTCATTGGAAAGACTGATGCTAAAGCTGAAACTCCAAAACTTAGGCCACCTGATGTAAAGAACTGACTCATTTGAAAAACCCTTGTTGCTGGGAAAGATTGAAATTGAGAGGAGAAGGGGATGACGAGAATGATATGATGGGATGACATCACCAATTCCATGGGCATGAGTTTGAATAGGGTACGGGAGTTAGTGATGGACAGGGAAGCCTGGTATGTTGAGGTCATGGGGTCGCAAAGAGTTGGACATGATTAAGCAACTGAACTGAACTGAAAATGAAATAAAAATAATATCTACCCTAATGGTTAACATAATATGTCAACTTGACTAGTCTATGTCTGACAGTTATACGGCCAAATATCAATCAAGATGTTAGTTTGAAGCTGTTTTAGGATGTGATTAACTTTTACATCAGTAGTTCAGTTCAGTTCAGTTCAGTCGCTCATTTGTGTCTGACTCTATGCGACACCATGAACCACAGCACGCCAGGCCTCCCTGTCCATCACCAACTCCCGGAGTTCACCCAAAGCAATGTCCATCGAGTCGGTGATGCCATCCAACCATCTCATCCTCTATGGTCCCCTTCTCCTCCTACCCTCAATCTTTCCCAACATCAGGGTCTTTACAAATGAGTCAGTTCTTCGCATCAGGTGGCCAAAGTATTGGAGGTTCAGGTTCAACATCAGTCCTACCAATGAACACCCAGGACTGATCTCCTTTAGGTTGGACAAGTTAGATCTCCCTACAGTCAAAGGGACTCTCAAGAGTCTTCTCCGATACCACAGTTCAAAAGCATCAATTCTTCAGAGCTCGTTTCTTTAGAGTCCAACACTCACATTCATACATGACTACTGGAAAAATTATAACGTTGACTAGGCTTTGTTGAAAAGTCATGTCTCTGCTTTTTGATATGCTTTCTAGGTTGGTCATAACTTTCCTTTCAAGGAATAAGCATCTTTTTAATTTCATGGCTGCAATCACCATCTGCAGTGATTTTGTAGCCCCTAAAAATAAAGTCAGCCACTGTTTCTCTACTGTTTCCCTATCTATTTGCCATGAAGTGATGGGACCGGATTCCATGATCTTAGTTTTCTGAATGCTGAGCTTTAAGCCAAATTTTTTACTCTCCTCTTTCACCTTCATCAAGATGCTCTTGAGTTTCTCTTCTCTTTTGGCCATAATAGTGATGCCATCTGCATATCTGAGGTTATTGATATTTCTCCCAGCAATCTTGATTCCAGCTGTGCTTCCTCCAGCCAAGTGTTTCTCATGATACACTCTTCATTTAAGTTAAATAAGCAGGGTGACAATATACAGCCTTGACATACCCTTTTCCTAATTGGAACCAGTCTGTTGTCCCATGTCCAGTTGAAACTGTTGCTTCCTGACTAGTATACAGGTTTCTCAAGAGGCAGGTCAGGTGGTCTGGTATTCCCATCTGTTTCAGAATTTTCCAGTTTATTGTGATCCACACAGTCAAAGGCTTTGGCATAGTCAGTAAAGACGAAACAGTTGTTTTTCTGGAACTTTACTGTTTTTCAATGATCCAGCGGATGTTGGCAATTTGATCTCTGGTTTCTCTGCTTTTTCTAAAAACCAGCTTTAACATCTGGAATTTCATGGTTCAGATATTGCTGAAGTCTAGCTTGAAGAATTCCCAGCATTACTTTACTAGCATGTGAGATGATGTCAACTATGTGGTAGTTTGAGCATTCTTTGGTATTCCTTTTTATTGAGAGTGGAACGAAAACTGATTTTCCAGTCTTTCAGCCACTGCTGAGTTTTCCAAATTTGCTGACGTGTTGAGTGTAGCACTTTCACAGCATCATCTTTTAGGATTTGAAAGAGCTCCAATGGAATTCCATCACCTCCACTAGCTTTATTGATAGTGATGCTTCCTAAGTCCAACTTGACTTCACATTCCAGGATGCCTGGCTCTAGGTGAGTGATCATATCATCGTGATTATCTTGGTTGTTAAGTTCTTTTTTGTACAGTCCTTCTGTGTATTCTTGCCGCCTCTTCTTAATATCTTCTGCTTCTTTTATGTCCATACTATTTCTGTCCTTTATTGAGCTCATCTTTGCATGAAATGTTTCTTTGGTATCTCTAATACTCTTGAAGTGATCTCTAGTCTTTCCCATTGTATCATTTTCCTCTATTTCTTTGCATTGATCACTGAGGAAGGTTTTCTTATATCTCCTTATGATTCTTTGGAACTCTGATTCAAATGGATATATCTTTTATTTTCTCCTTTGCTTTTCACTTCTCTTCTTTTCACAGCTATTTGTAAGGCCTCCTCAGACAGCCATTTTGCTTTTTTGCATTTATTTTTCTTGGAAATGGTCTTCATTTCTGTTTCCTATACAATATCACGAATCTCTGTCCATAGTTCATCAGGCACTCTGTCTATCAGACCTAGTCCCTTAAATCTATTTCTCACTTCCACTGTATACTCATAAAGGATCTGATTTAGGTCAAACTGTTGGGACCTGACCTGAGCCATGACAGGCTCAACAGGCCACACTAAGCCTAAGTCTCAGGTTCTTGTAAGCATGAGTCATAATTCTAGGAAGCCCCCGATGACACCAAGGTCCCCGATGACCCAAGGTTGAGTCAATCAAGGTTAAGTCAAACACCATGATGACCCAAGGTTGAGTCAATCAAGGATATGTCAATCACCATGATGACCCAAGGATGAGTCAATCACCACACACCAACTAAACTATTGCTCAGACAAAAGACCACCTATATATAAGCAGCTGTAATTCAGAGCCCAGGGCTCTCATCAAGACTCCACTGCGCTGGATGAGATGGGAGCCCTAGCCTGGGCTAGTAATAAAACCCCTTTATATTTTTGCATTGCTGTGGACATCTTATTCTCTCAGTTTTTGGGACTCGGACTCTGGGCATAACAAAACTTGAATGGTCTAGTGTTTTTCTGTACTTTCTTCAATTTAAATCTGAATTTGGCAATAAAGAGTTCATGATCTGAGCCACAGTCAGTTCCTGGTCTTGTTTTTGTTGATTGTATAGAGCTTCTTCAAATTTGGCTGCAAAGAATATAATCAATTTGATTTCAGTGTTGATCATCTGGTGATGTCCATGTGTAGAGTCTTCTCTTATGTTGTTGGAAGAGGGTGTTTGCTATGACCAATGTGTTCGCTTGGCAGAACTCTATTTGCCTTTGCCCAGCTTCTTCCTGTAGTTCAAGGACAAATTTGCCTGTTAATCCAGGTGTTTCTTGACCTCATACTTTTGCCTTCCAGTCCCCTATAATGAAAAGACATGTTTTGGGGGGTGTGTGTTCTAGAAGTTCTTGCAGGTCTTCATAGAACCGTTCAACTTCAGCTTCTTCAGCATTACTGCTTGGGGCATAGACTTGGATTACCGTGATATTGAATGGTTTGCTATGGAAACAAACAGAGATCAATATGTTGTTTTTGAGATTGCATCCAAGTACTGCAGTTTGGACTCTTGTTGACCATGAGACCATCCCTCCATTTCTTCTAAGGGATTCCTGCCCCCAGTAGTAGGTATAATGATCATCTGAGTTAAATTCACCCATTCCAGTCCATTTTAGTTCACTGATTCCTAGAATGTTGATATTCACTCTTGTCATCTCCTGTTTGACCACTTCCAATTTGCCTTGATTCATGGACCTAACATTCCAGGTTCCTATGCAATATTGCTCTTTACAGTATTGAACCTTGCTTCTATCACCAGTCACATCCACAACTGGGTATTGTTTTTGTTTTGGCTCCATCCCTTCATTCTTCCTGGAGTTATTTCTCCACTGATCTCTAGAAGCATATTTGGCACCCACCGACCTGGGGAGTTCATCTTTCAGTGTCTTATCATTTTACTTTTTTTTTTTTTTAACTGTTCACAGGGTTCTCAAGACAAGAATACTGAAGTGGTTTGCCATTCCCTTCTTCAGTGGACCACATTCTGTCAGACCTCTCCACCATGACCCGACCACTTTGGGTGGCCCCACATGGCATGGCTTAGTTTCATCAAGTTAGACAAGGCTGTGGTCCATGTGTTCAGATTGGCTAGTTGTCTGTGACTCTGGTTTCAGTTTGTCTGCCATCTGATACCCTCTCTCAGAGCCTACCATCTTACTTGGGTTTCTCTTTCCTTGAACGTGGGTTGTCTCTTCATGGCTGCACCAATAAAGTGCAGCTGCTACTCCAGCAAAGTGGAGCCGCTATTCCTTACCTTGGACATGAGGTAGCTCCTGTCAGCCACCGCCCCTGACCTTGGACATGGGGAAGCTCCTCTCTGCTCCCTTCCCTGACCTTTGACATAGGCTTTGAGTAAAATAAATTACCTTCCACAAGGTCGATGGGCCTTATAGAATCCACTGAAGGCCTCCAGAGAAACTCTCTGCAGAGGAAGAAATTCTGTTTTTAGACTGCCTTTAGATTCAAGATTGTAGCATCAGCTCTTACTCGAATTTCCATTCTGCATCCCTGTCTTGTCCATATCATACTTGCAAGTCCCTACAATCATGTAAGCCTATTACATAAAATAAATCACACTCAATATGTATACATTCTATTTATTCTCTTTCTTTGAAGAATTCTAATAACATCATCTCATGGGAGCCTTGTGTAGCTTAATTATATTGGGCTGTAGCAGAGTGCTTGACAAATAGTAAGGATGCCATGAGTTAAGTGACTTATTTATTAATAAAATGTTTTTATTCATTTCCAACTTTAAATTATGAATTATCTTAACCATAAAAATAATTATTTATGTATATAATTATATAGCTATATATGAGCCAAAGCAGTTTTAAATACTAGTCATTCTTGAAACTTTTAGTTCTGCTAAAAATTAAAATATATTCTCTTACACATGAAAGAATATGTTCAATTTTACTGTTTTTATTATAGTCCCTAGATAATTCGTTTTACCCAGTAAGTCTTTGAAAATTTATCATGCAGATTACAGTATAATATTAACCACCTTTTAGAAGACTGTAAAATGCACTCCATGGTGTTTCAATGCATGAAGGTACTTTGCAAGTGTTTTACGTAGCATAATCCATTTGGTAAAACTTCAGTGTCCCTTGTTTTATGAGGTTCTGCAAAGATGACAAATATTTCTTAATGTTCCACCCTGGGAATTCTCCCTCAAGAAAAGCCGTCTAGGTAGGAAACTATGAATATAGAGTCACTTGTTTAGAGGAAGGAAATTCTCCAATTATAACACTATTTATTATGAGTTTCACAAAAAATATTTGCACTAAAACAAAATGTACTGGAGTAAGATGAGTAACTCAAGCTATCTCTTAATTGTCATGCAAAAAATTTATGGCAAAATTTCTTTTTAATGCATAGATATAAATGTCTGGCTGTCTGTGAAAGGATATATGGAGGGATTGTTCTAATACAAATTTCTATATTTTACCCATGCTTACTGGACAGGCCCTGCATCTCTACATTTTAATAATGGACAATATTTCTCATCCACTGTATTTTAAGATCCATTAGATCATATTGTCACTAAATAGGTTTAAAAATTAGGAAATTTTCAGATTCAACATAGAAATATAATTGAATAAAATAG
>SJYQ01000635.1:41072-62115 GCA_006410935.1 Redunca redunca
AAAAAAAAAAAAAAAAAAATTGTATTGGGCTTCCCCAGTAGCTCAAACAGTAAAAAATGTGCCTGCAATTCAGGAGACCCAGGTGTGATACTTGGGTTGGGAAGACCCCCTGGTGAAGAATGGCAACACACTCCAGTATTTTTACCTGGAGAATTTCATAGACAGAGGAGCCTGGTAGGCTACAGTCCATGGACTGCAAAGAGTGGGACACAACTGAGGTAATAACACACACGTTCTGAACTCAATGGTTTAATATCTCTTGCTAAAGAATACCATAAAGAGTAAGACCATCACATTAATAATTAATTCAGGCAAGAAAAACAAAGGATGCTAAAATTAATGAAAAAAGTTAATAATGAAATATTTATATAGTTTTCCCCAAAATATTTACTGATTATAAAATAAAAATGTAGATGAATACAGTGAAGTCATCAGATACGCCCTTAGTCAAGGGATCAATGTTCAGTTTAGTTCATTTCAGTCAGTCAGTCTTGTCTGACTCTTTGCGACCCCATGAATCGCAGCACGCCAAGCCTCCCTGTCCATCACCATCTCCCAGAGTTCACTCAGACTCGTGTCCATCAAGTCAGTGATGCCTTCCAGCCATCTCGTCCTCTGTCGTCCCGTCTTCCCTCTTCCCCCAATCCCTCCCAGCATCAGGGTCTTTTCCAATGAGCAACTCTTTGCATTAGGTGGCCAAAGTACTGGAGTTTCAGCTTTAGCATCATTCCTTCCAAGGAACACCCAGGGCTGATCTCCTTTAGAATGGACTGGTTGGATATCCTTGCAGCCCAAGGGACTCTCAAGAGTCTTCTCCAACATCACAGTTCAAAAGCATCAATTCTTTGGCACTCAGCTTTCTTCAGTCCAACTCTCAGTGAAGTCATTAGACGTGTCCTTAGTCAAGGGATCAATTTTAATATCACCAATAATGGGGGAAATTAAATTGTGTGCCATATAATGGATGCAATAAGATAAATCCATCATTATTTCTGACTTCTATGATATTTTCCAGATAATCATTATCAGAATCAAATCATGAGGAAACACTAAATAAAGCCAAATAGATCCCCATTCCTCAAAATAATGGCTGTAATCATCAAAAGTTTCAAGATCATCAGTATCAATACTAGACTGTAGAGCTATTCTACATTGAAATAAGCTGAGGAAAGAGTAACAGAATGGAATAATTTTCCTGGATTAAATTGTTTTGTTAAATCACTGCAGATGGTGACCGCAGCCATGAAATTAAAAGACACTTACTCCTTGGAAGGAAAGTTTTGACCAACCTAGACAGCATATTAAAAAGGAGAGACATAACTTTGCCAACAAAGGTCCGTCTAGTCAAGGCTATGTTTTGTTTTGTTTTGTTTTTTCCCAGTAGTCATGTATGGATGTGAGAGTTGAACTATAAAGAAAAGTGAGGGCCAAAGAATTGATGCTTTTGAACTGTGCTATTGGAGAAGACTCTGGAGAGTCCCTTGGACCACAAGGAGATCCAACCAGTCCATCATAAAGGAGATCAGTCCTGTGTGTTCATTTGAAGAACTGATCTTGAAGCTGAAACTCTGATACTTTGGCCACCTGATGCAAAGAACTGACTAGTTTGAAAAAACCCTGATGCTGGGAAAGATTGAAGGAAGGAGAAGGGGACAACAGGATTAGACGGTTGCATGGCATCACTGACTCAATGCACATGAGTTTGGGTAAACTCCGGCAGTTGGTGATGGACAAGAATGCCTGGCATGCTTCAGTCCATATGGTCCAAAGAGTTGGGCATGACTGAGTGACTGATCTGAACTGAACTGATAAAGGACATTTTTTGGGAAAATGAGTGAATCATAAATGGTTAGTATAAATTATTATAATATTATACAATTATGTTAACCAAGAATTTCAGTAGCAGAGACCTGGTTGAGGAAAAATATATTTAATGTGGTTCAGAAGACAGGATCCAGGGAGACCTGCAGTAGTAATCTCAACCTTCTTCAAGCTCATGAATGGTACATACATGCAACCACTGTGTCTAGTCTTTTCTTCAGTTGTGTCTGGGCTACAGGGTAAGTCCCTCCTTGGATTCAAATATCCCTTATAAATTATCTTTATTTGGATATTTCTAAATGTCTACTTTTATCCTCTCTTCTTTGGGGGAAGAGTATTCTGTCCCTACCATAGAGTAGGCAATCTAGCTTTGTTTGAAGATTTCCATCTCCACCACTCACAGTAGATTTGAGTTTTGTCCTGGGTGATTTTTCAAATAATGGGAAGCTCTTATATTAAAGTTTCAAAGGAATATGACGCCCCCCCCCCTTCAGTAACAAGAACCAGGTTTAGGTTTAGCACCTACAGTGAGTGAAATTTTCTCAGTCTTGTCTGACTCTTTGCAACCCCATGGACTGTACAGTGCATGGGATTCTCCAGGCCAGAATCCTGGAGTGAGTAGCTGTTCCCTTCTCCAGGGGATCTTCCCAATCAAGGGCTTGAACTCAAGTCTTCTGCATTGTGGGTTGATTCTTTACCAGAATCCACACACATTCTATGGTACTCATTCTCTAAATATCTACCTAAATGAGTCCAACTCACCTGAGGTGATTTAAGGTCACATTGGTCAAAGTGGGAAACTTCCAAAATCCCCAAGTTATTTTACCTCTGTGCTCAATTAGGAAAAAATGGATAAGAACTAGGCAAAATGAATAGATTTATTTTAATGGATATTGTGAAGCATCTAAACATAACACTGAAAAAGTCATCTCTCTCCAGGTTATAAATGAAAAAATGACTCAATTTTTTTCCAAACTTGAAAAACCAACTCAACTGTCTCCGTCCTATCCTGCTCCTGCCCAGGCAGTGTCTCCTCCTTGCGTTTCTTCTCCTCTAAGTGTTCTTCCCCTTCCTTTATCATTTTACCCATCTCTTTATGAATTCACCCTTTTCCCACTGCTGACTCTCTCCCACCACCATCAATTTGATTCTACTGGACTTAAAGTGAAAGTGAAAGTCGCTCAGTCTTGTCTGACTCTTTGCAACCCCATGGACCATACAGTCCATCGAATGCTCCAGTCCAGAATACTGGAGTGGGTAGCCTTTCCCTTCCCCAGGGGATCTTCCCAACCCTGGGATTGAATCCAGGTCTCCTGCATTGCAGGCACATTCTTTACAAACTGAGCTATCAGGGAAGCCACTGAACCTAAAGCATCTTCTCAAAGCCCTTTATCTAAAAGCCTTTTAAAAAGCCAAACCGACAGGGTGAGGAGAACCCTCTGTTGTATATTCCCATGGACTAAAGCTGAAGAACCAGAGCTAAACAATGTCCTGACCCTCTTCTAGACCTTGTCTCTTTTGATGAAAAATGAGATACAGTTATCTAGACTTATTGGTCCAACCATCCTGACCTGTGTCTCACATATATGTCAGTGAGAAAAGAGCGCAAAGAAATGTCTCAAGAAGACAGGTTGGAAAAACCCTACAGATTTAAAAAAAGAATATAGTGGAATACCAAGAGAAAACCCAAGTGTTAGCTAAAACCCTTCCCTGGTCATTCCAGAAATCTTCCCTAAAATTACTGGTTGAAAATAATTATGCATCCAAAACTTGATAAATCTAGTCTCTAATTTTTGAGATGTTTGAGAAAATTTTCAAACAACACTCAGGGATGGACGATAACATAAACCCTTTTTAACTCTTTCCATATGGATTTGATGAAGACCTTGCCCATCCCTCTGCCTTTGTTAAAAGGTACCAGCTAAATTTATCAACCATGGCTGCTCATAAGTTAGTTAACCTGGAAATTGGATTTTCTAAAGTTATACAAAACATTGTCAAAAAAGATATCTACTCAAATAATGAATTTACAACTTCAGTAGTTAAGCAGTAAAGCTAAATCAATGAAAAGGAATTTATTGTTTGGCTCAGGAAACTCAAACAGGGGCTCTGTATCAACCTAGAGGGGTGGGATGGGGAGGAAGATGGGAGGGAGGTTCAAAAGGGAGGGGATATATGTATACCTGTGGTTGATTCATGTTGAGGTTTGACAGAAAACAGCAAAATGCTGTAAAACAATTATCCTTCAATTAAAATAAATAAATACATAAATAAATAAAATATCCTCTAACACTCAAGGCTCTCAAAGGAACATTTGCTTTTACTGCAAAAAATTTGTACATGTCAGAAGAAATTTCCCTAGATTAAAGGAATAAAACCCTTCTTATTTCCCCCCAGATTATAAACCTAAACCATAGTAAAATTCTGTCCACCTTTATTCCCTTCTTCTTTAGTATTGTTATGAGGAAATTATGAGATTTTTTTTTTTTCTCTTCAATAGCATTTTCGGAGGAATTGAATTTATTGTTTTTGGGAATCAGACTAAAGATTTAATTGATATTGGTTGATATCAAGACTTAATTGATAAATCTTAATTGATAAGTTAATTGACAACTATTATCAATCCACTGCTTTAAAGCACCCCCTGCTTCAGAGTTGGTGGACATGAGTTTGAGTGGGCTCTGGGAGTTGGTGATGGACAGGGAGGCCTGGTGTGCTAAGGTCCATGTTGTAGCAAACAGTTGGACAAGACTGAGCGACTGAACTGAACTGAACTTCGTCAGAGTACTGGAACAATTTCAATTGTGAGAGTTTCTTATTGCCCTATGACCATTTTTAACTGTTAACTCATGCCACTTCAACTTGGATTCCCTTTCAGGAATATTATTTTTTCATTTCTTCCACTCCCATGCATCTCTTAGAAGAGATATTTTAGAAGTCTTTCCTCAAAAAAGGAACATGTTTTAAAATCTAAGGGATAATACAAATCAGCAAAAGCATGAATCTAATAATTTAAAGTTTAATATTTGCATGGAGCTCCCATTTCCTTTTAAGAAGGAAATGGCCACCCACTCCAGTATTCTTGCCTGGAAAATTCCTTAGAGAGAAGAGCCTGACAGGCCACAGTCTATAGGGTCAAAAAGAGTCAGACATGACTGAGCACACATACATACCATTTCTTTCCTTACACTCATTGCATCCCAAAGGATGACATGTCACAAATGTTACCAAACCATCTATGGTCTCAATCTTCCACAGATATAGGGGAAAATTCATTCAGCAGCCCCAATTAAAATATAAATATGTAAATAAATACACCTCGTCCAAACATTTAGCAGTCTTCCTTCAGAAAGAGATCCAGTATACTGTTGTCTTGAATATTAAAAAAAAAAAAAAGGAAGACAGTTTCTTATAATACTCCCATCCTCTCATTTAAAGAATCCAATGGAAGAGGACTGTAGTTTGTCCAGGACCCAAGAGGCATTAACAATGTTATCATACCATTCCACCTAATCCTCATACCCTCTTACCTGCAGTGTCTGAAGCAGTAAAATTTTGACACTGCTGGATATGTGCAAGGTTATCTTTAGCATCCCTGTGGATCCAAACAAACAAGATTTGTTTGTTTTCACTGGAAATGACCAACAACATACCTGGATGGTAATGCTCCAGGAAGCCTTACTTATTCCCAAGCCCTAAAATCAGATCTTGTACATATTGTTTATCCAAAAGGCTACTTTACTATAATATGTAGAAGATCTAATCCTTCTTCCCCAAGTATGGAGGCTTTCACCTTGACAATCTCTATCTTCTTAAACACTTAGTTAAAAAGGGTCATAAAGTTTCCAGAGGCAAGTAGTGTTTTGTCAGTTTCAAGTTAAATACCTAGGGCATCTGAAGTTAATAATTGACTTAGAGTGAAGGAAGCTCAGCCGTCCCAATAGCTAAGACTTAAAACAACTCAGGGGATTTTTAAGATTAATTAGTTACTGAAGAAACTGGATTCCAAACTCTTCTCTTATGGCTTAGTCATTATAGTTATTACTAAAATTGGGTAAACCAGATCGCTCTCAATGGACCGAAGATGCCACTTAGCTTTTGGACAATTAAAAGAGCAGCTTACTAAAGTCCAAGACTTCAGGCAAACTAACTCAAAAATGCCTTTTTATTGAATATACATAAATAATAGGAATTAGCTTTAGTAGTATTAATTCTGAAACAGTGATCAAAATAGGTCAAGAAGTTATTATAGTTGGCAATTAGATTCTGTCTACAAAGGCTTGCCCCTCCACAGCATGGGAGCTATTTTCAGTACATCAGCCTTACTTAAAATTGCTAAAGGTATTGTCATGGGGTCTCCCCTGACCATTTATATATTCTATTGAAGCTCTTTGAAGTTTTCATCACACTCAATGCTTTTGCTCTAGTAGATTGACTTCCTATATAATTCTTCTTTTGTCTCCCTCAAATGTCACTATATGTCAGTGTCACACTCTTAACTTTGCTACATTTTTTCCTTGGCCTTTGGAATAAAAATATCATGACTGCCTTGATTTGGCCTATCATTAACTGACTCCTAGATTGAGCTTCCCAGATGGCACAGTGGTAAAGAATCCACCTGCCAATAGAGGAGACAATGGTTAGATTCCTGGATCATGAAGATCCCCTGGAGTAGGAAATGCAATCCCCCCCAGTATCCTTGCCTGGGGAATTCCCTGGACAGAGGAGCCTGGTGGACTAAAGTCCGTAGGGTCACAAAGAGTCGGACAAAACTGAACACACAGCACATAGCACACAGATTGAATTTACAGGAAAGTTCTTTGCACAATCTGGATTTGATACTTTTTACTGAATGCTCTTTTCTGAAGGCTGATCAAGACAAATTCTAGGCTAGATATGCTACGGTGTCTTTCCATAAAATTATTGAGGAGGGCCCTCTTCCTTTAGTCATGTTGGCCCAACAAGCTGGAACAATGACTTTAGCCCAGGCTTATATAATAGCAGAAAATCAAACTGATAGTTTATATGCTTTCAGTGTCGCCCAGGATTGCCACATGTTATGGAAGTAAAGGGGCTTTTTGACCTCCAAAGAGCAACCAATTAAAAATAACCAATGTATCTTATACCTGCTGAAAATGTTAAATAAACAAAACTTGTGACCATTATAAGATCTCAGACCATTTACAACTAAACTCAGAAGGAAGTAAAGAAAATAATCTGCCGATAAAATAGCAAGAGCCTCTTCCATAGTACTAGTGGTAAAGAACTTGCCTGCCAGTGCAGGAGACGTAAGAGATGCAGGTTCAATCTCTGGGTCTAGAAGATATCCTGGAGGAGGGCATTGCTACCCACTCCAGTATTCTAGCTTAGAGAATCCCACGAACAGGGGATCCTGGTGGACTACAGTCCATAGGGTCCCAAAGGGTCAGACATGATTGACATGATTTAGCACGTGTATGCACGCTTTTCTTCATACTTGTTTTACTTTAGGTAAAACCTCAGTTTTGATCATTAAATCTTCTATTAAAATATATGATTTATTGGCTGGCGCCCCCCAAAAACTTATTCCAAGAGGAATAAAAAAAATCTTCAAAAATACTGTAAATTTTAGGAGGATCATAACTTATAGTATGTACTTAACAATAACCTACTTCTGCCTCAATGTTTGCAAGAACATATTCTATCAAATGTCCATAGGGTCACCCACAAGGCCTGTACATAATTATATTGTGGGAAAAGCAATACTATTGGAAGTCTCCCACAAGATAGCAAGGAAGATGTAAATTTACTTCCTAATAAGATGTAAATTCATTTTTGCTCAATACATAATCTTGATAAACCTATTCATTCTTCCAAACGCCATTTCCCATTAACTTTTGGACCCTTTGATATATAACAGATGGATTTTATCCAACTGCCACTGCATTGAGCATATAAATATACACTTGTATTGATATGTATGTGTTTTTCATGTTTTTAATTTTTTTAACTATTATCAGTTTATGTATCTCTTTGCAATTTTTTTCACTTTTTGAGTTTTATCCATGATGAGTTATGTATAATTATCTTATTATTTTTAATTTTAATACATAGTTTATTAGTTTTCCTATGAAGGAACAATACTGTTTTCACATCTTTTTTTTTTTTTTAATATAAACAGTTCTAACTGGGTTGAGGCACTTCTATTTTGAAGGGCTATCACATGTACAATGGATACAATTCAAAAATTAACCCCCACATGGGGTATTCCCTCTGAGCTTCTCAGAAATTGAATAACCTCTTTCTGGACAAATTAATCATTTTTTTTTTTAACTTTACAATACTGTATTGGTTTTGCTATACATCAACATGAATCTGCCACGGGTGTACATAAGTTCCCACTCCTGAACCCCCCTCCCTTCCCATACCATCCCTCTGGATTATCCCAGTGCACCAGCCCCAAGCATCCTGTATCCTGCATCAAACCTAGACTGGTGATTCATTTCTTAGATGATATTATACATGTTTCAATGCCATTCTCCCAAATCATCCCGCCCCCTCCCTCTCCAACAGAGTCAAAAAGTCTGTTCTGTACATCTTCGTCTCTTTTGCTGTCTTGCATACAGGGGTATCGTTACCATCTTTCTAAATTCCATATATATGTGTTAGTATACTGTATTGGTGTTTTTCTTTCTGGCTTACTTCACTCTGTGTAATAGGCTCCAGTTTCATCCAGCTCATTAGAACTGATTCAAATGTATTATTTCTGATGGCTGAGTAATACTCCATTGTGTATATGTATCAGAGCTTTCTTATCCATTCATCTGCTGATGGACATCTAGGTTGCTTCCATGTCCTGGCAATTATAAACAGCGCTGTGATGAACACTGGGGTACACGTGTCTCTTTCAATTCTAGTTTCCTTGGGGTGTATGCCCAGCAGTGGAATTGCTGGGTCATAAGGCAGTTCTATTTCCAGGTTTTTAAGGAATCTCCACACTGTTCTCCATAGTGGCTGTACTAGTTTGCATTCCCACCAACAGTGTAAGAGGATTCCCTTTTCTCCATACCCTCTCCAGCATTTNTATGTGTTAGTATACTGTATTGGTGTTTTTCTTTCTGGCTTACTTCACTCTGTGTAATAGGCTCCAGTTTCATCCAGCTCATTAGAACTGATTCAAATGTATTATTTCTGATGGCTGAGTAATACTCCATTGTGTATATGTATCAGAGCTTTCTTATCCATTCATCTGCTGATGGACATCTAGGTTGCTTCCATGTCCTGGCAATTATAAACAGCGCTGTGATGAACACTGGGGTACACGTGTCTCTTTCAATTCTAGTTTCCTTGGGGTGTATGCCCAGCAGTGGAATTGCTGGGTCATAAGGCAGTTCTATTTCCAGGTTTTTAAGGAATCTCCACACTGTTCTCCATAGTGGCTGTACTAGTTTGCATTCCCACCAACAGTGTAAGAGGATTCCCTTTTCTCCATACCCTCTCCAGCATTTATTGCTTGTAGACTTTTGGATTACAACCATTCTGACTGGTGTGAAGCGGTACCTCATTGTGGTCTTGATTTGCCTTTCTCTGATAATGAGTGATGTTGAGCATCTGCATTTTCATTATCACTGCTGGATTAGTGTAACAGTTAATACCAACTTGACTAAATCTATTGAATCTTTCAATTACCCCTAGCCAAAAGTCCTGACCTTAGTGTTATTTATCTAAGGTCTACTTCTTTTGGAAAACACTTCTTTTGAAATAACTACTGGTGCATCAATGAACATATATAGTAAGTTGCATGAACTCAGTTTGATTAAAGAGGAAATTTTAATGTACTGACAGGAACTTCCCAAATTGTTAAGGATAAATATCTTACTAGTATTGTTGTTTAGTCATTAAGTCATGTCCAAATATTTTGCAACTCAGTGGATTGTAGTCTGCCAGGCTCCTCTGTCCATGGAATTTTCCCGACATGATTACTGGAGTGGGTTGCCATTTTCTTCTCCAGGGGATCTTCATGATGCACGGATTGAGTCCACATCTCCTGCGTTGGCAGGTGGACTCTTTAGCATGGAGTTGACAGAGAAGTCAACCCTGGGATTTCTTTGGAAGGAATGATGCTAAAGCTGAAACTCCAGTACTTTGGCCACCTCATGCGAAGAGTTGACTCATTGGAAAATACTTTGATGCTGGGAGGGATTGGGAGCAGGAGAAGAGGAGGATGACAGAGGATGAAATGGCTGGATAGCATCACTGACTCTATGGACGCGAGTCTGAGTGAACTCTGGGAAATGGAGATGGATAGGGAGGCCTGGCATGCTGAGATTCATGGGGTCACAAAGAGTCGGACACGACTGAGCAACTGAACTGAACTGAACTGACAGAGAAGTACACACTAGTATAGAAATAGTTTAATAGCAACCTTCTGGGAGATAGAGAATGAAAAGAACATGATTTACAGCCAATCGACTATGTTTATGAGAGAGAGAGAAAAAAAAAAAAAAAGCCTTCACAACCTCAGTTGTTACTGTTGTTCAGTTGCTAAGTCCTGTCTGACTCTTGCAACCCTATGGACTGCAGCACACCTGCAGTTCCTCTGTCCACTTTCTCTCAGAGTTTGTTCACACTTTTGGCCATTGAATCAGTGGTGCCATCTGACCATCTTCATTGCTGCCACTTCTCCTTTTGTCTTCAACGTTTACCAGCATGAGAGTCTTTTTTAATGAGTTGTCTATTTGCATCAGGTGGCCAAAGTTTTGGAGTTTCAGCTTCAGCATCAATACTTCAAAGGAATATTCAGGGTTGGCTTTAGGATTGACTGGTTTGATCTCCTTGCAGTCTAAGGGACTCTCAAAAGTCTTCTCCAGCACCACAATTCAAAAGCATCAGTTCTTCCACATTCAGACTTCTTTGTGGTCCAACTCTCATGTTGGTACATGACTACTGGAAAAACCATAGCTTTGACTGTACAGACTTTTTTCAGCAAAATGATGTCTCTGCTTTTTAACATGCTGTTTAATATGTCATAGTTTTTCTTCCATGGTGCAAGGGTCTTTTAGTTTCATAACTGCAGTAAAAGGGACCATATACAGAATTGCTAACTCACCCATGTGTAGCAGAACTCACTGCCATTGAATCACGGATCCATGTTTCTCATTCTGAAAGGGTTCCCAATCCTGACTGGGGGCTTCCCTGGTGGCTCAGTAGCAAAGAATCCACCTGTAGTGTGGGAGATGCAGGAGACCAGAGTTTAATCCCTTGCTTGGGAAGATCCCCTGGAGGCAACCCTCTCTTGTATTCTTGCCTGGAAAATCCTGCGGACAGAGGAGCCTGATGGGCTAAAGTCCTTAGGGTTGCAGAGTCAGACACAACTGAAGGGCTTAGCAGAATTCTGACTGGATCTCTCAACCCATTGGTAACATCCAACTGAAACTAACCAGAAACAAGCAAACAACTAAGTCTTTTCTGGACCAGAAGGAGGCAACATCTGAAACAGACAGCTCTTCCAAGGATCCAGACCAGGCCAGTGTACTTCATGTCCAATGTATATGATATTGGAGAGTTCTATCTAATTTTTGTGAGGCAACATTTGCTCCTAGTCCTATTACTTACTGTGGGACTGCTGCAGTGATGGTTTTGGTGAAACTTTTGAAGGAGTTATAATTGTAGCAAATATCTAAGTGTTTATTTTCTTCATATATAATCTACTATTGGGCTTCCCATGTGGCACAGTGGTAAAGAATCTACTTGTCAATGCAAGAGACATGGGTTCAGTCTCTTGGTGGGTAAGATCCCCTGGAGGAAGAAATGCAACTCACTCCCATATTCTTGCCTAGAAAATCCCATGGGCAGGGGAGCCTGGTGGACTACAGTCCATAGGGTCACAAAGAGTGGGACACAACTTATCAACTGAACATGTATGCATAATCTGTTATCAATCATAGTGATCCTACATATTCTCACTAACAAATATCATTATTTTTTTAGTGTCATACTTTTGTCACCTGAAAAACTCACAGAAAACATCTGATTAATTATTTTATAGTCATAGCTAAATGTCCTCAATATAATTTAAGACCTTTTAAAATCCCTCCCTGTTTTTCTATTGTTTCCTGTCTTTTCCGTTCATTTATGTACCTGGAAAAACAATGCTATTTTCTAAATTTCTGGTTTCTTGCAACTTCAGGAAATTTATCTGAGTGTTGGACATGTTACCATTTCCTTACTGGGTCTTTTGCAAAAACTAAAGACCCCATCATTGTGACCAATTTCACAATGTCTCTAACTTTACCATAGCTCATAAAAGAGAATTCTCAGAGATGGTTTGCTGTATTCAAATTTTTGCCCAGTCCTCGCCTGTCCCTTGTTTCTTCCTGACTACACAGGTAAAGATTCCAAGGGACACTGGGAGACCTAGATCTAACCAGTCTAATGCTTATGAGTATGATAAGCATCAAAAGTTTTTTTTTTTTTTCAAAAGATAATATCACCATTTGCAAGGTAAATACCAATTACATCACTTCCCTACCCTCTATATCATACTTACTGACCATGTGCTATAATAAGGCCAATATAAATATTACAGACAAAATATTTAATTCCACTTTATATATGGGAATTAGAACCCAAACTATATGGGTTAGTGCAGGACATGCTCCTTTTTCTACCTGTATGCTCAGTTTGACTGACTGAAACTCCCATGTACTGGCCCGTGATTAGAAAAGTGGTCACTCGCCTCCACCAAAGTTCTGATTGCACAATGGCTTGAAGTTTCACTACATCTTTTCTCCTGGGGAACAATCAGCTCATCCTGAAACACTGATTGACATATGACTTGGAAGGAACCATATCCTTGAAACTTCTCTGTCGCTCAAGTGTGACCTAGTTCTGTAATCTATCACTCATTATTCTCCCCTTCAACACAGATCTCCTAGGGTAAACTAATCCCAGCTCCAAGAGAGGCTATGAATCTAGAACAAATTATTACTCACTCTGGCAACAAAAAGGAATATAATTAGATCAAAATTGATCATCAATGCCTTCCAAAGGGAAGATTTTGATCAGAAGGGGGAAATTCTGATATATTTAAGATGATTTTAAAATAAAAATTGAGTAACTATGCTTGAGGCATCCAAAATGGAACCTGGTGTCCATTGTGGATGTGGTTTTAGTTATGTTCCTGCATCACTGAGAACTTGAAATATCTCTAAATTAAATCAAACTCAAAGACATCACCAGCTATTTTCAAAACAATATCTGCTAGCAGCTGCCAGCTGCAGCTTGTTTCAAAGCTCCCCCTTTCACAATTATGTAATTACTTTGAAAATTGACCAATCCTTGCTTAATAAACACACATTTCTTGACAGCTCCTATCCTAATTCTCCTAATTCCTGACAAACAACTCATACTCAGGTTGATTTCGTGGCTTTTTGTCTTCATAAACCCTTCCCATTTACATTTTATAGTTTAGCAGAACACAGTTCAAACATCTTCCTGGATTTGTACTTTTTGCAGTCTTCACAAGCCCCAAATAAAAGCACTTTCTGCCTCAACCGATCACTTGGAACTTTGAGTTAATAGTGTAATTTAGAAGATTATATCATTGTTAAGGTACTGATTTGTTTGTTTGTTTATTTCTTTGGTAGGAATACTCTTCACTCGAATTTCAAAATGGTGGACATCTTTGTACAACAAATGGTCAGAACTTTGTTCTCAAATATCTTAGAAAAAAAAGTTCTTATATTATGCTTGCTGTTTCATTGTAAACTTGAAATAACCTCAAAATAAAAACAAAAGATATACTATATTTTTAGAAGTATCATATGNTAAATTTTCATCTGTACCATTTAAAATACCTCCCCTAAAGTGTCTCAAATTACTTATTTGAGGCTTCCAATAAAAAAAGCAGAGACTTAAAATTAAACCATTAAGGTTGCTCTTGATTTTGTTATTTCTTTTTATTATTAAAATTAGAAGAGTACATGCCTACATTGCACCCAAGGATGCAGTATAATTGGTCTGAGTGATACATGAGCATTACCATTTTCTCTATTAGCCAAGGAGAGAAACATGGACAAAACCAGAATTGAGAAACATCAGAGTAGAGATGTTGGTAATGATGGCCAATTTATTGCTTTTTACTCTAGGGTGAAATATGAAACTAATTGAGAAAATAAGATTGATGAATCAAGGCTGTGTCTTCGACTCTTGGTGAGTAGAAAGCACATTGTATTTTATACAAGAGAATTAGTAGTAATAAATAAATCTGGAACATTGATTTAAATATAGATTTAAATATTGCTGACTCTGCATTTTTAGGTAAGCTAGCTTGCCTATTGTTTTCCTCTATTTCTTTAAATTGATCCCTAAGGAAGGCTTTCTTATCTCTCCTTGCTATTCTTTAGAACTCTGCATTCAGATGCTTATATTTTTACTTTTCTCCTTTTTTTTTTTTTTGCTTCTTTTCTTTTCACGGATATTTGTAAGGTCTCCCCAGACAGCCATTTTGATTTTTTGCATTTCTTTTCCATGGGGATGGTCTTGATCCCTGTCTCCTGTACAACGTCATGAACCTGTCCATAGTTCATCGGGCACTCTATCTATCAGATCTAGGCTCTTAAATCTATTTCTCACTTCCACTGTATAATCATAAGGGATTGGATTTAGGTCATACCTGAATGGTCTAGCGATTTTCCCTACTATCTTCAATATAAGTCTGAATTTGGTAATAAGGAATTCATGATCTGAGCCATGTCAGCTCCTGGTCTTGTTTTTGTTGACTGTGTAGAGCTTCTCTATCTTTGGCTGCAAATAATATAATCAATCTGATTTCGGTGTTGAGCATCTGGTGATGTCCATGTGTAGAGTTTTCTCTTGTGTTGTTGGAAGAGGGTGTTTGCTATGAAAAGTGCATTTTCTTGGCAAAACTCTATTAGTCTTTGCCCTGCTTCATTCCTCATTCCAAGGCCAAATTTGCCTGTTACTCCAGGGGTTTCTTGACTTCCTACTTTTGCATTCCAGTGCCCTATAATGAAAAGGATATTTTTTGGTGATGTTAGTTCTAAAAGGTCTTGTAGGTCTTCATAGAACCGTTCAGCTTCAGCTTCTTCAGCATTACTTGTTGGGGCATAGACTTGGATTACTGTGATATTCAATGTTTTGCCTTGGAGATGAACAGAGATNTCTTCATAGAACCGTTCAGCTTCAGCTTCTTCAGTATTACTGGTTGGGGCATAGACTTGGATTACTGTGATATTCAATGTTTTGCCTTGGAGATGAACAGAGATCATTCTGTCATTTTTGAGACTGCATCCAAGTACTGCATTTCAGAATCTTTTGTTGACCATGATGTCTACACCATTTCTTCTAAGGGATTCCTGCCCACAGTAGTAGATATAATGGTCATCTGAGTTAAATTCACCCATTCCAGTCCATTTAATGGACCTAATATTCCAGGTTCCTATGCAATATTGCTCTTCACAGCATCAGACTTTGCTTCTATCTCCAGTCACATCCACAGCTGTTTACTGTTTTTGCTTTGGCTCCATCCCTTCATTCTTTCTGGAGTTATTTATCCACTGATCTCCTGTAGCATATTGGGCACCTACCAACCCAGGGAGTTCCCCTTTCAGTATCTTATCACTTTGCCTCTTCATAGTATTCATGGGGTTCTCAAGGCAAGAATACTGAAGTGCTTTGGCATTTCCTTCTCCAGTGGACCACATTCTGTCAGGAATGTGGAAATAAGAAAGAACAGAATGGGAAAGGCTAGATATGTCTTCAAGAAAATTAGACAAACAAAGGGAATTAATTCAAAGTTGGGCTTGATGAAGAACACAAATGGTATGGACCTAAAAGAAGCAGAAGATATTAAGAAGAGGTGGCAAGAATACACAGAAGAACTGTACAAAAAAGATCTTCATGACCAAGATAATCAAATGGTGTGATCATTCACTTAGAGCCAGACATCCTGGAATGTGAAGTCAAGTGGGCCTTATAAAGCATCACTACGAACAAAGCTAGTGGAGGTGATGGAATTCCAGTAGAGCTATTGCAAATCATGAAAGATGATGCTGTGCAAGTGCTGCACTCAATATGCCAGCACATTTGGAAAACTCAGCAGTGGCCACAAGACTGGAAAAGTCAGTTTTCATTCTGATACCAAAGAAAGGCAATGCCAAATAATGCTCAAACTACCACACAATTGCACTCATCTCACATGCTAGTAAAGTAATGCTCAAAATCCTCCAAGCCAGGCTTCAGCAATAGGTGAACCATGAACTTTAAGATGTTCAAGCTGGTTCTAGAAAATTCAGACGAACCCGAGGTCAAATTGCCAACATCCACTGGATCATAGGAAAAGCAAGAGAGTTCCCGTAAAGCATCTACTTCTGTTTTATTGACTATGCCAAAGCTTTTGACTGTGTTGGTCACAAAAAACTGTGCAAAATTCTGAAAGAGATGGGAATATCAGACCACATGAACTGCCTCTTGAGAAACCTATATGCAGGTCAGGAAGCAATAGATAGAACTGGACATGGAACAAAAGACTGGTTCCAAATAGGAAAAGGAGTACGTCAAGGCTGTATATTGTCACCCTGCTTATTAACTTATATACAGAGTACATCATGAGAAACGCTGGGCTGGAAGAAGCACAAACTGGAATCAAGATTGCTGGGAGAAATATCAATAACCTCAGATATGCAGATGACACCACCCTTACAGCAGAAAGTGAAGAGGATCTAAAAAGCTTCTTGATGAAAGTGAAAGAGGAGAGTGAAAAAGCTGGCTTAAAATTCAACATTCAGAAAACTAAGATCATGGCATCTGGTCCCATCACTAGAGGGAAAGTAGATGGGGAATTAGTGGAAACAGTGTCAGAGGTTATTTTTAGGCTCCAAAATCACTGCAGATGGTGACTGACACCCTGAAATTAAAAGATGCTTACTCCTTGGAAGGAAATTTATGACCAATCTAGTTAGCATACCAAAAGCAGAGACATTACTTTGACAACAAAGGTCTGTCTCGTCAAGTTTATAGTTTTTCCAGTGGTCATGTATGGATATGAGAGTTTGATTATGAAGAAAGCTGAGCTCTGAAGTACTGATGCTTCTGAACTGTGGTGTTGGAGAAGAATCTTTAGAGTCCCTTGGCCTGCAAGGAGATCCAACCAGTCCATTCTAAAGGAGATAAGTCCTGGGAGTTCTTTGGAAGGACTGATGCTAAAGCTGAGACTCCAGTACTTTGGCCACCTCATAAGAAGAGTTGACTCATTGGAAAATACTCTGATGCTGGGAGAGATTTGGGGCAGGAGGAGAAGCGGATGACAGTGGATGAGACAGCTGGATGGCATCACTGACTGGATGGACGTGATTTTGAGTGATCTCCGGGAGTTGGTGATGAACAGGGAGGTCTGGCGTTCTGTGATTCATGGAGTCGCAAAGAGTTGGACATGACTGAGCAACTGAACTGAACTGACTAGCTTATCTACTAAGTTTTGTATAAAATTTATAAAACATGGACACATTCATTATGTGAAAAACCTTTATTTCTTCATACTTACAGAACTTATCACTAACCAAAAATATACAGTTTTCCAAATAATTTAGAGCTTATTACCAAAATAATTGCTCAATTATTAATTTTGGTTCATTAAAATCAAAACAATCACTGTTTCATATTTTGGTCTCTGTTGAAACAAATATTATTAATAATGTTCTTGCAACTGTTTACCTTTAACTAGTCACTTAAGATGACTTGGGGGCTTCCCTGGTAGCTCAAAGGTTAAAGCGTCTGCCTGCAATGCAGGGGACCGGGGTTTGATCCCTGGGTTGGGAAGATTGCCCTGGAGAAAGAAATGGCAACCCACTCCAGTATTCTTGCCTGGAGAATCCCATGGACGGAGGAGCCTGGTGGGCTACAGTCCACAGGGTCACAAAGAGTCGGACATGACTGAGTGACTTCACTTCACTTAAGATGATTTGATCAGATGCCTTAATGTAAAAAATTAGGTTTTATTTATGCCTGTATCCCCTAGCACAAATAGAGTGCCTGATCAAGTCAAGTGACTGACTGAATGAATGAGATGCTCAAATGAGATTAGACATCTTTGGGTCTCATAAGTTGTTTCTCCAAATTATACTGTGGCTCTTTTCCTCCCACATATAAAGTTATTCCAGCTCCTACAGGTTATATTTAACATTTTTTTTTTTTTACAAAATTTCTTAAAATAAATTTGAATATTTTGACAAGAAATCAAAGCAAAACTTCTTGAGATGTGGCTAATAAGTTGCAATTGGATTCCTCTACAATAATAAAAAAAGAAGTTTCAAAAATGGCCTTTTTTTGTTTTTGTTTTTAATGTGGCAAAAGTCACATAATATAAAATATACTATGTTAACCATACTTGTCACATAATATAAAACATACTATGTTAACCATACTTAACTGTACAGTTCATTAACATTGAGTACATTCACATTGCTGTGCAAGTTCCCTATCATCCATTTTCAGAATCCATCATCTTGTTGAAACTCTGTAGGACATGTATAAAATTTAACCTTAAAAATGCAATTCAATACATTAAGTATAGACAGACACTGTTTGATTCTACTTATACGGAACAGCTATGCTAGTCAAACTCATAGAGTCATAAAGTACATTGATAGATACCAGGGGACTGGGGGTGGGAGTGCCTGGAGGGGGAATGGGAAATTAGTGTCTAATTGGGACAGAATTTCAGTTTAGGAAAGTAAAAAAAAAAAAAAAAAAAGAGAGAGAGAGAGAGACAGCCTGTCTTAATAGAGAGGCTTTATGTATGAAATGAGGCATAAACAAATGGCTCTATATCCATATGCACTTTACTTTTTAGTGGGAGAAGATCATTCTATTTAATAGGCTCCATTTTTTCTGTGAAAATAAAAATGAGTAAGCACAAGTTATGAATGAAGGCTCTTTGTCCTATAGCATTAGTTTTCTTCTGATGTTGGTGTCTTGCTCACCTTCCTTCTTTTTAAAGGTGACTAAGCTGGTCAATTATAGTGCGCTGCAGTCTTTGGTTTTATACCTCTCTTTGTACTGGGCATTCTCTTTGCCTCATTATTGTAATGAAGCTAATCCTCTCTTCAGTGGTCTCCTGTGGGGCTGTAACATCAAGGCTCTCAATAAAAAGCTGAACAGTTCAACAATTTTTATAGAGTCTTGATTGAACAGCCCTTAGGGAGCTAAGCACAGAAAAGGAGAGATGGGAAAGTAGTCAAGACTTGTAATAGCTTTGGTCTAAGTACGTAAAACATCTATCCAGCAGACCTGGCAATGCCTACAATTTAAGAGCTTGGCATCATTTCATATCTCCTGGTTCCAAATAAAGAAGCATGGAGAACTGAAATAAAAGTGCCATTGTAGTTACATTCTTCTGTTCTCTTCATTGTGAAATACTTGAAATTACAACAGAATTATGAATAGTTATGTCACATTTGCTTGTTTCTTTTAAGTGAATTGTTGCTATTCTAAAAATAAGAAACCATGTTATGTTATATAACAGAGAATAGAAATCTGCTGCTTTGCTGAAGTTTTTTCACCACCTCTTAGCTTTTCTCAATAGGAGAATGCAATGGCACCCCACTGTAGTACTTTTGCCTGGAAAACCCCATGGACAGAGGAGCCTGGTAGGCTGCAGTCCATGGGGTCACTAAGAGTCGGACACGACTGAGCAACTTCAATTTCACTTTTTACTTTCATGCATTGAAGAAAGAAATGGCAACCCACTCCAGTGTTCTTGCTTGGAGAATCCCAGGGACAGGGGAGCCTGGTGGGGTCATACAGAGTCAGACACGACAGAAGCGACTTAGCAGCAACTTTTCTCAGGCCTTTCCGTCCCTGCTCTTGTAGTACTTTTTATGAGATAAGGAACCTGAAGCTAAGAAAAGTGATCCAGTGAATAGTATCTTTGTATCAAAGACAAAAGTATAAACATGTTGAGATTTCTTCCTTTGACTTCAAATTTCCAGGAGAAGCAACTCTTAGAGTTATATTGGAGGATAATGTTCCCTCAAAATTTGTTTTAACAATTACATGTTTGGAGCTGTTTTTAGTCAAAATAGATGTAAGGTATCCCTCAACTCTGCTGCTTTGTAAGGGATACCCATTGTCTCTACACCTGGGGATCTTCACTTTATTAAATCAGAAATAATGAGTCTCAAAGTTTACCTCACACACACACACACACACACACACACACATGTATATTTGCTGACAGAAAAATGAGTCACCTTGTTCAGCCCTCAGAATTAAGACAGCAGACAGAATAAACTGGCAGTACATTCACTGGCATACCCACGAGACTTAAAGAGATAATCAGCACTTTCTCCTGACAAAGGAAGCAGAAGACACCAGTTGATTTAAAGCAATAAAGCAGAATGATTATCTTGCTCTGACTTCTTGGGTTTTGGTGTGTCACTAGGGAAAACAATAGAGACTACTTTGGATTGACTTGTTAAGGCCTCTCACTCAACTCGTGATAAGAGAGACTCCATCTGCTCCTGATTCCAAGAAGGATACATAACCATTCTGAATGAGCAGGAAAGATGTCATAGAATGCCTTTCACAAATATGCATTACAGTACAAAACTGATCTACAAATTCTAAGATCAGAAAATTATCAGGATATTTTCTGTTTAGAAAGGGTAAGTTCATGAATAAAAGAGACAAAAGTCCAGTTCCTTTGTTTGATGTGTGGCACTTTAATTAAATTTTTAAAATTAACAATTGAAAATAATTCCACTACATCTTTTACTTGATTCTGTCTTACGCAAAGTGAAAGATAGGTCATTAAAAGTAAAGAAACTGAAAAACGAAAAGAATAATGAGAAAGAGGCATTTATTTTATCATTCAAAATTTTCTCACATTTAGAAGTGAAAAAAAGAAAGAAAGAATACTCTTGTCTAAGCTCTTCAACAGTACTTAGATATTTTGTCAGATCTTTATGTAAGTAGATTAGGGGACTATAAATCCAGGAAAAGTAGCCAGCCAAGCAGGGAATTAAACAGTTGAAAGATTGTTATATATAGTTTTATTAGAGTAAAATATTGCATCCAGCATTATCCAGATATCCAAAGGTATCAGATGTCTATTCATCTTTATTTCTAGCAAATATTACAATGACACAGTCTTATATTCTTTTTCCTTCTTTTTCTTCTGTTGATACTATTTTTCTTGGCTTTTTAAGACAGCACAACTCAT
>SJYQ01000635.1:62765-88523 GCA_006410935.1 Redunca redunca
ATGCAGGCCAGGAAGCAACAGTTAGAACTGGACATGGAACAACAGACTGGTTCCAAGTAGGAAAAGTATACATCAAGGCTGTATATTGTCACCCTGCTTATTTAACTGATATGCAGAGTACATCATGAGAAATGCTGGACTGGAAGAAACACAAGCTGGAATCAAGATTGCCATGAGAAATATCAATAACCTCAGATATGCAGATGACACCACCCTTATGGCAGAAAGTGAAGAGGAACTAAAAAGCCTCTTGATGAAAGCGAAAGAAGAGAGTGAAAAAGTTGGCTTAAAGCTCACCATTCAGAAAACGAAGATCATGGTATCTAGTCCCATCACTCCATGGGAAATAGATGGAGAAACAGTGGAAACAGTGTCAGACTTTATTTTTGGGGGGCTCCAAAATCACTGCAGATGGTGATTGCAGCCATTAAATTAAAAGACACTTACTCCTTGGAAGTAAAGTTATGACCAACCTAGATAGTCTATTCAAAAGCAGAGACATTACTTTGCCAACTAAAGTCCATCTAGTCAAGGCTATGGTTTTTCCTGTGGTCATGTATGGATATGAAAGTTGGACTCTGAAGAAAGCTGAACGCCGAAGAATTGATGCTTTTGAACTGTGGTGTTGGAGAAGACTCTTGAGAGTCCCTTGGACTGCACGGAGATCCAACCAGTCCATTCTGAAGGAGATCAGCCCTAGGATTTCTTTGGAAGGAATGATGCTAAAGCTGAAACTCTAGTACTTTGGCCACCTCATGTAAAGAGTTGACTCATTGGAAAAGACTTTGATTCTGGGAGGGATTGGGGGCAGGAGAAGAAGGAGATGACCGAGGATGAGATGGCTGGATGGCATCACTGTCTTGATGGTTGCGAGTCTGGTTGAACTCCGGAAGTTGGTGATGGACAGGGGGGCCTGGTGTGCTGCAATTCATGGGGTCGCAAAGAGTCAGACATGACTGAGTGACTGAAGTGAACTGAACTGAACTGAAATTCACAATTTTGGATTTATGGCAATTCATGTCAAATCAAAATCTAATTCGTTTTATGGATAGAAATCTAAACAAACTGGAACAAATGAAAATATGTTACAGGAAGTTCAAACTTTGTATATATATATATATATATATATATCCATTTCATCTTATTTTACAGATGTTTAACTTCCATCTTCTAATCTCCTTAAAAATTACATTGATGACTCCTAAGTTACAAACTAAGGTTTCCATATAAATAGTTCTCAAAGCTATGCATCAAAGATGTGATAGTTATGATAGTAGTTTTCCACTTCAGAATTCAATTTTAATGTTCAAGAAAATTTAAATTAATGTAAAAGATGGAACAAAATTTGTATAGTTAAAGTGATTGTATATCCTTTACTTGGATATATTTGGGGAATGGGCATTGGATCTGACTGGAAAAATATTCCTGGGGAACAGAAGGCATGTAAACCTGCCCTTGAAGAACTGGTAATTGGACGTGCTAAATGAGAACAGGTAAGTTTTCCTTAGACCATGGAGTATGGTCTAAGCAAAATGGCTGTCTGAACAGGCACTAAAAATAGCTGTGAAAAGAAGAGAAGAGAAAGGCAAAGGAGAAAAGGAAAGATACACCCATTTGAATGCAGAGTTCCAAAGAATAGCAAGGAGAGATAAGAAAGCCTTCCTCAGTGATCAATGCAAATAAATAGAGGAAAACAATAGAATAGGAAACACTAGAGATCTCAAGAAAATTAGAGATACCAAGGGAATATTTCATGTAAAGATGGGTTCAATAAAAGACATAAATGGTATGGACCTAACAGAAGCAGAAGATATTAAGAAGAGGTGGCAAGAATACACAGAAGAACTTGTGGAAAAAAATCTTCATGACCAAGATAATCACGATGGTGTGATCACTCACCTAGAGCCAGACATCCTGGAATGTGAAGTCAAGTGGGCCTGAAGCATCACTATGAACAAAGCTAGTGGAGGTGATGGAATTCAGGTAGAGCTATTTCAAATCCTAAAAAAAATGATACTGTGAAAGTGCTGCACTCAATATGCCAGCAAATTTGGAAAGCTCAGCAGTGGCCACAGGACTGGAAAAGGTCAATTTTCATTCCAATCCCAAGGAAAGACAATGCCAAAGAATGCTCAAACTACTGCACAATTGCACTCATCTCACATGCTAGCAAAGTAATGCTCAAAATTCTCCAAGCCAGGTTTCAGCAATACATTGACTGTGAACTTCCTGATGTTCAAGCTGGTTTTAGAAAAGGCAGAGGAACCAGAGATCAAATTGCCAACATCCACTGGATCATGGAAAAAGCAAGAGAATTCCAGAAAACCATCCATTTCTGCTTTATTGACTATGCCAAAGCCTTTAACTGTGTGGATCAAAATTAACTGTGAAAAATTCTTCAGAAGATGGAAATAACAGACCACCTGACTTGACACTTGAGAAACCTGTATGCAGGTCAGGAAGCAACAGTTAGAACTGGACATGGAAAAACAGACTGGTTCCAAATAGTTTCCTATTGGAAATATTTCCTTTTGGAAAATAGGAGTAATAGACGTATTTGGAAGTATGTCAAGGCTGTATATTGTCACGGTGCTTATTTAACTTATATGCAGAATACCTCATGAGAAACTCTGAGCTGGAGTAAGAATAAGCTGAAATCAAGAATGTGGGGAGAAATATCAGTAACCTCAGATGTGCAGATGACACCACCCTTACAGGAAAAAGTGCAGAAGAAATAAAGGGCCTCTTGATGAAAGTGAAAGAGGAGAGCGAAAAAGTTGGCTTAAAGCTCAACATTCAGAAAACGAAGATCATGGCATCTGGTCCCATCACTTCATGGAAAATACACAGGGAAACAGTGAAAATGGTGGCTGACTTTATTTTCCTGGGCTCCAAAATCACTGCAGATGGTGATTTCAGCCGTAGAGTTAAAAGACTCTTACTCTTTGGAAGGAAAGTTTAAACCAACCTTGACAGCACATTAAAAAGCAGAGACATTACTTTGTCAACAAAGGTCCATCTAATTGAGTCTATGGTTTCTCCAGTGGTCGTATATGGATATAAGAGTTGAGTATAAAGAAAGCTGAGCCCCGAAGAATTGATGTTTTTAAACTGTGGTGCTCGAGAAGACTCTTGAGAATCTCTTGAACTACAATGAAATCCAACCAGTCCATTCTAAAGGAGATCAGTCCTGGGTGTTCATTGGAAGGACTGATGTTGAAGATGAAACTCCAATACTTTGATAACCTGATGAGAAGAGCTGACTCATTGGGAAAGACCCTACTGCTGGGACAGATTGAGGGCAGTTGGAAAAGGGGACGACAGACGCTGAGATGGTTGGTTGGCATCACCAACTCAATGGACATTGGTTTGCATGGACTCAGGGATTGATGATGGGCTGGGTAGCCTGGCATGCTGGGGTCCATGGGGTCACAAACAGTTGCAATTGACTGAGCAAATGAATTGAACTGAACTGTTGGAGTGTAAAATCGAAATTTCTGTGAAAAATTCTGTTTAATAGCACTATGTACACAGAGACTAATGCCTATCTAAAAAAAAGTCCAAGGACAACTCCAACTGGTATTTAGACTAGAGATATTCTATTTGAGGGGCAAGTTCTAGTTTGACATTAAGATATTAATTAAATCTATCCTTATAACTCAAGGTCATAAGAATTTTTTGAAAACTAAAACCCCTCTGATATTATGGAAAATGTCCAAAAAAAAAAAAAAAATTCTAATGTGGAAAGTAATGATCAGAATTCCCTAATAAAAAGAAAGCGGTCTCTGAAGGATCATGCCCCTGGAGGACTGTAAGGAAAATATATGAGTAGGTAGCCTTTTTTCCCCTAGGGCTGACTTTGTAAATGCATGAAATATTGCCAGAATCTATCTTCACTAGGACAGTGCCATATAAACATCTTCAGTTAACCAATAAAGAGTTGTTTGTGGACAGCAGTTCAGAGGTAAATGGACAACAAAATGTTTGGAAGCTCACCACTCTGATCAAAAAAAGGTAAAAAGAAATGAGCCCAGTGGACTGAATTGTATGATCCTTAAAATGATGTTTTAACTTTTACCATCTTCTAGTGGTGGCTGTCCAGGCACAGGAGAGCTTAGAAGAGCCATCCCACGCTGAAGGTCAGGAAGGGTGGTGGGAGGAGATACCCCTCATCAAAGGTA
This sequence comes from Redunca redunca, assembly GCA_006410935.1. Classification (NCBI taxonomy): domain Eukaryota; kingdom Metazoa; phylum Chordata; class Mammalia; order Artiodactyla; family Bovidae; genus Redunca; species Redunca redunca. The sequence goes on from SJYQ01000635.1 coordinate 66,947, forward strand.
AGGAGCAGCAGCTGTGAAGAGATACTATGAAGAGATGCTGTGAAGAAACACCCCACGCCCAAGGTAAGAGAAACCCAAGTAAAATGGTAGGTATTGCAAGAGGGCATCAGAGGGCAGACACACTGAAACCATACTCACAGAAATCTAGTCAATCTAATCACACTAGGACCACAGCCTTGTCTATCTCACTGAAACTAAGCCATGCCCATGGGGCAACCCAAGCTGGGCGGATCATGGTGGAGAGGTCTAACAGAATGTGGTCCACTGGAGAAGGGAACGGCAAACCACTTCAGTATTCTTGCCTTGAGAACCCCATGAACAGTATGATAAGGCAAAATGATAGGATACCAAAAGAGGTACTCTGCAGGTCAGTAGGTGCCCAATATGCTACTGGAGATCACTGGAGAAATAAATCCAGAAAGAATGAAGGGATGGAGCCAAAGCACAAACAATACCCAACAGTGAATGTGACTGGTTATAGAAGCAAGGTCCAATGCCATAAAGAGCAATATTGCATAGGAACCTGGAATATCAGGTCTATGAATCAAGGCATATTGGGAGTGGTCAAACAGGAGATGGAAAGGGTAAACATTGACATTCTAGAAATCAGTGAACTAAAATGGACTGGAATGGGTGAAATTAACTCAGTTGACCGTTATATCTACTATTGCAGGCAGGAATCCCTCAGAAGAAATGGAGTAGCCATCATGGTTAACAGAAGAGTCTGAAATGCAGTATTTGGATGCAGTCTCAAAAATGACAGAATGATCTCTGTTCGTCTCCAAGGCAAACCATTCAATATCACAGCAATCCAAGTCTATGCCCCAACCAGTAATACTGAAGAAGCTGAAGTTGAATGGTTCTACGAAGGCCTACAAGACCTTTTAGAACTAACACCCCCAAAAATGTCCTTTTCCTTATAGGAGACTGGAATGCAAAAGTAGGAAGTCAAGAAACACCTGGAGTAACAGGCAAATTTGGTCTTGGAATGCTGAATGAAACAGGCAAAGACTAATAGAGTTTTCCCAAGATAATGCACTGGTCATAGCAAACACCCTCTTCCAACAACACAAGAGAAGACTCTACACATGGACATCACCAGATGGTCAACACCGAAATCAGATTGATTATATTCTTTGCAGCCAAAAGAAGAAGCTCTATACTGTCAACAAAAACAAGACCAGGATCTGACTGTGGCTCAGATCATGAACTCCTTATTACAAAATTCAGACTGAAATTGAAGAAAACAGGGAAAACCACTAGACTATTCAGGTATGACCTCAATCAAGTCCCTTATGATTATACAATGGAAGTGAGAAATAGTTTTAAGACCCTAGATCTGATAGATAGAGTGCCTGATGAACTATGTATTGAGGTTCGTGACATTGTACAGGAGACAGGGATCAAGACCATCCCCATGGAAAAGAAATGCAAAAAAGCAAAAGGGCTGTCTGGAGAGGTCTTACAAATAGCTGTGAAAAGAAGAAAAGTGAAAAGCCAAGAGAAAAGGAAAGATATAAGCATCTGAATGCAGAGTTCCAGAGAATATCAAGAAGAGATAAGAAAGCCTTCTTCAGCGATCAATGCAAAGAAATAGAGGAAAACAACAGAATGGGAAAGACTAGAGATCTCTTCAAGAAAATTAGAGATACCAAGGGAACATTTCATGCAAAGATGGGCTCGATAAAGGACAGAAATGGTATGGACCTAACAGAAGCAGAAGATATTAAGAAGAGGTGGCAAGAATACACAGAAGAACTGTACAAAAAAATTCTTCATGACCAAGATAATCACGATGGTGTGGTCACTCACCTAGAGCCAGACATCTTGGAATGTGAAGTCAAGTGGGCCTCAGAAAGCATCACTATGAACAAAGCGAGTGGAGGTGACAGAATTCCAGTAGAGCTATTTCAAATCCTGAAAGATGATGTTGTGAAAGTGCTGCACTCAGTATGCCAGCAAATTTGGAAAACTCAGCAATAGCCACAGGAATGGAAAAGGTCAGTTTTCATTCCAATTCCAAAGAAAGGCAATGCCAAAGAATGCTCAAACTACCACATAATTGCACTCATCTCACATGCTAGTAAAGTAATGCTCAAAATTCTCNCTAGGCTTCAGGAATACATGAACCGTGAACTTCCTGATGTTCAAGCTGGTTTTCGAAAAAGCAGAGGAACCAGAGATCAAATTGCCAACATCCCCTGGATCATGGAAAAAGCAAGAGAGTTCCAGAAAAAAATATCTACTTCTGCTTTATTGACTATGCCAAAGCCTTTGGCTGTGTGGATCACAATAAACTGTGGAAAATTCTGAAGGAGATGGGAATACCAGACCACCTAACCTGCCCCTAGAGAAATCTGTATGCAGGCCAGGAAGCAACAGTTAGAACTGGACATGGAACAACAGACTGGTTCCAAATAGGAAAAGGAGTACGTCAAGGCTGTATATTGTCACCCTGCTTATTTAACTTATATGCAGAGTACATCATGAGAAACGCTGGACTGGAAGAAACACAAGCTGAGATCACGATTGCCATGAGAAATATCAATAACCTCAGATATGCAGATGACACCACCCTTATAGCAGAAAGTGAAGAGGAACTAAAAAGCCTCTTGATGAAAGTGAAAGAGGAGAGTGAAAAAGTTGGCTTAAAGCTCAAAATTCAGAAAACGAAGATCATCGTATCTAGTCCCATCACTCCATGGGAAATAGATGGAGAAACAGTGGAAACAGTGTCAGACTTTATTTTTTTTTTGGACTCCAAAATCACTGCAGATGGTGATTGCAGCCGTGAAATTAAAAGACGCTTACTCCTTGGACGAAAAGTTATGATCAACCTAGATAGCATATTGAAAAGCAGAGACATTACTTTGCCGACTAATGTCCGTCTAGTCAAGGCTATTATTTTTCCTGTGTTCATGTATGTATGTGAGAGTTGGACTGTGAAGAAGGCTGAGCACCGAAGAATTGATGCTTTTGAACTGTGGTGTTGGAGAAGACTCTTGAGAGTCCCTTGGACTGCAAGGAGATCCAACCAGTCCATTCTGAAGGAGATCAACCCTGGGATTTCTTTGGAAGGAATGATGCTAAAGCTGAAACTCCAGTACTTTCCCCACCTTATGCGAATAATTGACTCTTTGAAAAAGACTTTGATGCTGAGAGGGATTTGGGGTAGGGGAAGAAGGGCACGATCGAGGATGAGATGACTGGATGGCATCACTGACTTGATAGACGCGAGTCTGACTAATCTCTGGGAGTTGGTGATGGACAGGGAGGCCTGGCATGCTACGATTCATTGGGTCGCAAAGAGTCAGACACGACTGAGCTACTGAACTGAACTGAACTAAACTGAACTGAACAGAAGATGGCCAGTGGCCTGGCTATATGGTCAAGTAGAAGGGCAGTGGAAACATGACCTATAAAAGGGATGTCTGTGTAGAACACAATTTTATAGAAATCACTCTAGGAACTTGAAGGAGGGAATTAAATAGGACATGTAATCATATATCAAGAACCCTTCCAGTAGTGAAAGATGATTGGAGTAATACAAATTATAGTTAGTATATAAACAGTTCCCAAAGTTATGTAATAAAGATGCAAAAGTTTTGGTAATAATATCCTATTTCTGAATTTCAATTCAATGTTCAAAAAATAAAATTGTTTTGTTTAAAAATTAATTTTACTCCAAATTAACATTATAATTGATTGTAGACATGTGAAAATGGAATCAAAGGACAGTTAGAGGGCTAATAAAGTAACTCAAATGTGAGTCTCAAGGCCACTTCAGTAAAAAAGCAAGGTTTAGGAAACTAAATAATTTCATATTTGGTTACCAGGTGCCATACTTGGCATGAGTTATTCATCATTGTGGCTTCTGCGGTGGCTCAGATGGTAAAGTGTCTACAATGTGGGAGACCTGGGTTCGATCCCTGGGTTGGAAAGTTCCCTGGAGAGGGAAATGGGAACCCACTCCAGTACTCTTGCCGAGAAAATCCCATGGATGGAACAGTCTGGTGTCCATGGGGTCACAAAGAGTCAGACACAACTGAGCAACTTCACTCACTCACTCACATTCATCATTAAATGAAACAAAAGTTCTTATTTTCATAGAGCTTACATTCTATTGGAAAAGATTTAAAAAGTTTAAATGAAGGAAATTGAAACATATTTCAAATTCAGGAAGTGACAAAGAGATGTCTATAGCAAGGGAGGTTTTTTTTTTTTTTTTTTTTTTCAGATATTNTTTTTTTTTTTTTTTTTTTTTTTTTCAGATATTGAAGAGCTGTTGCAACTGGAATGGCATGGCTAAGAAAGTACTCATTCAAAATATTTGAGGAAGGACATAAAGTATTGAGGGAATATATTCTGCAGATATCCAAAGCAGAGTACCGCAAACCGAGGAAACAGTGCAAAGGTCCAGAGGCAGAAGTCTCAGAAACAATGAAAAATGTGTAAGCCTGGAAAAAGTAAACCAAGAACAAGGGAAATAGAAAGGTCATTAAAAAAAAAAAAAAAAACCTGTTAAGCTTTACTTTTTATGGTTGGTGATAAAGTGTACAACATGGAAGGCTTCACCAGAGGAATCTATATGTCTCTTTTAATAGGATCACCCTGGCTACTGATGTATGAAAAAAATACAGAAGGAGAATCACAGAACTCAGAGTTTCTTCCAGTAGTCTTGCCAAGAACAAGTGGCCCTCAGTGGTATACCCAGAGAGAGCAAGTCCTTTGATTCTGGAATTTAAATACTGAATAAATAAAACTGACTGGCTTTAAGACAAATTTCATTTTAACATCTTTTTGAGTAACTACAATATATTAAGTATCTTTCTAGATCCTGAAGATACATCAGTGCATAGAATAGACAAAATTTCTTCCTTATTGCTTATATTCTAGAAAAAGAGGATCAATTTCAACTCAGGAGTTACTTGGGTATTTATCCTGAGCAGCAGAATGTGGGGAAGCTCTTGAGTAAAACTGGAAAGATTGTAGGTAGAGATCATTTGGAAAGGCTCTCTTTCCAAATGATCTATTTGGAAAGGGCTATTGTTTGCAGACATAATAATTCTGACATGCTATACAATGTGGAAGAAGCAGCTCAGTGTAAAACCTAGAAGCCTAAGTTCAGGAGAGAAGACTAAGTAAAGTGTTAAAATTCATAGGTCATCACATGTCATTCATGCAAATAAGGCCATTAGTCAAAATACAAATACCAAAACAAAACAAACAAAAAAAAATGCACACAGAAAGATAAAAGAGGTTAATTCACTGAGCCATGAAAAACTGCTACACCAGAGGTATGCAAATGAGTATTCACAGTAAAATGAGAAAGAAAGAAAGAACAGTGGTAGCAGAAACAATGGAAAAGTGTGGGTTCTTAGTAGCCAAATGGATAAAGTTTTTCAGGAAACTGAGTGATATAATTTTCCTGAAAAACTTTATAGATGGGGAAACAGTAGAAACAGTGTCAGACTCTATTTTGGGGGGCTCCAAAATCAGTGCAGATGGTGACTGCAGCCATGAAATTAAAAGACACTTACTCCTTGGAAGACAAGTTATGACCAACCTAGATAGTATATTCAAAAGCAGAGACATTACTTTGCTGACTAAGGTCCGTCTAGTCAAGGCTATGGTTTTTCCTGTGTTCATGTATGTATGTGAGAGTTGGACTGTGAAGAAGGCTGAGCACCAAAGAATTGATGCTTTTGAACTGTGGTGTTGGAGAAGACTCTTGAGAGTCCCTTGGACTGCAAGGAGATCCAACCAGTCCATTCTGAAGGAGATTAACCCTGGGATTTCTTTGGAAGGAATGATGCTAAAGCTGAAACTCCAGTACTTTGGCCACCTCATGCGAAGAGTTGACTCATTGGAAAAGACTCTGATGCTGGGAGAGATTGGGGGCAGGAGGAGAAGGGGACGACCCAGGATGAGATGGCTGGATGGCATCATGGACTCGTAGGACGTGAGTCTGGGTGAACTCCGGGAGATGGTGATGGACCGGGAGGCCTGGCGTGTTGCAATTCATGGGGTCGCAAAGAGTCGGACATGACTGAGTGACTGAACTGAACTGAACTGAGTGATATAATGCATTTGTGAAGTTTAATATGAAAATGGACTGAATGAGTTTCAGAGAAAATGGGAAGAGAGAAATTTCAGAGAGTGAGAATGGATAGTTCTTTCAGTTTTGTGGTAAAAATATGAAGTAGATTGAAGAGGAGACAGAGGCAGGACAACTTTTCACTTATCTTTATTTTGTATCTTGGTTTACACATGAAATGTCAGAATATTTCAATGGGATAACCCACTAGAAAGGGAAAACATGGTGGTAAACAGGAAAGAAGGAAAAAATTGCTGTCAATCATGTATTTTTTATTGTCAATTCTCCTTGACTTTCCTCACTCTTCCTAAGAGCCTTGCTGTTGCTCACAATGGTTGCTAAGAAAGTTTCCTAAATTAAATGAGTCCTAGCTTTGCCCTTCATTGTATTATCTAAAACTCTGCTTATTCTTCCTAGTCATGTGCATACCCTTCCATGTTTCTTTCATGTTTGTGTTGTTTGTAACCTCCCTAAGGAATTCATAGACTTCCAGAATTTATCACAGTCTCTCCTCTATATGTTTCTCTGGTTTCATGTCTTGCTGCCCGTTTCCATGGCACCTTCACCAGCATTTGATATATTACAGTCAACAAAATTATTAGCAAGTATCTGGTCGTTTGTTTTATTTATTTATTTATTTTTTCATTCCTCAATGAACTTGCTGATATTATTTTTGTCCAACAAGATTTTTTTTTTCCTATCCCTTTTTTGGTTAGACTAACTCAGCTTCAGGTTTTTTGAATAAAGAATATGTAATGTGCTCAGTTGCTCAATATTAGGTTTCTTCTATTATAGCACCCAGTGCAAATTTCTGTTAAAACATATGTGGTGATAAAATGAAACTTCCCCATCAGATTTAGCAACCCTTAGTAAAGTGTGCATTCTTTGATGAGAAAGGCAATAACTGATTAATGGATCAATGAAGAGAGCTAAAAGCTACTAAAGAAATCATTCCAGAAACAATAAGGACCTCTGGCTATCCTGAAACCTCAATGATATGCCCCAGAGCAGGAGAATTCGGACTCTGATGGAATTCAAGGTCAGTGAGGGTACATTATTTCTCATCAAAGTCTGTGCTGAACATCATATCAAAATTTGTGGATGGTGCTTATAGATTAAAAACTATAAAATCTTATCAAGACATATGTACATCTTGATACATGTATCAAAACAACATATATATGTATATGCAGACATGCTTATATACTATTCAGCATTATATGTGCATATGTTTTACTAAAGAGTTATAGTCAATAGAAAAATATAATAGATATGTCAGAACTGAAATGTGTACTTTAAAATATGTAACATAGGAAAAAAGGTACAGTACTCAGATTACAAATGTTGTGATACTTCAAGGAGATAAAGCATGATTGTATTTAGACTGAGCACAATCTTCTAGACAGAATAATAATTTGGTATCATTCTGAACCAGTAAATTTTTAGCAAAAATGTTCCTTTAGTTTACATAGCTTATTTTCACATCTTTTTAAGTTTCCCCAAACACCAGTGTGTTAAGTTGCACAATAAAATGTTTAAAATTTATAAAAGAAAATAAATCACTCATTTACTGTAAGCATTCTTTATTCTCAGGTTTCTTGGGACTTGTTATAATTAAAACAAGCTTTAGTACAGGTGATTAGAAATTACTGTGGTTTTCTTTATTTTTTTTTAATGGCTGTTAAATTATTGTTTTTAACTTGGAAACACACTGCTTGTTTTAGTGGCATCAAGGCCACATGGAAATTCCAAGCCATGTGAGGCTCTGTGTGTTGTAACTTGAGAGCACCATAAATTTGCTCCTTGTTCTCGCCATTGTTGCTGAAGGTGGTCTCCTACCTCAGCAATGCAGGCAGCTGACTCTTGCTCAGAGTGAAATGTTTTAAAAAATAATCATAAACAAATGTTTCCTTCAGAGAAAAGAAGCCTGAAACATTGATGAGAAAAAATTAAAAAAAAAAAAAAATAGGGAAGATCAAAGTGTAGGGGAAAGGTGTACAGTTTTTAAGAAAGTGAGATTGAGGGTAAGTTTTGTTCAAAATGACCTAGACTCAGGCCTTCTGGGACTCCATCTCTTTTGTAAAATATTGTGTTTTAAGTGTAAAAATACAAAGCAGGACTTGAAACAACTTGGGTAAAGTTAAAATGACTCACCTTTTAAGAGGGAAATTTTACTTACTTATTTTTAGCTTTTTTTTTTTTTTTTAATTATGCTGGCTCTTTGTTGCCATACACAGGCTTAATTGCCCCCAGCATGTCAGTTCTTAGTTCTCCAACCAGGGATGGAACCCACAGTCCCTTCACTGGAAGACAGATTATTTACCATTCTTTACCACTGAAGCACCAGGGAAGTCACCAAAGAGGGTCTTTAAAATAAATTTAATTTATGAAACTTTATTCAAGTAATATATTTCATTGTAAAATACACAAACTTTTAGAATATCAGAAAAAGCAAAATTTATGCAGTAGCATTTGGATACACAAAGTCTAATATGCCAATTCAGATGATAAGCAACAATATGACTAGCAATGTATTCAACTCAATTTAAAAAATAAAAGACCATATGATGCAATATAATGTGATATTAGACAAAAGGTTATTTTTTTCAACCTCATTAATTTGATCTCTTCAGAAGCATATACGAGAAAAAAAAGATCCATCTTCCAATTTGATGTATGGAATTGGCCTGGAGCAACTTCTAATCCAGTGTTGTAACCTTGTCTTTCATCTGAAATAACTGAGAGCAATTAACATTAGCAATCCGGGAGCAATAGCTCCCAGTAAAAACATGCATCATCCTGTCCTTTAGTCCATAGCTCACAATGCAGAGAAATAAGGAAGAGAATGTGTCCTTTGTCTTTTATCCTCTGGGTGATGAGTGAAACACTGGACTGAGTATATCTTCTCCTCAATAGCATCTGTAAGCACCATTATCAGTTAATTTTGCATATCTCTGAGAGCTACACAGCAGATCAGTTCAGTTCAGTCGCTGAGTCGTGTCCAACTCTTTGCGACCCCATGAACTGCAGCATGCCAGGACTCCCTGTCCATCATCAACTCCAAGAGTTCACTCACACTCATGTCTATCGAGTTGATGATGCCATCCAACCATCTCATCCTCTGTTGTCCCCTTTTTCTCCTGCCCCTCATCCCTCCGAGCATCAGAGTCTTTTCCAATGAGTCAACCCTTCACATGGTGTGGCCAAAGTATTGGAGATTCAGCTTTAGCATCATTATTTCTAAAGAACACCAAGGATGGATCTCCTTTGGAATGGACTGGTTGGAACTCCTTGCAGTCCATGGGACTCTCAAGAGTCTTCTCCAACACCACAGTTCAAAAGCATCAATTCTTCGGCACTCAGCTTTCTTCAGAGTCCAACTCTCACATCCATACATGACCACTGGACAAACCATAGCCTTGACTAGATGGACCTTTGTTGGCAAAGTAGTATCTCTGCTTTTCAATATGCTATCTAGTTTGGTCATAAATTTCCTTCCAAGGAGTAAGCATCTTTTAGTATCATGCCTGCAATCACCATCTGCAGTGATTTGGGAGCCGAAAAAAAATAAAATCTGACACTGTTTCCCCATCTATTTCTCATGAAGTTATGGGACCAGATGCCATGATCTTCGTTTTCTGAATGTTGAGCTTTAAGCCAGGTTTTTCACTCTCCTCTTTCACTTTCATCAAGATGCTCTTTAGTTCCTCTTCACTTTCTGCCATAAGGGTGGTGTCATTTACATATCTGAGGTAATTGATATTTCTCCCAGCAATCTTGATTCCAGCTTATGCTTCTTCCAGCCTAGCATTTCTCATGAACTACTCTTCATATAAGTTAAATAAGCAGGGTGACAAAATACAGCCTTGACATACTCCTTTTCCTATTTGGAACCAGTCTATTGTTCCATGTCCAGTTCTAACTGTTGCTTCCTGACCTGCATATAGGTGTCATGCAACAAATTTATTTTTCTGCTTCAGAAGAATGAATCTCCTTGAAATAAAACAGTGATCCATGGCAAAAGATGCCTTCTATAATAAAATAACCCAAAATCATCGTTGTTTTATTCAGTTGCAATCATTCAGAAGAGGCTAGCATCCTCTGCTCTTCCATAAAAGGGAAAATAATAATACTAAAATTGCTTGTATCAGCAATGAATACCTTTGATTTTCTGCCTGTGATATGTGTGGCTGAAAAGCTGGGCCCTTGCAAGTGTCAGACTGGAGATATTTCCCTATGTGAGGTTCTAAACAGAGAGGCAGAAGGATGCTGAAGAGGAGAAAGAACATTCAATACTTTTCTTTATTGTGCCTGGCAGTGGGAGTTGCAGAGAGTAACCAGAGAGCAAACTATCTGTAACTCTCCCTGCCATTTATCCATTGGTCCTATCTATCTATCTATCCATCATCTGTCTGTTACCTATCCTCTGTCAATGTGCATGCATGCTAATTTGCTTAGTAGTGCCCAACTCTTTGTGACCCTATGGAATACAGGCTCCTCTGTCCATGGGGACTCCTCAGGCAAGAATAACGGAGTGGGTGTCGAGCCCTCCTCCTGGGGATCTTCCCAACCTGGGGATTGAATTTGAGTCTTATGTCTCCTTCATTGGCAAATGGGTTCTTTACCACTAGCCCCATCTTGGAATCCCAGATGTCAATAACTATCATCATCTATCTATATTATCTAAGTATCCATAAGCATCTATGTATCTTATATTACTGTCACCTATGGAAAAGGTAAGTTTTCATTTCAATCCCAAAGAAAGGCAATGCCAAAGAATGCTCAGACTACCACACAATTGCACTCATCTCACATGCTAGTAAAGTAATGCTCAAAATTCTCCAAGCCAGGCTTCAGCAATACGTGAACCGTGAACTTTCTGATGTTCAAGCTGGTTTTAGAAAAGGCAGAGGAACCAGAGATCAAATTGCCAACATCCGCTGGATCATGGAAAAAGCAAGAGAGTTCCAGAAAAAATATCTACTTCTGTTTTATTGACTATGCCAAAGCCTTTGATTGTATGGATCACAAGAAACTGGAAAATTCTGAAAGAAATGGGAATAACAGACTGCCTGACCTGCCTTTTGAGAAATCTGTATGCAGGTCAGGAAGCAACAGTTAGAACTGGACATGGAACAACAGACTGGTTCCAAATAGGGAAAGGAGTACGTCAAGGCTGTATATTGTCACCCTGCTTATTTAACTTATATGCAGAGTACATTATGAGAAACGCTGGACTGGAAGAAACACAAGCTGGAATCAAGATTGCCAGGAGAAATATCAATAACCTCAGATATGCAGATGACACCACCCTTATGGCAGAAAGTGAAGAAGAACTAAAAAGCCTCTTGATGAAAGTGAAAGAGGAGAGTGAAAATGTTGGCTTAAAGCTCAACCTTCAGAAAACGAAGATCATGGCATCTGGTCCCATCACTTCATGGGAAATAGGTGGGGAAACAGTGGAAACTGTCAGACTTTATTTTTTGGAGCTCCAAAATCACCGCAGATGTTGACTGCAGCCATGAAATTAAAAGACACTTACTTCTTGGAAGAAACGTTATGACCAACCTAGATAGCATACTGAAAAGCAGAGACATAATTTGCCAACTAAGGTCCATCTAGTCAAGGCTATGCTTTTTCCATTAGTCATGTATGAATGTGAGAGTTGGACTGTGAAGAAGGCTGAGCACCAAAGAATTGATGCTTTTGAACTGTGGTGTTGGAGAAGACTCTTGAGAGTCCCTTGGACTGCACGGAGATCCAACCAGTCCATTCTGAAGGAGATCAGCTCTGGGATTTCTTTGGAAGGAATGATGCTAAAGCTGAAACTCCAGTACTTTGGCCACCTCATGCGAAGAGTTGACTCATTGGAAAAGACTCTGATGCTGGGATGGATCTGGGGCAGGAGGAGAAGGGGACGACCGAGGAAGAGATGCCTGGATGGCATCACCGACTCGATGGACGTGAGTCTGGGTGAACTCCGTGAGTTGGTGCTGGACAGGGAGGCCTGGCATGCTGCAATTCATGGAGTTGCAAAGAGTCGGACACGACTGAGCAACTGAACTGAACTGAACTGATTTCTAAGTATTTTATTCTTTTTGTTGCAATGGTGAATGGAACTGTTTCCTTAATTTCTCTTTCTATTTTCTCATTATTAGTGTATAGGAATGCAACGATTTTCCGTGTGTTGATTTTATATCCTGCAACTTTACTATATTCATTGATTAGCTCTAGTAATTTTCTGGTGGAGTCTTTAGGGTTTTCTATGTTGAGGATCATGTCATCTGCAAACAGTGAGAGTTTTACTTCTTTTCCAATTTGGATTCCTTTTATTTCTTTTTCTGCTCTGATTGCTGTGGCCAAAACTTCCAAAAGTATGTTGAATAGTAGTGGTGAAAGTGGGTACCCTTGTATTGTTCCTGACTTTAGGGGAAATGCTTTCAGTTTTTCACCATTGAAGATAATGTTTGCTGTGGATTTGTCATATATAGCTTTTATTATGTTGAGGTATGTTCCTTCTATTCCTGCTTTATGGATAATTTTTATCATCAATGGATGTTGAATTTTGTCAAAGGCTTTCTCTGCATCTATTGAGATAATCATATGGCTTTTATTTTTTTAATTTGTTAATGTGGTGTATTACATTGATTGATTTATGGATATTGAAGAATCCTTGCATCCCTGGGATAAAGCCCACTTAGTCATGGTGTATGATCTTTTTAATGTGTTGTTGGATTCTGATTGCTAGAATTTTGTTAAGGATTTTTGCATCTATGTTCATCAGTGTTACAGGCCTGTAGTTTTCTTTATTTTTGGCATCTTTGTCAGGTTTTGGTATTAGGGTGATGGTGGCCTCATAGAATGAGTTTGGAAGTTTACCTCCCACTACAGTTTTCTTGAAGAATTTAAGTAGGATATGTGTTGCCTCTTCTCTAAATTTTTGGTAGAATTCAGCTGTGAACCTGTCTGGACCCGGGCTTTTGTTTTCTGGAAGATTTCTGAATACAGTTTCAATTTCTGTGCTTGTGAAGGGTCTGTGAAGATTTTCTATTTCTTCCTGGTTCAGTTTTGGAAAGTTGTACTTTTCTAAAAATTTGCCCATTTCTTCCACGTTGTCCATTTTATTGGTATATAATTGCTGATAGTAGTCTCTTATGATCCTTTGGATTTCTGTGTTGTCTGTTGTGATCTCTCCATTTTCATTTCCAATTTTATTGATTTGATTTTTCTTCCTTTGTTTCTTGATGATTCTGGCTAATGGTTTGTCAATTTTATTTATCCTTTCAAAGAACCAGCTTTTGGCTTTGTTGATTTTTGCTATGGTCTCTTTTGTTATTTTTACATTTATTTCTGCCTTAATTTTTAAGATTTCTTTCCTTCTACTAACCCTGGGGTTCTTCATTTCTTCCTTTTCGAGTTGCTTTAGGTGTAGAGTTAAGTTATTTATTTGACTTTTTTCTTGTTTCTTGAGGTAAGCCTGTATTGCTATGAACTTTCCTCTTAGCACTGCTTTTACAGTGTCCCACAGGTTTTTGGGTTGTTATGTTTTCATTTTCATTTGTTTCTATGCATATTTTGATTTCTTTTTTTATTTCTTCTGTGATTTGTTGGTTATTCATCAGCATGTTGTTCAGCCTCCATATGTTGTAATTTTTAAGTTTTTCTCCTTTAATTGAGATCTAACTTTACTGCTTTGTGGTCAGAAAAGATGCTTGAAATTATTTCTTTCTTTCTTTCTTTTTTTTTTTTTTTTAATTTGCCAAGGCTAGATTTATGGCCCAGGATGTGATCTATCCTGGAAAAGGTTCCATGTGCACTTGAGAAAAAGTGAAATTCATTGTTTTGTGGTGTAATGTCCTATAGATATCAGTTAGGTCTAACTGGTCTATTGTATCATTTAAAGTTTGTGTTTCCTTGTTAATTTTACATTTAGTTGATCTATCCATAGGTGTGAGTATTAAAGTCTGCCACTATTATTGTGTTATTGTTAATGTCCCCTTTGATACTTGTTAGCATTTCTCTTACATTTTGTGGCGCTCCTATATTGAGTGCATATATATTTATAATTGGTATATCTTCTTCTTGGATTGATCCTTTGATCATTATGTAGTGTCATTCTTTGTCTCTTTTCACAGCCTTTGTTTTAAAGTCTATTTTATCTGATATGAGTACTGCTACTCCTGCATTCTTTTGGTCTCTATTTGCATGGGATATCTTTTTCCAGCCCTTTATTTTCAGTCTGTATGTGTCACCTGTTTTGAGGTGGGTCTCTTGTAGACAATATACATAAGGGTCTTGTTTTTGTATCCATTCAGCCAGTTTTGGTCTTTTGGTTAGAGCATTCAACCCATTTACGTTTAAGGTAATTATTTACAAGTATGATCCCATTGCCATTTACTTTATTGTTTGGGGTTCGAGTTTATATATCCTTTTTGTGTTTCCTGTCTAGAGAATATCCTTTAGCATTTGTTGGAGAGTTGGTTTGGTGGTTCTGAATTCTCTCAGCTTTTGCTTGTCTGTAAAGCTTTTGGTTTCTCCTTCATATATGAATGAGGTCCTTGCTGGGTACAGTAATCTGGGCTGTAGGTCATTTTCTTTCATCACTTTAAGTATGTCCTGCCATTCCCTCCTGGCTTGAAGACTTTCTAATGAAATCAGCTGTTATCCTTATGGGAATCCCCTTGTGTGTTATTTGTTGTTTTTCCCTTGCTGCTTTTAATATTTGTTCTTTGTGTTTGATCTTTGTTAATTTGATTAATATATGTCTTGGGATGTTTCGCCTTGGGTTTATCCTGTTTGGGACTCTCTGGGTTTCTTGGACTTGGGTGATTATTTCCTTCCCCATTTTAGGGAAGTTTTCAACTATTATCTCCTCAAGTATTTTCTCATGGTCTTTCTTTTTGTCTTCTTCTTCTGGGACTCATATGATTCAAACGTTGGGGCATTTAACACTGTCCTGGAGGTCTCTGAGCTTGTCCTCATTTCTTTTAATTCATTTTTGTTTTTTCCTCTCTGATTCATTTATTCCTACCATTCTATCTTCTATTTCACTAATCCTGTCTTCTGCCTCCCTTATTCTACTATTTGTTGCCTCCAGAGTGTTTCTGATCTCATTTGTTGCATTATTCATTATATATTGACTCTTTTTTATTTCTTCTAGGTCTTTGTTAAACCTTTCTTGCATCCTCTCAATCCTTGTCTCCAGGCTGTTTATCTGTGATTCCATTTTTATTTCCAGATTTTGGATCACTGTCACTATCATTATTCAGAATTCTTTCTCAGGTAGATTCTCTATCTCTTCCTCTTTTGTTTGGTTTGGTGGGCATTTATCCTGTTCCTTTTCCTGCTGGGTATTCCTCTGTCTCTTCATCTTGTTTATATTGTGGTGTTTGTGGTGGCCTTTCTGCATTCTGGCAGTTTGTGGAGTTCTCTTTATTGTAGAGTTTTCTCGTTGTGGGTGGGGGTTGTACAGGTGGCTTGTCAAGGTTTCCTGGTTAGGGAAGCTTGTGCCCGTGCTCTGGTGGGTGGATATGGATTTCTTCTCTCTGGAGTTCAGTGAAGTGTCCAGAAATGAGTTATGAGAAAACAATGGGTTTGGAGTGACTTTGGGCGACCTGTATATTGAAGCTCAGGCCTGTGTCCCTGTGTTGCTGGACAATTTCCATGATATATCTTGCTCTGGAACTTGTTGGCCTTTTGTGCGCTGCTTGGTTTCAGTGTAGGTATGGAAGCATTAGATGAGCTCCTATCGACTAATGTCCCCTGGAGTCAGGAGTTCTCTGGTGTTCTCAGGATTTGGACTGAAGGCTCCTGCTTCTGGTTTTCAGTCTTATTTTTACAATAGCCTCAATACTTCTCCATCTATACAGCACCATTGATAATACATCTCCTTTTGAAGACAATGGGCTGCTTTTCTGGGTGCCTGATGTCCTCTGCCAGCATTCAGAAGTTGTTTTGTGGAATTTACTCAGCGTTTAAATGTTCTTTTGATGAATTTGTTCAGGAGAAAGTGGTCTCCCCAACCCTATTCCTTCGCCATCTTAAGACCACCTCTCTCAGCTTTCTTTATAGTCCACCCCTTATATCTATACATGGCTACTGGAAAAACCAAGGCTTTGACTAGACAGACCTTTGTTGGCAAGGTAATGTCTCTGCTTTTTAATATGCTGTCTAGGTTGGTTATCGGAGAAGGCAATGGCACCCCACTCCAGTACTCTTGCCTGGAAAATCCCATGGATGGAGGAGGCTTGTGGGCTTCAGCCCATGGGGTCGCTAAGAGTCAGACATGACTGAGCGACTTCACTTTCACTTTTCACTTTCATACATTGGAGAAGGAAATGGCAACCCACTCCAGTATTCTTGCCTGGAGAATCCCAGGGACAGGTAAGCCTGGTGGGCTGCCGTCTATGGGGTTGCACAGAGTTGGACACGACTGGAGCAACTTAGCAGCAGCAGCAGCAGCAGCAGGTTGGTCATAACCTTTCTTCCAAGAAGCAAGCGTCTTTTAATCTCATGACAGTGGTCACCATCTGCGTGATTTTGGAACCAGAGTTAGGGATGAATAATTGGGGGCTGCTCTGTAATGCTCCAACCAGTCCATTATAAAGGAAATCAGCCCTGGGTGTTCTTTGGAAGGAATGCTGCTAAAGCTGAAACTCCAGTACTTTGGCCACCTCATGTGAAGAGTTGATTCATTGGAAAAGTCTCTCATGCTGGGAGGGATTGGGGGCAGGAGAAGAAGGGGACGACTGAGGATGAGATGGCTGGATGGCATTACTGACTTGATGGACTCGAGTCTGTGTGAACTCCCGGAGTTGGTGATGGACAAGGAGGCCTGGCGTGCTTTGATTCATAGGGTCACAAAGAGTCGGATACTACTGAGCGACTGAACTGAACTGATATAATGAATATTTGTATCTCTCCTCAGATTCATATATTCAAACCTAATCAATAAGAGGTGGGATTTGAGAAGATGATGAGGTAATTAAGTACGTAATCCTTTCATAGTGGGATTCATATATTGAAACCTGATCAATATTAGAGGTGTGTCTTTGGGAGATGAGATCATGAGGTAGGCAATCCTTTTATAATGGGATTAACCCCCTGATCGAGAAAATCCTGGGAGCTTGCTTCTCCCTCTGCCCTCCTATTTGTGAGGAAACTAGGTGGATATCTGCAGACCAGGGAGTGAGCTCTGATCAGACATCACACCTTATAGCACCTTAATCTTGGACTCTCCAGCCTCCAGAATTGTGCAAAATAATCCCCTGTTATTAAACCTCCCTGTCAATGCTACTTTTGTGATGCCAGGCCAAATTGACAAATTTTAGTCAGGGCTAAAATTTTCCAACTCTCAATGGGGAACTGCTGGTCCTTCAAAGTGGCTTCAAGGCCAAAAAATCTTAAGCGCAAGTCAGAATCCAGGCTTTGAGAACTGTGATAGTTCTCAGTCTGAAAAACTAATGGGGTCAAGAACTTAAAAAATAGTTGAGTCTGAGTAGGATCATTATTTTCCCACATAATGTGTTATATATGTGTGTGCTGACTTCAATCATATATGAAATTAGTGGGTTTATAGAAGTTTATACCAGAATGCAATACAGAACTAAGATGCCAATGATAGAGAAAGATTATTTGTTAAAAGGCTCCAAAATGCTTCCTTCAGTCAACCGATATATAATGTCGTGTCCCCAACAAAGAAAACCAAGTCCATCTTTTATCTGAATTTCTTAAATCCAGTGACCTAGAGATTGACACAGTGATCAGTTTTACAAAGTTTAATTATAATTTTCATCTCAGTCTTCATCTTATTTGTAAAATGCTGACAAAACATCGAGAAATAATCCTTGAAAACATTATCAGACTTAAAGTTTTCTTTAAAAAGCCTGAAAGTTTATATTTTATCTTTAATAATTAATAATGTATAAATCTAAATTATAGAAAGGTTTAAAGACACCTATAAAAGGGCGGTGATAGAGACAAAGACATTTTGTAACAAATAGTGGCTCTTAATATTGAAGCATCTCTGGGAATCTTAGGTGGAAGCTGACTACATATGGGAAATGGCTGCTTAATTTGAAGTTCATGGGAGTGTGTTTTCTTCCTGATGCCATCTGTTCTTGAAAGAGCTTTAGTGGTGAATATGTAAGAAGTAAAGATGTTATGCTACTGGATCATGTGTAGCTCTAAGGATTTATGTTTTATAACTCAAATAATTTTTAATATATAAGAGCTTCTGATATGATTCATTCCAATATAGTTCAACAGTCTTTCATTAGAGTCATCTCCATAAGTCAGTGCTAAGGACTAATAGCATAAAATAATATCTATACTTGAATATGAAACAGTCTACCTTCTCAGTAACATATTTGTGTGTGTTGAATTAAGACTTTTTAATAATGCTTCAAATAAACTTATAAGTTTCATTTTATGGAATCACGTGTTCTCTCATTTATTGATGACCAACCAGGATAAGGTTAATTTAAAGCTTACAAAGCTTATTGATCATAGTTTCAATCAATAGGTGACATTCTTACATAGTAAGTTAAATAGTATTGTAGACGGAAATTAAGAAATAAACAGAAACAAGCTCAAAGTGATCAGTTTATTCAAGAACTGCAGAAATTGCAATCAGGAACATGCAAGCTATAGATGGCTACAAATAAGTTGGGGCTTTCCTGGTAGCTCAGTAGTAAAGAATCCATGAGATAAACCCCTGCATTGGGAATTTCCCTTTGAGAAGGAAATGGAACCCACTTCAGTCTTCTTGCCTAGGAAATCCCCTAGACAGAGAAGCCTGGTGGGCTACAGTCCCTGGAGTTGCAAAGTCAGACACAACTTATTGACTAAAACACCACCACCACAAATAAGTCCACTAAGGATTTGGGGTAGGCAATATTTACAAGAAGAAAATGTAAAGAAAGAAGAATTAAGTAAGACTCTGTTAAAATCAAACAGACACTGCCAGGGTCCAGACCCGGTGGATCCAGGGTAATTCAAAGCAGGGATGGAGTCAGTATCCTAGGAATTAATTGCTTAATTAAAGATATAGAGAGAGATTAGAAAGAAATCGTGTAGTAGGAAAATTAGTGGAGAAAAAGAGGCTGAATAACTTGGTTTATGTGGGATACCAATAAATCTTCAAGACAAGAAGCTTGCACTACCTACGTAGGCCACCAGCGCCCACTTGAATATCGGAGGGTGCCTCATCTTGGGCTCCCTCTTGCGTGGAACTTAAAAGCCAAGGCAAAATTAACAGGCTTGGCAAGCACCCATGCTCCAGATGGGAATTCAGCCAAAAAAATGGAGAACAAGAAAGAACAACATGGGGGAGTCAGTCTTTCCAGAAACTGATCCAATTTCTTTATTTTTCAGGTTTGCTTATATACCTTTTGTTACACATAGAGACAAATGGAAATTTTAAAGTCACGCGGGGGTCAGCAGTCCTGACCTTTATCAAAATCAGGTGCTTCATATAAATGTTTACAAAAAGGTCTTAGGGGTTTTACATCATCCTCTGGCCATGAGGCCTGCTGACATTTTTGATACTTTCTTTCTGATAATGGTCAGTCAACCAAAAATCTTATTTTCCAGGGGTAATTTTTCTTAAACCAGGCATCACCTTCTGAAGGTACCAGATAAAGTTGCATTCCTATAGGGTGAGAGTGCTAGTTAGTTCAGTTGCTCAGTCGTGTCTGACTCTTTGCAACCCGATGAATTGCAGCACGTCAGGCCTCCCTGTCCAGCATCAACTCACGGAGTTCACCCAGACTCACGTCCATCGAGTCAGTGATGCCATCCAGTCATCTCATCCTCTCTCGTCCCCTTCTCCTCCTGCCCCAGATCCATCCCAGCATCAGAGTCTTTTCCAATGAGTCAACTCTTCACATGAGGTGGCCAAAGAACTGGAGTTTCAGCTTTAGCATCATTCCTTCCAAAGAAATCCCAGGGCTGATCTCCTTCAGAATGGACTGGTTGGATCTCCGTGCAGTCCAAGGGATTCTCAAGAGTCTTCTCCAACACCACAGTTCAAAAACATCAATTCTTTGGTGCTCAGCCTTCTTCACAGTCCAACTCTCACATCCATACATGACTAATGGAAAAACCATAGCCTTGACTAGACGGACCTTAGTTGACAAAGTAATGTCTCTGCTTTTCAATATGCTATCTAGGTTTGTCATAACTTTTCTTCCAAGGAGTAAGCGTCTTTTAATTTCATGGCTGCAGTCACCATCTGCAGTGGTTTTGGAGCCCCCCAAGATAAAGTCTGACAGTGTTTCCACTGTTTCCCCATCTATTTCCCATGAAGAGATGGGGCCAGATGCCATGATCTTCGTTTTCTGATGTTGAGCTTTAAGCCAACTTATTCACTCTCCTCTTTCACTTGCATCAAGAGGGTGAGGGTGTAGTGTGTTATAATTAAGAAAGGAATTTACTTAGCCTAAGGTTAACATGATTAATGTTAAAGGTTAATACTTATTTCTTCTATATGCTAGTTGTATTCATTATAAGGACAGGGAATATGGAGACTTAGCAGCAAATATTGGCCCAGCAAATGAAAAACCCTTCACCAATATAATTCCTAATCAACCCACTATATTAATAATTTCTTACTTCCTAAAAGAATCTGCCTTTAGTAAGTCTAAAACATCTTTTGTCTTTGACAGTTAGGAGGCTGTAAACAAGCACATGTGGCCAGACGATCCTGTACAGGCAGGCTAGATAACCTTCAGAGGAATTCATAAGTTGAAACACTCTTGTCATGCCCAGGAATTTTTATTAACTGGAGCTGTAGGTTAACTCCTTCTCTGAGAAAGGTGATGGGGGAGAGCCCCCCGTAAAGTCAGAGGTGTAGGTGAGAGCATAAAGCAGTAAAATATGCAGACTCTGGTTTTGGGGGTAGATGCTTGGGAACAGGGGGTTTCCTGAGGCTCAATCCTGCCTTTGTGTATGCCGAAGCCTCCTTCCTCATGACCTTTGCTATGGGCGGAGTTCCTCACGCTGGCTCCTGGCATCCATCTTTGAAAATTCCTGGGACAGATAAAACCAGGTAATCATTCAAACAAATCTGAATTCATCTCAGTTTGGGAGACCACTGTCTCTAAAAACCATAAACAAATTTCCAATATTGATATAAAACAACCCCTGACTAACTCCCCAACATTTAAGGATTTCAACATTATCGATTTTCTGTAAATAAGACACTTATAGGAAATCAGTCTTCCAATCAGTCAAGTTTTATTCTCCTGAGTGCACATGCATGAGATTTTTCATTTTATATTCTACAGTTTGATTTCAGATTGAAATTAATTCATGGTATAATAGAAGCTGGAAACACGAATTCTAGATTACTTTTTTTTTTTTAACAATTGTATTTGTCTTGTTTGGTTGCTGTTTATTTTTATTTATTTCTTTATTTTTTACTAATTATACAGTTGCTGTTTACCAGGAAAAATCTTCTAGCCATCCTAGACAATGGTA
>SJYQ01000637.1:0-134216 GCA_006410935.1 Redunca redunca
GGGATAATCCTGATTTTTACTGTGCTGCTTTCTCTCAGTGGCTTGTCTATTTTTTTTTAATGGTCGTTTGTGTTTTCTCATCATTTATTTTTGCTCTCATAAAGTCTTACCACAGTTTCTGCAGTGTTTCTTTATGTTGCATTGTCAATATGGAATAGTATTTTTATTATACCTTTCATAACCATTAAGTTTTCCCCGGTTTCTTGGACATTATCCTTTACATTTGTTTATGTTGTGATTCTTCTCTTAGATGTGACCAACAGAGCTTTAAACACCTGTTTTCTTATAGTGGGTGTCTGATTTTCTGTAAAGACTTGAGGAATAAGTGAAAGCCTTTTCAGTTTGTCTGCTAGGTCAGTAAATACTATTTTATGTTAATATTTCACATGTAATTATCAAATCCCTTAAGAATACATCATTTGAAGAAGTGGGATAGTGTCTAAAATAAGAACACCTCGTTCACAATTTGACAAGGTCAGAAAAAGTGGCTCTCAGTTTATTTTCTTACGCAATTTTTTATGGAATCTTTTGAATTAAAATGTTGTGTGGATAGACGCTCGCTTGGCATTTGTGGAAGAGTAGAATTTGCCATTGGATTGTTTAGCAATCGTAGTGTTTCATTAAAAATTGGCTGAGCCTGTAATGGAAGAATTTGCACACATGTCCTTGTAGGTGGATTGGTAAACATTTACTACACATGATACTGGGAGTGAATGTTCCCCCTTCACACAGACACACACACACACACACACTCATTGGTGTTAGTTACACATTTTGTCTACATTATATGA
Source organism: Redunca redunca (assembly GCA_006410935.1). Classification (NCBI taxonomy): domain Eukaryota; kingdom Metazoa; phylum Chordata; class Mammalia; order Artiodactyla; family Bovidae; genus Redunca; species Redunca redunca. The sequence goes on from SJYQ01000637.1 coordinate 792, forward strand.
ATATTTGTATACTATGTGTAATTATTTAGAAATATTTTTTGACATCTAACGTAGAAAGTAATAAAATAGTATGATCCTAAGTCTACAGTAGTCCTTCATAGGATATTAATAGCATGAATAAAATTAATTTATTAAAATAAAACTCATAGTATTTTACTTTTTTGTGAAATATGACTTTCACAGTTCACTGATTTAAGAAGAAATTAGTTGACAAAAAACTGACAGTTTCAGAGTTCTAAGAGTTACAAGTTTTTCAAATTACAAAATTTTAAAGTAATACTTGGTTAAAAATTACAGGGAGCAGTAAGGATTTGGGGGAATATGGATTTTCAATGATTTTTTTTCACACTGTAACTGATTTTTAAAATTTTTCCTTAGCTAATTTCAGAATTTGGATTGAAACTAAATACTGACTTTATTTTAGCAACTTTAAAGTTTTATTTTAGAATGTATCATATATTCTATCAGAATTGTGAATCAGGAGGATTGATTAGTTGGGGATTTGAGATAAGATTCCTGGAAATTGAGAAAACCCCAGAAGTGTAATCTAGATTGCCGTCCATCTTGCTGTCCTGTACTCAAACTTAACAGTCAAGGTAAAATATTGTAGATTGGGAAGTATTGATTTTTATAGTTTTTGCTTTATCATAAAATTTATAGAATGACAGAGCTTGTCATCAGCTTCTAGTAGCTGACCTCACAAGTATAGGTAAAGAAAAAGATACATGGAGTTCAATATCCATTTTATTTTATTCCTGTTTTAGGTGGTGATACTTCTTTACATCAAAACATTGATTTAAAATAAAATAACTTTCAGTGTTGTTTTTTTTCTTTTTACTTTCAGTGTTTTAAACTAATTTAAGTATGCTAATATCTCTGATTAGCCATTTTGAACTCTTTTTTTCAAGTGAAGTATTTCTAAGGTGATTTAACCTCCTTGTTTATATTTGACTTGAGTTACACTTCTCAGCATTTTTTTCTGGTTTGTCCCCAAATCACCACCGTTTAGTTTGATCAAGTAGTCGAATCAGTGTTATAAAAATAAGTCTTCACTGAATTCTTGCTAAAGTTACAAGACTTTCAAAAGTGTAGTCTGTCTACTGTAGTTTCATTTATCAGACTTTATGATGATTTTGAGATTTAGTTTTGCGGAGCCTGGTGGGCTGCCATCTATAGGGTCGCACAGAGTCGGACACGACTGAAGCGACTTAGCAGCAGCAGCAGCAACCTAGGAAACAGGTACATATGGTTGCTTATACCTTTTTTTTTTTTTTCAAGTTTTCAGAGTGTTTTATTTGTACCCTTAGTAATAACAGACATGAACATTTTGCTCTGAATTATGGTTAAGTCATGATACAGTTTCTCAAGTTTTTTTCTTTTTCTGCAGCTAGCTTCTGACCACACCTTCTATATCGTAACAGATGTGCACTTCATAATAACTTATTTAACTTTGGAACCCAGTAGCTTAACAGTCAAGTGTAGCGTTTAACTTCTTATAATTAAACATTTAATTGGTTTGTAACATTTAAAGCATAGTTTGCTAATTTAAAGCTTTTATGACTTAAGAAGTGTAATGGTAAACTCATGTGAAAATGGATTCAGAGTTTTCTTTTGGAGTATGTTGAAATATCAAGATTATGTTTATTGGCTTTAAATTGATTTCTTGAAGATTAAAGATCTTAAAGTTTAGAGACATAATACTAGTTGGAATATGTGCTTTGCATCCTTTTGAACAAAAGATCTAATAAAACATGGTCTGAGGTATAGAGGAGAGAGAAACATTGGAAGACTTGTATTTAATATTAAGGAACTTGTCTCACTTTGAGAGATGGGGCCAGTTACTGGTAGTCATTTAGGAAGGGTCAGACCTGTGTCTGGCTCTGTTTTTAATCTCTGTAGAAGGACCTTCGCTTCAAAATAGGTGGTAAATGAGAAGTGCGTTTGTATGAAAAACATGGAAACCCTTTTCATGGAAAACTTGTCAAATGTGGTTATGTCATTAGGTATAAGTGAATCTGTTATGTAAGAAAAAAGCCAGGTGTATAGATTTTGTTTGCTAAGTAGTACATACCTGAGAAGTAGGTTTGATAAATTTGTGAAGTTCTGAAGGATTTCAAAGCACTTTTGAAAGCTTGAGAGTAATGTGACTGATTCTTAAGTATAATGGCATTTTCTTGATGTAGGTATGTATAAGTGTACTCCTAACCTTGAAAAGGGATGGTTAATAGATATTCTTATAAGTAGGAAAATCTAAGAGTGTTCATATAACTCATAGATGCTTAAGCTTGTCTTGGCAAAGAGTTTTTCCTTCTTCAGATTAAAACAATACTTGAGTTAACGAACTGGTGTTATCTGTTGAACACAGGTGGCCCTTCTTAGTGTCTTACAAAGAGGAAATAAACTCAAAGCGACTCTAAAAAGATAGAATGTAAGGGAGATAAAATTTAGATATGAAGAGCTTCCTGTTACTTTTGCTTACTTTAGGTTACCAACCCAGTGAGAAGTAAAAAAATTGGTAGAACTTAATAGTATTTAGTGTGTAGGCTGCCACGCTCTTGTGTGTGTCCTCAGTGCTGTCTGACTCTATGCGACTCCATGGTCTGCAGCCTGCCAGACTGCTCAGTCCATGGAGTTTCCAGGCAAGAATACTGGAGTGGGTTGCCATTTTCTACTTTCCAGGCAAGAGGCCCAACAAAATAGACAAAATCCTTGCCCGCAGAGATCTTATGTTCTGATAACAAACTCTTCCTTAGTTTACAACTGTGCTCCCTTCATGGGTGACTTGAATTATGAGTGGGATTTGGCATGTGTGATGTTTTCTACACTTTGCTTAGAAGCTGTGATTAGAGCTTTACTATTTTTAACAAGAGAGAAGGAAGAGGAGGTTTTCTATAACTGGACGAAAACTGGAATATGAAAAGAGGAAGTAGGAAGGGGGAAATAGTGTTTACCTAAGATTAAAATGTGAGCCAAAGATTAAAAAAGAGATTTCTACATTAGGCATATGGGAAGCTGGGGAGAACACCATTTACTGTCCAATCTTGGGTAGAGGAGTTCTTGGACAGGAGAATGGGAGAAAAGATGAAATAGTGGGAGAAGGGTAAAGAGGGCCTTTAACAAGTCTGGTTTAAGTAACTTGGGATGTTCCTATAAAATACACGTTATTTGTGTTGGAAAAGACCCTGTTCCTTTTCTTTTGTGAACATACTTGAAAGATCAGTGGTTGGCCAGTAGTGTCTGAAATACTGTCGCTGATTTGTGACCGCTGATCTGTCTCTGGTTAGTTGACAGTTCTGTTGAGGTTAGCTGATGGAGTCAGTCCATCTCTTCGTGTATTGTCCTCCAATTGCCCTGTATATCGAACTGCATCCCTTAATTCCGTAGCTGTTAATGTATTACTTGAAGCTGTGCCTTTGTTTTCCTGCCTTGTAGGTTTCTGCATGATGATGTCCTGTTGTACTTAGGAGACAAATCAGGTGCTTAGTTTTCTACTTTCTGTTAATTGCTTTTTTAGTGACGATCCAGTTTGGTAAAGAAGTCTCTTCTTGAGTTTACACAAAACATTGCACACTTTTAAAGATCAGCATGAGAGATCTTCGATGTTTGTTTTTGTTTTAATGCATAATTGTTTTTTGCTTTCATTTATGAGTCATTCTGTCAGAGTCTCATGTGATCTTGCTTGCTGCAGTGAATTGAGATTGATTTTTTTATTTTAAAGCAAATCAACCTCTGTTTATTTCAGTGCTCCAATATGAAAATGAACACTAGTTCCCATTCATGACCTAAGAGACTCCCTTTATAACACCCGAATAAGCCTTCAGAGTACTGGTTTCACTTTTAATGTAATTTTGTAACTGTATTTATCACTTTTATCAAAACTCCAATGTGCAGAACTTGAACTTTTGAATATATTAAGACTGTAATTCAGACAAGGTTCATTAAGCTGTTCAAATTCTGAACATCTTTGAGAGCCTATATTTTAGACTGAAAAATGAAGCAAAAATGACTTGATTTCTAAAATTATCTTTTATAAAGTGTTGGTGATTCTAGATCCTAAATGTAAGTAAATTGAGTTTGGCTTCTTTCTATTCAACTGTTTTGGAGTGTTTTGAACCAGAATGTGAAAGTGAAATAGTAACTTTTAGCTTAAGACATAGTAGATTCAGTTATACTTTCATTTTGTTTTTGTTTTATAAAATCTGACTCTAGTTTGTAAGGGAAGTAGATGCTTCTAAGGATTAGTGATGATTTAGGATGTTATTACTCTTAACATCTTGAGTCTTTTTCTCAGTGATAGGTTTGTATTTTAGTTCAGTTTATTTGCTTGTTGGGCTTTTGATTTATCTTGCTCTTTCTGCCTCTGTCTTTGCTTACTTGCTTTTTTTTAAGTACATGGCGGCCACCAAATCTGGAAACAACAACAACAATAAAAAACCATACACGATGAATGGTTTATTGATGTTATAGAATATGTTAACATAATACTTATGTTTTCAGACTTTATGACTATCCTATAGAGTGGAATTCATGTAAGTAGGTCTTCTGTTTTTGTTTGGATATATATTAATTACATGGCTATTATGGAGTCAGGTATAAGGTATTGAATATAAAGGAGTAGAGATGCATAGTTAATGATAGAGAGCTGGCTAGCATAACATTGATCCTGGGATTTATGGGGACTGAAAACTATCTAACAAGGTAAAAATAAGTGTGACGGTTAGTTGGTTTGTAATATTTGGCTAACAGAGTTTGGGAGATGCTGGATAAGCAGTAGCTTCAGGACTGTATTTGAGAGATGGTCTCATGAAGAGTCGGACACGACTGAGCGACTTCACTTTGACTTTTCACTTTCATGCATTGGAGAAGGCAGTGGCATCCCCCTCCAGTACTCTCGCCTGGAAAATCCCACGGACAGAGGAGCCTGGTAGGCGACAGTCCATGGGGTCGTGAAGAGTTGGACACGACTGAGTGACTTCACTTTCACTTTTCACGTTCATGTATTGGAGAGGGAAATGGCAACCCACTCCAGTGTTCTAGCCTGGAGAATCCCAGGGACAGGGGAGCCTGGTGGGCTGCCGTCTGTGGGGTCGCATAGAGTCGGACACGACTGAAGCGACTTAGCAGCAGCAGCAGAGGTGCTGACCAAACAGTGATGCAGTTAAGAGTGTTTTTAGGCCTTAACTCTGTTATTTGAGAGTAATTCCTTTGGTAATGGTAAAATTCTTATATCACTTTAGAATGAAAACTGGTCTACATCCAGAGAGCTAGATGAGAATGACTTTCACAAATGTGTGTGAAGCATCTTTTCAAAAGATTTAGAGTTTTTGCTACTCTGTGCTTTTAGGTAATGCTGTCAGATGCTTGACACTGTTAACTTGTGTATGTTTGTAGGCGTATATTAAGTGTAAGAAACCTTTGTATTAATAGGGGTTATGTTTCTTGGAAACATTTCCAAAGGAAGGAAGGTGATAGGAAGCATAGATTCTATAAAGTCAGAATGCTTATATCTGAGTCCCTCTTCTCCCATTCTATAGATCGGATAACTTAAAGCAATTACTTAATGTTTCTAAGCCTCAGTTTTCTCTTTTGTACAGTGAGGCTATTTCATAAAATTGTTGAGTTGGACTATTCCATGTGAAGTCGTTACCATGGAGCCTTGGAATGTTTTAATTTGAGTGCTTTCTCTTATTGCTATAACTGCTGTTACTACAGCTTCTAAATGATACTGGTACATCAGAAGGCGGAAGGCCCTTTTTGAGGTTCCCACTGAACCTTTTAATGATTCTGTGACTTCGTGAGTTACATATTCTTTCTTGGATTTAGTGGCGTTAATCTGTAATGTAATGTTTTTGAGTTAAGGCAGAGAGCTGGACCATATGATGTCTTGAGGTCCTTTTGACTCTTAAATTTAGAGCTCAGTTTTAAGATTGTCATTTTCTTCCAAAGTGTAAGCTACATAAGGATAACAACTATGTTTTGTGTGGAGATTTATCCATTTATCTCTATTATATAAACATTTGTTGAATACATTTTCCCATAAAAAACAATATCTTTTAGGGGGAAGAGAACAGAGAGTATGAGGAGGGAAGGAAGGTTTGCATTCTTTCTCAAGAACTTGATACTTACTGTGTTAAAGGTATGAACACAGATTTCCTGCTGTTTAGTTTTATTTAGTACATAAATAGTTTCTGCTAGCATTAGATACTTTGGGGGACAAAGATTATCAGTCTGCCATGTGTGGGATGAGGAAGGGAGTAATTGTGTATATGAATTGTCATACATGGTCAAAAGTAAAGATGCTATACAGGAACTGTAAGCGTATTTTATTGGAAGGACTGATGCTGAAGCTGAAACTCCAATATTTTGGCCACCTCATGCGAAGAAGTGACTCACTGGGAAAGACCCTGATGCTGGGAAAGATTGAAGGCAGGAGGAGAAGGGGATGACAGAGGATGAGATGGTTGAATGGCATCACCGACTCAATGGATGTGAGTTTGGGTAAACTCCAGGAGTTGGTGATAGCCAGGGAGGCCTGGCGTGCTGCAGTCCATGGGGTCACAAAGAGTTGGACACGATTGAGCAACTGAACTGAGGCGTATTTTATGTATTAAGAATCCTTATAAAATGTATACAAAATCAAATGGCAGTATAATTAGATTGTCTTACCTTGTAATTTGCTTTGTTCTCACTTTTAGAAATCAGATGCTTAAAAGGAAAAGCATCAGGGTTGTGAACTTTAGGAAAGTTTATGACCTTAAGAACTTTTACTGAAACTTAAGACTAATATTTGTGGAGGAGATTGATGAAAAAACTTTAATAAATATATAATCCCATTGCATTTTGGCCTTTGTATTATGAAAATTTTTAATCCATGAATGTTGTAACAGTACACTTGAGTTCTCATGTGAAAGTGAAAGTTGTTCAGGCGTGTCCGACTCTTCGACCCCATGGAGCTGTAACCTGCCCGGCTCCTCTGTCCATGGAATTCTCCAGGCAGGAATACTGGAGTGGGTAGCCATTCCCTTTTCCAGGGGATCTTCCCAACCCAGGGATCAAACCCGGGACTCCCGCACTGCAGATGGTTTCTTTACTGTCTGAGCCACCAGGGAAGCCCCCATATACCACCACCTAAATTCAGTAGTATTTTATATTTTTGCCATATTTGCTTCATCCATAATCTTGCTGAACCATTTGAAAATATATTAGAAACATCATGTCATTTCACCCCTAAATACTTAAGTATGAATCTCCAAAAAATGACATTTCCTTTATACTTAAAATACTTATATCATGCATAGTATAGTTATCTAATTCCTAGAAGTCATGTAATCCTCAATCAAAATGTCTTCTATAGGTTTTTTCCTCTCTGTACCAAGGTTTAGTGAAGGATCTTGCATTACATTGCATTTGCTGTTGTATCTCAATTCTCTTTTAAATTTAAGTACTAGTTTTAAAAAATGAGTTTCTGAAGAGACCAATTATTTTGTAAAATGTCCTGTATTCAGAATTTCTCTGATTGGTTCTTTGAAAATTGTTTAAAACTTCACTGAAGACTGGTAAACTCAGTCTAAACACTTGGCCATGACACTTCATAGGTGACGCTGCCCCATGTTACGCCACATCAGGAGGCAGCGCAGAATGATGGGTTGCGCTATTAGTGGTGCTAAGTTTGATGGCTGGTTAGGGTGGCAATTGTTCTGTGTCTCCCTAGACAAGAAACATTTTCTCTTTTGAGATTACCAGGTAACTCATGGCATATTTTGTTACTATAGAAATCTTTCTCCTTCAGACTTTGACTTAATGGGTTTATTGATATCTTTTTTAAAGATATATCTGGACAGGAGTTACCAAACCATAGCTTACTGGCCAAATTTGGTCTGCTGCCTGATTCCATAAATAAAGTTTTATTGGAACACAGCCATGCTCATTTGTTTACATACTGTTCACTACTTTCCCACTACGGTGGCAGGGTTAAGTAGCTGTGACACAGACCATATGGCCCTGCAGAGCTCCAGATATTTACTGTTTGGTGCTTTATAGAATAAGTTTGCTAACCCCCGGGTTTGTATTCTCCTTTTTTTCATCATGTTAGTAGTGGTATAAAACCGGTGTTTATATGTTGCCTCTCCTGCGTCCTGATGTATTATTCAAGGTATAATTACTTTTCACATGGTTGAAATTGTGAAGTTTTTGCTTATGTCCCCCCAAAGCATAAAGTATATCTGGTTATGTCCCATACATAGTATATAAAATCGTATATTTCAGACATAGAAAGAATACAGAACCCCAGAGTACCCACTGTGCAGCTTTAGTTTAGGATGTAGAACATTACTGATAGAGTTGAAGCTGTTCTATAGTCTTCCTGGATACCATCCTTTCTTTCCCACTGTCTTGAATGTTGTGCCTTCTGTTGCATATACAATCTCCATGTATATATATGTATCTGTGTGTAACATATAGAACTGTCTTAAGAGACTTTGTAGTTTCTGTACATAATTATATATGGAATGTCTTTTTATACAAGTAACCTTTTTAAACTTAACATTTCTGCAGAGTTCTTCCTTGTTGATCTATTCCTCTTTTTAAATAGTGTTGCATTGTATCCCATTGTGTGATTATAACACATTTGTCTAATGTTTTTGGATGAACATTTGGGATTACTTTGCATATATATACAATTGTGCTGAAACATAAATTACATCTTTTTATATGTGTGTGTTAAACTTTCTCTAGAACACAAGGTTAGGAGTATAATTGCTAAATTGTAGGTTATTCTTATTTTATAACCTACCTAGATATTTCCAAAATTCTCTCCAAAGTGGCTGTACCGATTTATACTCTGGCCAGTGATATATAAAACTTTCGTTTCTGTTACTCTAGGGCTTCCTTGGTGGCTCAGCTGGTAAAGAATCTGCCTGTAACGCAGGAGACCTGGGTTCGATCCCTGGGTTGGGAAGATCCCCTGGAGAAGGGAAATGCTACCCACTCCAGTATTCTGGCCTGGAGAATTCCATGGACTGTATAGTCCATGGGGTCACAAAGAATTGGACATGACTGAGCGGCTTTTACTTCACTTCATGTCAATATCAGTGCTGTCTTATATAAATATAATGTTGGTCATACATGTAACTTAAAATTTTCTAGTCATTAACAAAAAAGGTGAAGTCAATTTTAGTGATGTATTTTATTTAATCATGATATAAAAAATAGCATTTCAGTATATAAACAATAAAATTAATGAGATTTTTGCATTCTCTTTTCTATTAAATCATCAAAATGTGGCATGTATTTTATATTTAACAGCAAGTCACACTTCAGATTCCTACTAGTCATCAGTGGTTAGTAGCTGTAAGCAGAGCTCTATATCATTGTCTCCATTCAGTACTAAGAATTCCCCCCCCCCATATTTCATTATAACATTAATTTTGTATTTCATGTTATTTGAGAGGGTAAACATTCTCATATGTTTATTGGCCATTTAAATTTCCCCTTTTGTGTATTTACTGTTTTCATTTGCCCTGTTTTCTATTTTTCTGTTTTTTTTTCTTAATGACAAAATTTTATAGATGTAAATATGGGTATATTTTGCCACTAGAATGCTGGTGATTTTGTCAGTTGTGTTTTAAAGAGTTTTTACAGATGTGTCTATAAAATGACACATTAAACATTTTAACCTAAAGCTAGTTTTAAAATGACTCCAAAAATATTTGGATTGAAGTGAAGTATTTGAATGTTTATCAGGTGGTGCTAGTGTTAAAGAACCTGCCTGCCAATGTGGGAGATATAAAAGATGCAAGTTTGATCACTGGGTTGGGAAGATCCTCTGGAGGAGGCCGTGGCTACCCACTCCAGTATTCTTGCCTGGAGAATCCCAGGGACAGAGGAGCCTGGCACAGTCTACAGTCAGTAGGGTCGCAGAGTTGGATACGACTGAAGTGACTTAGCACGGATGCATACATTTGAGGGAGAAAGGGGGCATGGGGTGATTGCTTTACACTTAAATAATCCTTTGTGTGTATTTCTTTTCCTTCCCTTTGTTCAGCTTAATCTTTTAGTCTTGCTTCTTTCCTTAACTGTAGCTTCAAGGACTCTAGGAAGAACTAGCCTGAATGGATTCTGGCCTAGAGTTGAAGATGTTCTCAAAAAAGGCTATAGGGCTCCACTGAAGTGGGATTTGGGGCTTCTTTATATGCTGCATCTGAAAAAAAAAAAACAGGTGACAAATTCATTAGCTTGTCCTCTGTCTGCAGTTAAGTGGGTGTAATTGACTGGGTGCTTTAAATGCAGAGATCCCCTGGAGAAGGAAATGGCAAACCACACCAGTATTCTTGCCTGGAGAATCCCAGGGACAGTGGAGTCTGACCGCCTACATACAGTTCATGGGGTCGCAAAGAGTCAGACATGACTGAGCGAATAACACCTTATATGTGAAACACCAAAAGTAAATTTGCTGAAAATCCAGAACTCCTTTTACTTAATAAATGCTCTAGTAGATGACAGGGGTTAGACTTTTGATATAATATTTTTATGAATGTTAGAATGGCTGCCTTGGAATCTTTTCTTACAAGAGTATCTTTTAACTTAATGCATTTTTTACTCAACCTCTGTTAGTTGCCAGGGTTACAAGTTAGGATATGAGAGGAGGTAAGAATGGCAAAATGTTAAAAGGAATATGGATGACTGTGTAAGAATGGTGAGACGGTGGGATTAAGGGTTGGAGAAGGCATCAAGGAAATATTATTTCATAGTTACCCCGAATGATTTGGTTATCTTAGTTAAAGAAGGTAGGGGAAATTGACCATGAGGTAGGAGTCAGCATGATGTACTTGGTCTGTGTAAGTCCTCAGCAGGCAGATTAGAGAAGAAGCTTCCAGACTGGATATTTCATACTTAATTTTAGTTGGGGAGTGGGAAGAAACTGTATTTTTTGGGGGACAGTTAAGGTATGTTTTAAGGAAATCAAATTGGTAGTAATATGGAAAGTGGACGGAAGGAAGGGGAAATTGAAGTCAGGGAGACCAATCAGGAAGCTGTGAGATAATCCAGAGAATAGGTTATATTAAAGGGTTAAGATTGGAAGGTAAGTGATACACTTAAATGGAAAATGTGGTGGGATGTAGTTGAAGTAGTTGGATTTATATAAATGGTTTATAGTTTCTAGCCCCAGTTAATAAAAGGATTACAAATAGGTAGATTCAGTTCAGTTCAGTCGCTCAGTCGTGTCCGACTCTTTGCGACCCCATGAATTGCAGCACGCCAGGCCTCCTTGTCCACCACCAACTCCCGGAGTTAACTCAAACTCATGTCCATTGAGTCGGTGATGCCATCCAGCCATCTCATCCTCCGTCATCCCCTTCTCCTCCTGCCCTCAATCCCTCCCAGCATCAGAGTCCTTTCCAATGAGTCAGCTCCTTGCATGAGGTGGCCAAAGTACTGGAGTTTCAGCTTTAGCATCATTCCTTCCAAAGAAATCCCAGGACTGATCTCCTTTAGAATGGACTGGATCTGCTTGCAGTCCAAGGGACTCTCAAGAGTCTTCTCCAACACCACAGTTCAAAACCATCAATTCTTCAGTGCTCAGCTTTCTTCACAGTCCAACTCTCACATCCATACATGACTACTGGAAAAACCGTAGCCTTGACTAGACGGACCTTTGTTGGCAAAGTCTCTGCTTTTGATTATGCTATCTAGGTTGGTCATAACTTTCCTTCTAAGGAGTAAGTGTCTTTTGATTTCATGGCTGCAGTCACCATCTGCAGCACAGGTAGTTAATACAGATAGTAGTTAGTTTGGGATGTGAGGGTGTTTTGGTGGCAGAGATGAAGATTTTGGTTATGTTATGTTTGAAAACTCCAGTACTTTGGCCACCTCATTGAAGAGTTGACTCATTGGAAAAGACTCTGATGCTGGGAGGGATTGGGGGCAGGAAGAGAAGGGGACGACAGAGGATGAGATGGCTGGATGGCATCACTGACTCGATGGATGTGAATCTGAGTGAACTCTGGGAGTTGATGATGGACAGGGAGGCCTGGCGTGCTGTGATTCATGGGGTTGCAAAGAGTCGGACACGACTGAGCGACTGAACTGAACTATGTTTGAAGAAATATGTACAAACATATTTTAACGATTAAAATCTGCACTAAAATTCACCTGAGAAGTCAACCTATGAGCGATAGCTGAAGCAGTGAGATTGGATCAGAGGACAGATGCTGTGGTTTGGGTTGAAGGCTACTTAATGTTTGTGGGGGCCCAATTCCCTCTTGAATTTAGGAAGCTGAAGGAAAAAGAATGAACATGAATGGTTGTGTTTTGAATTTGAGTGTTTTCAGAGTCAGCAGAAGTGTCAAGAGTTTCAGGAAGGGTGGCATTTTCAGTAGCGTGATGTGTCACAAAGTAGCTTATCTTGTGAAGCCTCCTCTTTAGGACCAGTCATTGTTCAGTCACCCAGTCGTTTCGATCCCATGAACTTCTGTATGCCAGGCCTCCCTGTCCCTCCTCATCTCCTAAAGTTTGCCCAAGTTCACATCCATTGCATCAGTGATGCCATCCAACCATCTCAACTTCTGATGCCCTCTTCTCTCCCTCTGCCTTCAATCTTTTCCAGCATCAGGGACATTTCCAATTTGTCCGCTGTTTGCATCAGATTAGCAAAATACTGGCATTTCAGCTTCAGCATAAGTTCTTCCTATGAGTATTCAGGGTTGATTTCCCTTAAGATTGACTGGTTTGATCTTGCTGTCCAAAGGACTCTCAGGAGTCTTCTCCACTACCACAGTTTGAAGGCATCAATTCTTTGGCACTCTCCCTTTACAGTCCAGCTCTCACAACCTTCCATGACCACTGGGAAGACCATAGCCTTGACTTACACAGACCTTTGTTAGCAGAGTAGTGTCTCTGCTTTTCAACACACTGTCTAGGTTTGTCATAGTTTTCCTGCCAAGAAGCAAACATCCTCTGATTTCATGGTTGTAGTCACCATCAACTGTGACTTTAGAGCCCAAGAAAAGGAAATCTGTCACTACTTCTATCTTTCCCCCTTTTATTTGCCATGAAGTAATGGGGCTGGATGCCATGATCTTACTTTTTTTTTTTTTTTTTTAAATATTTAGTATTAAGCCAGCTCTTTCAGTCTCTTCCTTCACCTTCATCAAGAGGCTCTTTAGTTCCTCTTGGTTTTCTGCCTTTAGAGAGGTATCCACGTATCTGAGGTTGTTGATATTTCTCCTTCCTGTCTTGATTCCAGCTTGTAACTCATCCAGCCTGGCATTTCTCATTATGTGCTCAGTGTATAGATTAAACAGACAGGGTGACAGCAGACAGCTCTGCTGTACTCCTTTCTCAACTTGGAACCTCTCTATACAGAGTTTTTAGGAGACAGGCAAGATGGTTTGGTATTCCCATCTCTTTTAAGAGCTTTCCAGTTTGTTAGGACCAGACTGTTGTATGTATGAACCTTTAAGTGGGAGTTGATTCTACCAAGCAGAACATCAGTGTTTGAGTTGTTTTTGCCAGGAATAGTATGTGAAACATTCTAGATAAGTTATTCATAATCTAACCATGCTCCAGGGTAAAGTAAATTCACTTTGGTGGATATTAGGACTGTGACTGTACTTTAGAGTCTTATCTGTTCCACCTCAATAACTTATCATAAATAGATCACTAAAAGGATTACATAATCAAACCTACAAATGAACATTTCTCCAAAACTTCTTGAAACCTTTGCTGTCTGATTTTTTTTCTTCTTCCACTTTTATAGCCTGAAGTCATTTATTTAGGATAGAGGAGGAGACAGAGAACAACTGGAAGTTAAATCACGTAGCCCTGAACTTACTTTATTGTCATTGCTAATTGAAAAGCCTTTGGACTTAAGAGCAGTTATGTTATTCCTGCGCTGCTTTGCTGAAGTTAAGAAAGGTCATTTCTGTCAGTATGTTTGAAGTCAGTCGTGGAGTAAAATGAACAAGTATAAAATCAGGACAAAATCCAAGCTACCTTTAGCCCTTGTTTCGTTATTCAGGTAGTCAAATACAGGTAGGACATGAGCTACTTCTGATTTTAGCAACATGCGCTGAAAATTATAGTCTTAGGGTCCAAAGGGAAGATGCTTTTACCTTATAATATCAAGCTTTCAACGGACATATGCAGGTATCTGGTAGTGTGTTCTTTACACTGGCCTAAACTGCTTTCTTTGGGCTTTGCCTCAGCCTTTTTTCAAGTCTATTAGGGCTGAAAATTTTCAAAAGCCGAGGAAGCAATAAAAAGAAACAAACTAATGATAACCACAACATGGATGGATCTCTGAAACATGCTAAGTGAAAGAGGCCAGATGCAAAGGAGTATATACTATGATTCTGTGTACATGAAATTTTAGAAAAGGCAAAAGTACGCTGACAGCAGATGAGTGTTTGCCTAAGTCTAGAGATGATGGGGAGATTATCCTCAAAGGGGCCCAGAGGATCTTTTTGGTGAGATAAGTGTTCTGTATCTTTATTGTGTGTAGTGGTGGTTACTCAAGTGTATATGTTTGTCACAGCTCATCAGACTGTATATGTAAAATGGGTACATTTTATTATACATAAAACAGCAGCAGCCAGAGGTCTTCAGCAAGAATAAGTTGGGCAACAGAATGGAACTTTATGGATTGGACTCTAATCCCAGGTTTTCATAGTGAAGTGACCTTGACCTGCTTTTTGACAGTAAAGCTAACACTGATGTTACCTCTTCATGTGTGCTGACAGGGAGTTATCCATATGAGAAGGTAATTCAGATAAATGCAGTGGTTGTAACTACATCAGAAATATAAGTAAACTTGTGTATATATATATCAACTGAAATGTTCTGATAATATCTACTTTATTAAAAATTTTTTTCTGGTTTGCTGGTTTTAGAGTCATTGAAAGGATTTCAGAAATGAAAAAAGCATTTAAAAAATATTTAAATAGTATAGTTCAGCCTAGTTGGAAAAACTTGAGACTTCAGTATATTAGGGCACTCATTCTCTTATATCAAATAGTTTCTCATGTCAATTTTATATATTATTGATCTGGAATATAAACTATAGTTTTTTTTAATTTGAATATATCTGATTTTATTT
Source organism: Redunca redunca (assembly GCA_006410935.1). Taxonomy (NCBI): domain Eukaryota; kingdom Metazoa; phylum Chordata; class Mammalia; order Artiodactyla; family Bovidae; genus Redunca; species Redunca redunca. The sequence goes on from SJYQ01000637.1 coordinate 15,886, forward strand.
ATGTGTTAGATTGCTTATGATAGACTAAAGTATGATTTGTGGATTATAATGGTAATACCAGCTAATACTTCTAAAGCACTTACTTCATGCCAGGGACCTTCATGCAGTTAACCTGCACTATCTCTTTCAGTTACTACAGTTACTACAGCTGCTCTGTGACACAGGTGCTTTTATTATTCTTCATCTGTTAGATGAATACATCACTGAGGAAATTAAATAATTAGGTCAGAGTGGCACAGAAAGTGGTTTAGCTGGCATTTGAATTTGTTTACTTTGTGTTAACGCCCATACTGATTTTTTTTTTTTTTTTTTCAGTGTAAACTCTTGAGAGGGAGAGTGGTGATTTAACAGAGAGGGCATAACTGCAGATGCTCTGACCCATAGTTGTGCCTTTGATACCAGAGAATCTGGCCTTTCTGGCTTTTGGCAGCCCGTCATGGCAGGCAGCCCGTCATGGATCTGGTCACAATGGCCATTGGGAATGAGGTTTCTGTCGTTCCTAAGGACTTTGATGCAACAGCCTGGCTCTTTGCCTTCAGGAAACCTTTTCACCTCTTACTCTTCCTCATCCTCACATGCTTACGTCATTGTCTCAAATCAGGTCTCCCTGGAAGGCCTCATGGGAACAATATTTCGTGCGTTCCTGTGTGTTCATGCAGGTTTGTCCATACTCTTCTGTACTTGAAAGTTAGTTTTGCTGTATATAAAATGCATGAGAAACATTTTCTTTCTTTGCATATCTTAAAATACCACTGTTTTCTGGCACAGAGCACTGCTATCAAAGTTTGATGCAGTCTGACCTAGCAGACTGTATATTGTTCACAGTTCAGATGCATGTGGGGTCGGATTTTTAGAGGACACTATACGTATCCAGAGGATTGGGAAAGTCCCCTGGAGGAGGGCATGGCAGCCCACTCCAGTATTCTTGCCTGAGTATTCTTGCTCCTTATTGACATAGGAGCCAGGCAGGCTATGTCTGTAGGGTCGAGTAGAGTTGGACACGACTGAAGCGACTTAGCACAGCAGCACATATGTATCCAGTGATGGGTTTTTGTTTTCTCATTAAATTGGCAGCTAAAGTGAAATGCCACTGTCAACAAAGCTGTTTCCATTTTTTTACCTATTTTTTCTTTATTGAAGGGCTATGGAAAGGATTAAGAACTGGTACTGTTGCCCTAAATTTGACATCTCTAACTATGCTTTTGAGTTTGAACAAGAAAATACATTATTCTCATATATGATGAACTTCACTTATAAATTAATTTCACAAAATCTGACTTACTGAATTATTTTTATAATCTAATCTAAAGCTGTAGTTTCCAAATTTGGAGGAATTCTTAAAACTGCCCAGCATGGTCTCATCATGACATCTCTTTATTACTGGAGCTGGGTGTGCTCAAGGCTAGTTGGTCCTTAGTCATGTCCGACTCTTTGTGATCCCATGATGGAGGGTAGCCTGCCAGGCTCCTCTGTCCATGGGATTTCCCAACAAGAATAGTGGAGTGGGTTGCCATTTCCTATTCTGAGGGATCTTCCCGACCCACAGATTGAACCCATGTCTCCTTCATTGGTAGGTGGATTCTTTACCACTGAGCCACCTGGGAGGCCCCAATGCCTAGTTACCCAGCTGTTATTATAAAAACTGTTAAAAGTATCAATTTAACAGCTACTCAGACCCTTTTGAACTTTCCATTTCACTTTTTATAAAAATCTTAAACAAATGCCATCCATGTAACAATTCACCAAAGTTGATTTGGAGGCAGAGACAACTTTGAATTTAGTTATGAAAGTATTAAAAATTGGAAGGAAGAATAAGGGATAAGAACCAAATGTTGTCTTTAGTGAATGAGAAAAGTGTTCTTCCTTTGCTTATTCAGACACTAGTATTTAGGATTTGATGCTGATATTTCTGAAAAATAATGCTTTTTAAGGCTCTGGATTGGTATTAGTACTGTGTGACTCTTCATGCCTCATTACAAGCTTGAGGGATTTTATTACTACTGTCATTAACTTTAGTGACATATTCGAGTAAAAAGTAGTCGTCATGTCTAGCAATAGGCTGGTAGTGAAGAATATTTGGCTATATCTTAGACACATTTCTTGGTAACTCATCAGTTCAGTCGCTCAGTCGTGTCCGACTCTGCGACCCCATGAATTGCAGCATGCCAGGCCTCCCTGTCCATCACCAACTCCCGGAGTTCACTCAGACTCAGGTCCATTGAGTCATTGATTCCATGCAGCCATCTCATCTGTCGTCCCCTTCTCCTCCTGCCCCCAATCCCTCCCAGCATCAGAGTCTTTTCCAGTGAGTCAAGTCTTTGCCTGAGGTGGCCAAAGTACTGGAGTTTCAGCTTTTTCATCATGCCTTGCAAAGAAATACCAGGGCTGATCTCCTTCAGAATGGACTGGTTGGATCTCCTTGCAGTCCAAGGGACTCTCGAGTCTTCTCCAACACCACAGTTCAAAAGCATCAATTCTTTGGTGCTCAGCCTTCTTCACAGTCCAACTCTGACATCCATACATGACCATGGGAAAAACCATAGCCTTGACTAGACGGACCTTAGTTGGCAAAGTAATGTCTCTGCTTTTGAATATGCTGTCTAGGTTGGTCATAACTTTTCTTCCAAGGAGTAAGCGTCTTTTAATTTCATGGCTGCGGTCGCCATCTGCAGTTGATTTTGGAACCTCAAAAAACAAAGTCTGACACTGTTTCCACTGTTTCCCCATCTGTTTCCCATGAAATAATGGGACCAGATGCCATGATCTTCGTTTTCTGAATGTTGAGCTTTAAGCCAACTTTTTCACTCTCCTCTTTCACTTTCATCAAGAGGCTTTTTAGTTCCTCTTCACTTTCTCTCATAAGGGTGGTGTCATCTGCATATCTGAGGTTATTGATATTTCTCCTGGCAATCTTGATTCTAGCTTGTGCTTCTTCCAGCCCAACGTTTCTCATGATGTACTCTGCATAGAAGTTAAATAAGCAGGGTGACAATATACAGCCTTGACGTACTCCTTTTCCTATTTGGAACCAGTCTGTTGTTCCATGTCCAGTTCTAACTGTTGCTTCCTGACCCATAGGAGAATACTAAATATAGAAAGAGACACTGTTCAATGTGTTTCATGTGCTTGATAACTTCTGTTACACTCTGAGGGTAGGTCGTATTCCCTGCGTTTTATAGAAAGTGAGGCAGAGTTAAGGTTAAGTAACTTGACCAAGATTACCTGTTTTGTAGGAAATAAATGGAAATCCAGACAGCTTGGCTCTAGGTCCTTGCTTTTAACTCAAGTAAATAGAACCATGAATTATATTGAGAAGGAATGCATTATATTAAGAGTTAATAGCTGAGAATTTTCCAGACTTGATGAAACTGGGTTATCTCATTCAGAAAGTTTATCAATTCTCAATCTTAAAGTACTGTTTAAAAGTTTAGAGTGCTTAGTCAGTGATCTAGGTCTATAGTGTACAGCGTAAAGTTAATCAACTTGTATGCTGTTTCTGCTTCTTTTTGTCTTGCTATTGAATTATAGATTTTTAGCCTTGTGGCTGCTGTGGCTAAGTCACGTCAGTCGTGTCCAACTCTGTGCGACCCCAGAGACGGCAGCCCAACAGGCTCCTCTGTCCATGGGATTCTCCAGGCAAGAATACTGGAGTGACTAGTTTAAACATAACTTCAGTTAGTCAGTTCAGTTGCTCAGTTGTGACTCTTTGAGACTCCATGGACTACAGCATGCCAGGCTTCCCTGTCCATCCCCAACTCCTGGAGCTTGCTCAGACTTGTGACTATTGAGTCGGTGATGCCATCCAACCATGTCCTCCTCTGTTGGCCCCTTCTCCTCCCACCTTCAATCTTGCCCAGCATCAGGGTCTTTTCCAGTGAATCAGTTCTTTGCATCAGGAAAAAGTATTGGAGCTTCAGCATCAGTCCTCTCAATGAATAGTCAAGACTGATTTCCTTTAGAATTGACTGGATTGATCTCCTTGCAGTCCAAGAGTCTTCTCCAACACCACAGTTCAAAAACATCAGCTTTCTTTATAGTCCAACTCTCACATCCATACATGCCTACTGGAAAAACCATAGCTTTAACTGCTGCTGCTGCTGCTAAGTCGCTTCAGTCGTGTCCGACTCTGTGCGACCCCATAGACAGCAGCCCATCAGGCTCCCCCGTTCCTGGGATTCTCCAGGCAAGAACACTGGAGTGGGTTGCCATTTCCTTCTCCAATGCATGAAAGTGAAAGTGAAGTACTCAGTCATGTCCAACTCTTGGCATCCTGCAGCCTACCAGGCTCCTCCGTCCATGGGATTTTCTAGGCAAGAGTACTGGAGTGGTGTGCCATTGCCTTCTCCAGCATTGACTAGATGGACCTTTGTTGGCAGAGTAATGTTTCTGCTTTTTAATATGCTGTCTAGGATGGTCATAACTTTTCTTTCAAGGAGCAAGTGTCTTAATTTCATGGCTTCAGTCACCACCTGCAGTGATATTGGAGCCCATAAAAATAAAGTCTCTCACTGTTTCCATTGTTTCCCCACCTGTTTGCTATGAAGACCAGATGGGACCAGATGCCATGGGACCAGATGCCATGACGTAGTTTTCTGAATGTTGACCTTTAAGCCAACTTTTCCCCTCTCCTCTTTCACCTTCATCAAGAGGCTCTTTAGTTCTTCTTTACTTTCTGCCGTAAAGGTGGTGTCATTTACATATCTGAGGTGATTGATATTTCTCCCAGCAATCTTGATTCCAGCTTGTGCTTCGTCCAGCCCAGCATTTTGCATGATGTTTTCTGCATATAAGTTAAATAAGCAGGGTGACAATATACAGCCTTGATGCACTCCTTTCCCGATTTGGAAGCAGTCTGTTGTTATATGTCTGGTTCTGTCTTGCTTCTTGACTTGCATACAGGTTTCTCAGAAGGCAAATAAGGTGGTCTCCTATTCCCATCTCTTTTTAAGAATTTTCCAGTTTGTTGTGATCCACACAGGCAAAGGCTTTGGTGTAGTCAATAAAGCAGAAGTAGATGTTTTTTTGGAACTCTCTTGCTTTTCCGATGATTCAGTGGATGTTGGCACTTTGATCTTTGGTTCCTCTGCCTTTCCTGAATCCAGCTTGAACATCTGGAAGTTCACAGTTCATGTACTGTTGAAACCTGGCTTCGAGAATTTTGAGCATTACTTTGCTAGCGTGTGAGATGAGTGCAATTGTGCGATAGTTTGAACATTCTTTGGCATTGCCTTTCTTTGGGACTGGAATGAAAACTGACCTTTTCCAGTTCTGTGGCCACTGCATATGGAGAGCAGCACTTTCACAGCATCATCTTTTAAGATTTGAAGTAGCTCAACTGGAATTCCATCACCTCCACTAGCTTTGTTCCTAGTGATGCTTCCTAAGGTCCACTTGATTTCACACTCCAGGATGTCTGGCTCTAGCTGAGTGATCACACCATCGTGGTTATCTTGGTCATGAAGATCTTTTTTGTACAGTTATTCTGTGTATTCTTGCCACCTCTTCTTAATTATCTTCTGCTTCTGTTAGGTTCATACCGTTTCTGTCCTTTATTGTGCCCATCTTTGCATGAAATGTTCTGTGATATCTCTAATTTTCTTAACTTAAACATAACTTGCCTGTATGCTATTATGAATGCTATAATTAGAATTACTATTTGTTATAAGCAAGTATGTTTCCATTAAGTTTTTTTTGCCTTAGATTTCTTCATTTTTAAATGTCATTATTACCTTATAACTGACTTTTTAAATTCAGAGAAATATGTTTCACATTTTATAGTGGAAAGCAAAAAGAAAAGGTAAATTTCAGTTTATTTTGGTGATCTATTAAGTGAGTAGTCTATTGGCTCAGTAAGGTTACTTTTATATTTAAAAGTTTTAAAAAATCAAAGTAGTATGTGCACAGTTAAAAAAAAATTATATAGAAGGCTTGTAACAAAGAAAATCCTGCTCTACAGAAACAGCATTTTTGATACTGTCTGTGGGTTCTTCTGGTAATTTACTTCCATTATCTTTAACTAAAATGTTTATACAACTATTTAGTGATTTATGTTTTAGTTAGATAGTATTATTTGATTTTTGCTGTAGAACTTGAAAGGGATTTTCTGTCACGTAGTTATGATGATTGGAGAAGGCAGTGGCAACTCACTCCAGTGCTCTTGCCTGGAAAATCCCATGGATGGAGGAGCCTGGTGGGCTGCAGTCCATGGGGTCTCTAGGAGTCGGACATGACTGAGTGACTTCACTTTCACTTTCATGCGTTGGAGAAGGAAATGGCAACCCACTCCAGTGTTCTTGCCTGGAGAATCCCAGGGACGGGGGAGCCCGGTGGGTTGCCGTCTATGGGGTCGCACAGAGTCGGACATGACTGAAGCGACTTAGCAGTAGTAGCAGTATGATGATGAAATGTCCCATGCCATCTGGATTCTTGTTTTTATGTAGATGACTTACTTGCCCTTTTTTTACCCCCCAAAGCTTAAAAAAACAATAAACAAAATTTTTTTTAACCGTGGTTAAAAAACAAAAGTTACCATTTTAACCATTTAAAAATGTACAGTAATGACAAGTATACTCATATTATTTTGAAATAGATCTCTAGAACTTTTTCATCTTGCAAAGCTGAAACTATTCCCGTTAAACAACTTCCCTCTATCCCTTCCCTCGATTCCTTGGTAACCACCATTCTACTTTCTCTTTCTGTGAATTTGACTGTTTTACATACCTCATATAACTGGAACCATACATTTATGTATTTGTCTCTTTGTGACTGCTTATTTCGCTTAGCATCATGTTGTCAAGGTACATCCATATTGTAACATATGACAGAATTTCCTTTGTAAAGCTGAATAATTATTCATTGTATGTATATACTACATTTTTAAAAATCCATTCATCTGTCTTTGAATACTTGGGTTGCTCCTTCCTCTGCACTATTGTGAGTTACGCTGCCATGAACACTGAAGGATGTGCAAATATCTTTTTGAGATTCAGCTTCCAGATCTTTTGGATTATATATACTGAAGTGGGATTGCTGGATCCTTTAGTAGTTCCATTTTTAATTTTCTGAGAACCACCATATTGTTCCCAAAAGGTTTAAAGACATCTTAATTTTTGGCCACATGAAAGTTCACAAGAATCTGTCTAAACATGAGTCTTTCCCCATACTCCACTCCTCCCTCAAGCAATACACTGAGTATTTTTATCTTCCCTCAGCCTTGAGAGATTGTTTTTCTTTCATTCTTTCTTTGATAATTAATTCTCTTGTTCTGTTTCTGGAATACTTATTTTGTCCTTTGTTGCACTTCCTAGATTAAACCACTATGATGTTCATTTTTTTTGTGTGTATTTGTACAATCTGGGAATTTGCTGTGACTTACTTAAACTCCCAAAACTCTCCAGTGAGAGTATTTTGGAGGTGGGAGTGAGAGTGGTAGAGTAGTTAGTCATATATTTAAATCTAAAGATATATTTCTCATCCTTTGTTCCATTTTCATAGCATCCTGTTTTTTTTTTTTAATTTTTATTTTAACTTTAGTTTACTTTACAATACTGTATTGGTTTTGCCAAACATTGACATGAATTCACCATGAGTGTACATCCGTTCCCAAACATGAATCCCCTCCCACCTCCCACCCCATAACATTTCTCTGGGTCCTCTCCATGCACCAGCCCCAAGCATCCTGCATCCTGCATCGGACATAGACTGGCGATTCGTTTCTTACATGATAGTATACATGTTTCAATGCCATTCTCCCATCTCATCCCACCCTCTCCCTCTCCCTCTCCCCCAGAGTCCAACAGTTCACTCTATAGATCTGAGTCTCTTTTGTTGTCTCGCATACAGGGTCATCATCACCATCTTTCTAAATTCCATATATATGCGTTAGTATACTGTATTGGTGTTTTTCTTTCTGGCTTACTTCACTCTGTATCAAGAGCCAGTATTTTTTTCAGTTTCTAAGGATTTGGATTTGTGATTTTTTTAAAGATCCCCATGTTGAAATTCCCTTTACAGTGATACCTTTGTCCCGTCTCCCTCTATTTTTCATGGTCTTTGCATTTGATGCTGCTGGGTTTCCTTATATATGTGAATATCCTAGGCTGTCTTTCTACTCTTACTCTTAAATATGAGTAGAAAATTCATCTTAAGTTTCTTGAGAAAAAAATACTTGTGATTTCTGTTTGAAAGTAAGTCTGATAGAAGCTTTTCTGGATATGGACTTAAGTGTGAGGAGAGGGTGAGGTTAGTGGTTCTCTGTTACTTCTGCCAGCTCCCTGTATTTTCATTTGTGTGTAGTCTCCCACACACAAGCAGTGTCTGAATTCTGTCTAGGAGCCTCTCATCACTTCTGATTTGTTACTTGCATATTCTAAACTGCCAATCCTTTCATTCTGTTTTGTTAGTTACCATACTTCCATCTGCTTAACACCTTCCAAAGATTTTTAATATCTCTACCTGTGGTTGGAGGGGGCTTCACAGGTGGTACGGTGGTAAATACTCCACCTGCCCATTCAAGAGACACAAGAGACGCAGGTTCGATCCCTGCATCAGGAAGATCCCCTGGAGTGGGAAATGGCAACTCACTCCAGTGTTCTTGCCTGGAAAATTCCATAGACAGAGGAGCCTGATGGGCTACAGTCCACGGGGTGGCAGAGAATCAGACACAGCTGAGCATGCATACCACCACCACTGCCCTCCGTGGATGGCGTACACCTCACTTCTTTCTCCCTTCTAAGTTGTCATCATTTATTATGTACTTTAAAAAATTCCTTTACTAACATTTTGATGGTGTATTGGGAGGGATTAGAGGTAATGATTTTGTTTTTTATGTCCTGAACTAGAAAATCCTTTATTGTATAGCTTAATATATCAATATGAATCATTATTTTTGTTACAACAATATTTTGCTGAAGATTAAGCTACCATGGGGCATTTGTTTGTGCACAGATCATTATTTGATAATAGTATAGAGAAATTTAAAAACAACAGTATTTTGAAAAAATATTGAAATTTTAAGTTGCATGTCTTCTTTCCTGTAGCACGCTGAAGCTTTAATCCCATTTCCTTGTTTCCATTAAAAATTTTTTTTTCTTTTCTTTTGAAAATAATTTTAAAGAACACTCAAAATTTAGTAGGCTGATAAAGTTAGGGGAGTTGATCTTTTATTTGTAAGTGTTAGACTAGATGTCTGATAAAACAGAAGTGACATTTATGTTGGCTAAACAGTTTCTGTTCTGTATATGTGTTTACGTACTTTTTCACACTCCATAAATCGAACAAAGCAAGTACGTATATTTTGGGGTTGACTAAATTTTATTGTAACATTTGTCCAGGAAATGGGTATTGATGACCATTTAATAATAACAGAAATTGTTGCAGAATTATTGTTTCAGTGACACTGTACTGAGATGTGATTTATTATATTAAAGTATAAAGCTTTTTGAACAGTATTAAAATTTTCTTGCGGGGTGAAAATTTGATTCCTGACATAATTCATGTGCCCATCATCAAGATTTCATGGACATTAAATTTTGCTATTTGCTTCAAACTGCTCTCATAAGGAAAATGTTATCAGCTTTGTCTGAATATTATCTCATTCCATCTCCTCTTTCTTAGAAGTTGAGTATTATCAAGTTAGTCTTGATAGTAATTTTAATAGTAATTTTAGTTTTTATACTATGGTGTGTTTTTAATACCTTTGCTGTATATTCATGCATCTAAACTAATCTATTTATTGGTTTGTAAATTTTATAATTTTACATAAATAACATCAACGCTGTATGTATTTTATACCAGCTAGCTTTCTTTTTGAGATTGGTTCATGGTGGTACATGTGGTATGATCCATACATTTAATTTCTGGAGAATGTTACTAATACATTGCATGAGTACATGCTTCCCTCTAGGGTGAGAATTCGGTAACCCAGCAATTCCATGGGAAGTTATGTGCTTCTTTACTTTATCAGATACTGTTCTGAGATTTCTGGTGCTGCCTGGTTCCTCATTCTCTGTGTGACTTGTTTTTTTCCCACTGGGAATTTTCAGGGTTTTTATCTACCAGTGTTTTGAATTTCAGTTACCTTTTTTGTTGTGGTGGTGGTTGTGCTTTCATCAGTTATTAGGCACTTTCAGTCCTGACATTTTATACTTTTTAGTGTTGGGAAACTTTTCTGAATCATTTCTTTGGTAAGTTTCTTCTCTTTGTTTTTCTTGTTCTTTTTAGAATATTTGTTAGTCGGAGAGATCCCAACAATGTCTTAGTTTTATTCTGTCCTATTTTAAGTCTTTGTTGTTGGTTTTGACTGGGGATGGGAGTGAGGTGCAGAGACATCATTTTTAGGTTGTTTTTCCTACTTGATTTTGTGATCTTTTTTTAATTATTATATACTTTTTGGCTGTACCCCGTGGCAAGTTGGATCTTAGTTCCCCAACCAATGATCGGACATGCACCCCCCTGCATTCCAAGGCAAAATCTTAACCACTGGACTGCTGGGAAAGTCCCTGTGACCTTTTATTGAAAAACATCTGTCCTCATTTTAGTTTCTAGGAGTACTTTCTTTTTCTCTGGAAAATTTTTTTTTTACTTTTGGTAGCATCTCACTCTTGTTTCATGAATACAATACACTTTATTTCTCTTGATTTTTTTTTCTGTCTCTTTTCTGATTTGTTCATGTTCTTGCTTTGATTCTGTTTTGCATATTGTATGTTTTCCTTCAGTGTCTGGTTATCTTTGAATGCCTATTGATATTTAAGTTTGTAAGTCTTGTGTGAATGGACAGGGACTGTCTTAGAGTTAGTAGGATGACTTGATTTTGTTGAGTGTTCCTTAAGTAGTCTGTAAGGGACTACTGAATTTTCAGTTTTACTGTTGTCTTCCTGAGGTTTGTAACATTTCTGGAAGTTGAGTTGGGAAAGAATGAGGATTTCAGTAATGCTTTTTACCTGACTCAACTGAGTTCAGTCACTCAGTCATGTCCCACTCTTTGCGAACCCATGGACTACAGCACGCTAGGCTTCCGTGTCATTGCCCATCGAGTCGGTGATGCCATCCAATCATCTCATCCTCTGTCGGCCTCTTCTCCTGCCTTCATTCTTCCCCAGCATCAGGATCTTTTCCAGTGAGTCAGTTCTTCGCGTCAGGTCCAAAAGTATTGGAGCTTCAGCTTCATCATCAGTCCTTCCAATGAATATTCAGGACTGATTTCCTTTAGGAAGGACTGGTTTGATCTCCTTGCAGTCCACAAGACTCAAAAGTGTTCTCCAACACCACAGTTTAAAAGCATCAACCCTCAGTTGAATTTGTTTCTAAATCCAGAATCTTTGTAGTTCAATCTTTTTAAAGTAAGTGTCCAGTCTTTTCCCAGGTGTAGTAGTTTTAGTACATCTGCAAGTTTTTAAATCATACTAGGTGGGAGGTAATATATGTGTCCTTCTGAACTGGCCTTCGTAACTTGCTTTTAACCTGCAGCATGTAGCAATGGTGATGCTCAGAAAAGGCCATGGAGCTTCTGGTTGGTTCTCTTGGGACATTTTCTCTGGGGAAAGCCAGGTGCCTGGAAGAAGTCTGACTACGCTGAGATAGTCAAAACTGGAGAGACTACTCACAGGCTCTCCAGGGGACAGTTCAGTTCAGTCGCTCAGGCGTGTCTGACTGACTCTTTGCGACCCCATGAACTGCAGCACGCCAGGCCTCCGTGTCTGTCACCAACTCCCAGAGTCCACCCAAACCCATGTCCATCGAGTCAGTGATGCCATCCAACCATCTCATCCTCTGTCGTCCCCTTCTCCTCCTGCCCTCAGTCTTTCCCAGCATCACGGTCTTTTCCAATGAGTCAGCTCTTCGCATCAGGTGGCCAAAGTATTGGAGTTTCAGCTTCAACATCAGTCCTTCCAGTGAACACCCAGGACTGATCTCCTTTAGGATGGACTGGTTGGATCTCCTTGCAGTCCAAGGGACTCTCAAGAGTCTTCTCCAATACCACAGTTCAAAAGCATCAAATCTTCAGTGCAGTCACAGCTGAATTCTAGCTAACTGCTTCTAGCAATTGCTAATTAATAAATGAGTTTTCAAGTGACTACTGTCATCCCTTGGTAATAGTTCCAGGACTCCCCACAGAAAATCAAATTCCACAATTGCTCAAATCCCTTCAATAAAATGGCAAACTATTTACATATGCACATCCTACCATATACTTTAAATCATCTCTAGATTATTTGTAATACCTACTACAATGTAAATGCTATGTAAATAGCTGCCAGAGCAGGGCAAACTCAAGTTTTGCTTTTGGGACTTTGGAAATTTTTTTTCCCCCAAATACTTTCAATCTGTAGTTGGTTGATTGCACAGATCCAGAATCTGTGGGCATGGAGGGCTGACTGAACCTCCCCAGGCTTTATCTATGTGCGGTAATATGAGAAGCCCCAAGTGGGAACTGCCCAGTTGAGCCCTTATGATTAATGAGCGAGCCAGTATTGGTTATTGTTAGCTAAAGCTCCCATTTCATTAAAAATTTTCCACCTTACCTGCCTCCTGAGAAATCTGTATGCAGGTCAAGAAGCAACAGTTAGAACTGGACATGGAATAACAGACTGATTTCAAATAGGGAAAGGAGTAGGTGAGGGTTGTATATTGTCACCCTGCTTACTTAACTTATATGCAGAGTATATCATGCAAAATGCTGGGCTAGATGAAGGACAAGCCAGAATCTAGATTGGTGGGAGAAATGTCAGTAACCACAGGTACGCAGATGACACCACCCTTATGGCAGAAGGCAAGGAAGAACTAAAGCACCTGTTGATGACAGTGAAAGAGGAGAGTGAAAAAGTTGGCTTAAAACTCAACGTTCAGAAAATGAAGATCATGGCATCTGGTCCCATCACTTCATGGGAAATAGATGGGGAAACAGTGGAAACAGTGTCAGACTTTATTTTTTTGGGCTCCAGAATCACTGCAGATGGTGACCGCAGCCATGAAATTAAAAGACGCTTACTCCTTGGAAGAAAAGTTGTGACCAACGTAGATAGCATATTCAAAAGCAGACATTACTTTGCCAACTAAGGTCCGTCTAGTCAAGGCTGTGGTTTCTCCTGTGGTCATGTATAGATGTGAGAGTTGGACTGTGAAGAGGGCTGAGCGCTGAAGAATTGATGCTTTTGAACTGTAGTGTTGGAGAAGACTCTTGAGAGTCCCTTGGACTGTAAGGAGATCCAACCAGTCCATTCTGAAGGAGATCAGCCCTGGGATTTCTTTGGAAAGAATGATGCTAAAGCTGAAACTCCAGTACTTTGGCCACCTCGTGCGAAGAGTTGTCTCGTTGGTAAAGACTCTGATGCTGGGAGGGATTGGGGGCAGGAGGAGAAGGGGACGACCGAGGATGAGATGGCTGGATGGCATCACTGACTTGATGGACGTGAGTCTGAGTGAACTCCCGGAGTTGGTGATGGACAGGGAGGCCTGGCGTGCTGCGATTCATGGGGTCGCAGAGTCGGACACGACTGAGCGACTGAACTGAACTGAGTCAGGTATTTTATAGAATGTCTCTGCTGAAATCTGTCTAGTTCTTTCTCATGATTAGGTTGGAGTAATGGCGTTTGTGGCAGAAGACCACAGAGATCAAGTGCTATTTTTATCATATTGTTTCAGGAGAACATACAGTGAATGTGATTATGACTATTGATGTTGACCTTGCTCACCTGAGTAGTATGTGTCAGGTTTCTTCACTGTAAAGTTACTCTTTTTACCCGCCTTTCCACGTTGTGCTCTTTGAAAAGGAAGTCCCCATGCTCAATCTACACTTAAAAGGGTGGAAAGTTTCTACTTATTTGTGTAGTTTATCTACATAAAATAGTTGGAATTTGTCTGCACTGGAGGTTTGTCTGTTCTTTCATTTTTTTTCAATCACTGATTTTTATCAGTATGGACTTGAGTATCTATACTTTGTTTTATAATCCAATACCACTTTATTTTATTGCTCAGATTATTTCAGCTTTGTCCAGAAAAAAAAGATTCGATCTACCGTAGACAAAGAGCGGAGAGTTAATTTTGCTCTGTTGTTTCGGGTTCTTTACTTTCATGTTACTGGTAGGTTTTACTCATGTGGTGTGGTGTTGTGTTATTCCACTTACAAAACAAAAGACACTTAGGAAAGACAAATAGGTCTTTGGGAAAGTAGATGGCAGTTATGATAGTTTTGTGACTTTTGATTTCTCATCTCGGTGATAGGTAGTCTACTCTGTTATTGGAAATCTCCCTTGAAAGAAGCATTTTTGTCCAAATAATTCTTTTAGACTCTGCTCTTTACATAGATATGGGGAATGGGGTTTAGACAAATCCTCTTTCTGCATCTGTTGATGTTCAAATGTCTCAAAATAATTTTTATGCCACTGGGATGAAATTTGCATCCCTTCACATGTTTGAAAGAACAACAGTTTAGTTAGAGATAAAACACTTCTGTCATGCCTGCTTCCTTGAAATCTGGCACTGTGCCACTTCCCTATGCATTGCACTTTGGAAGACTGAAACTAACCTGATATATCTCCTCCTCTCCTGCTTCAGGTGGCTTTATTTAGAAGGGTGTGGGAGAGAGTGAAGGATTGAATTCTTATGGGAATCTTTAATTGCCTTTAAAATAAAATAGCTTAAATATAGTGTGCTGTTTTTTCCTTAAATTGTAAATATGTTGACCCCAAGTTCTTTGCTGACGCGACTGTATGATACTTCGTCCTGTAGATGAGGGCTTGTTAGCCTCAGCACCTTGACATCTGAGCTGTTCTTTGCTGAAAGGCTTTCTGCAGCACAGGACGTTTTGCAGCCTTCCTGACCTCTTCTGACTAGATGCCAGGGTTATCTTCTCCCCACATCAGTTGTGACGACCAAAAATGTCTCTAGACATTGCCAGATGTCTTTCTCTCCTGGTTGAGAACCACTGCTGTAGATTTGTTCCATTTCTCTGTTGTTAGATACACAGATTGTTTTTATATTCAGTATAAATAATACCATAACGAGGCTTATTATACACAAAGATTTTTCTCTCTTGATCTGTTATTTTGGAGAATTATATTATTTCCAAATACATAACTTTTTCTGTTCCTATTATAGAGGATTATTTTTTAACATGCTGATAGATCCTATTTGTTAGTATTTTTAATCTTTTAAAATAATATTTTTGTACAGTTGGGCTTATTTCTTTAAGATAACTTCTCAGAAACAGAACCACTGGGTCAGAGTTTCCAGGTTTATATACTCTTGGTATTTTTAGGATACATTTATAAGCCACCTTGGCATGATTGGCCAAATCACAAGTATAAAGATTTTCCATAGCCATTTATAATCCTTGCTTTATGCAGCACTTTGGTTGGTAGGGGATGTTCTACTTAATTTTGGTAGAACCTGAGGCTGACTTGTTACTCTTAAATTTTTTAAAGAAATTTTAAATTTTGAAGTAATTTTAGTTTTATAGGAAAGTTCCAAAGATAGTACAGAGAGTTCCTGCATACCCCTTAACCAGTTTCCTGTCAACTTCTTTTGTTACTGTGGTCTAAACTAAGAAACCAACATTGGTGCTATTGTACTAACTAAGCTCCAGACTTTATTTGAATTTCATCAGCTTTTCTAGTAATTCCGTTTTTCTTCGCCAGGATCCTGTCTGGGTACCACGTTACATTTAGTACCCTTGCCTTTTGGGTCCCCATACAGTTATAGGACTATCGTTGATTTTTAAAAAAGAAGGGAAAGGTTTTTTTAATGCGTTAAGCACTTAAGCCTTAAGTTTAAGAAGCTGATCTCTAGACTAGTCTGCTTTGGTTTGAATCCTGACTTGCCACCTAAGTTGTATTGTATGAGTATACTAGGTATCTCACTTTTCTTAATTGTAAAATAAGAATATTGATAGTGCTAACTTACTACCTAGTTATTTGATTTAAATGATATAGTACTGTCAGTCTCTTAATATAGAGCCTGACAGAAAGAGCTCACAAAAAAATTAAGCATTTTTGTTATTGCTGTTTAGTTTTCTCGTCAGAACACCTGGAGAAGGAAATGGCAACCCACTCCAGTATTTTTGCCTAGAGAATCTCATGGACAGAGGAGCCTGGAGGGCTGCTGTCCACAGGGTCGCACAGAGTCGGACACGACTGAAGCGACTTAGCAGCAGCGGTCAAAACACCATAGTTGTCTTTAGAAACCCTGGAGGAAAATCTTGGGCCTGAGGCCTCACACCACATCTTCTGTTTGATAGGAAGCAGATGGGATTGACAGATGATGCTGTTGTTGAATAGACTCACCAAGATCCACATGCCCCCTCTAAGAAAACTGTGCCAAATGTAGAAAGGAGAGGGGGAATTTTGCAGTATACGAATGTCCTTTGTTGAAATTTTATGACTTGCTTTCTTTAAAGATTTTTGGCTAGAGGTCTCTTTGAAAATTGTTTGCCTTTTTGATATTTGTTATTTTTGAGAGTAGAATTTCAATGAGTTAATGCTTGTGTAGCATTTGAAACACAGAATGAGTGTTATGGAAGTATTTACTTATTCTTTGGTGCCTCAAATAAGATAAAAACATTATGATTGCTTGTTATAAGAAGCCTCTGTATCTAAAGTTAACTTTATATATAATAAGAGGTGAGAGCACCATTAACCCTCTTAGATTACCTGGTTGTCCCTGAGAAGGTTTTATTGCTGACCAAAGCGCTCTGCAGTCTGCCCCCTCAAACTGTTGAGACAGCAAAAGATTCTTACTTGAGGCTGATAAAAGTGTGAGTGATATTTAGCATTTGTAATCATGAAGGAGTAAAGGCAAGATGAAATGGCTCAGGATTTTTTTTTTCTGCATGTCCTGCAATTTAAATATCATTATGATAAAAAAATATAAATTTAGTTGCTCTTAATTTTGACAGAACGTAGAGAGACAGCACTGTTAGTTTTAAAACATTTTGGTGATGGAAATTTTCAGACATACAGAAAAGTAGAAATAAAATGTAAATTGAGCATCCATGTATCAGGTTGGCCAGAAAGTTTGTTCGGTTATGGGATATGTTATTCAATAAAGTTCTTGGTGAAAATGAAAAATAGGTTTTTTATTTTTACTTAAAACTGAACAAACTTTTTGGCCAACCCAATATCTGTTACGCTCCTTCAACAAATACTGATATCAGTTCCATCTTTGCATGAAATGTTCCCTTGGTATCTCTAATTTTCTTGAAGAGATCTCTAGTCTTTCCCATTCTGTTCTTTTCCTCTATTTCTTTGCATTGATTGCTGAGGAAGGCTTTCTTATCTCTTCTTGCTATTCTTTGGAACTCTGTATTCAGATGCTTATATCTTTCCTTTTCTCCTTTGCTTTTCACTTCTCTTCTCTTCACAGCTATTTGTAACCCCAGACAACCATTTTGCTTTTTTGCATTTCTTTTCCATGGGGATGGTCTTGATCCTTGTCTCCTGTACAATGTCACGAACCTCTGTCCATAGTTCATCAGGCACTCTATGTATCAGGTCTAGTCCCTTAAATCTATTTCTCACTTCCACTGTATAATCATAAGGGATTTGATTTAGGTCATACCTGAATGGTCTAGTGGTTTTCCCTAATTTCTTCAATTTAAGTCTGACATAGAGCCAATTAAATGTAGTATTTTTAGATTGCTGTGGACTGGCATAACATCATCAGTCTGACAACTATATTCATTTTTGGATATTTTCCTTTATAGGTACACATTTTATGCTATTCCATGAGTACAATTTTTTGTATTTATGTCTCATCATTTTAGTGGGGAATTACATTTTATCTTTTATCCCTCTCAAATTCCCCTTCTTTGTTTATTTACTCTTCTTACCATATTCCATTTTGACTTTAGCTTAGGAAGGGCAGTCAGTTTTTCTGTTGCAGTAGACGCCAAGATAATGATGCATCTTGGGTTTTGTGTATGTATAAACAATAGACATTCTCTAATACAGAGTTGTCTTTTCCTCTTTAATTTTGGTGGTGAGTGGTGCATGTAAACTGTTAAATGACTGAAGGACAGCTGCACTCCAGTTTTTAATTTAATTTCACCCTTTCTTTCAGCTTCTGTAATAAATAACAACTTTTAAAGAAATATTTTAATGTTAACTAGACACCTGGTAGGTCTACCCTCAGGAATAGATAAACATGCCATTTCTTCTTTTATAAGGACTCAGGATTCACTATCAGCCCTCCTGGGACTTAATGTGTCTGTGTGTCTGTGTCTGTCTGTGTGTGTTAGTCATTTCAGTTCAGTTCAGTCGCTCAGTCGTGTCCGACTCTTTGTGACCCCATGAACCACAGGACGCCAGGCCTCCCTGTCCATCACTCAAGTCCCAAACTCATGTCCATTGAGTTGGTGATGCCATCCAACCATCTCATCCGCTGTCGTCCCCTTCTCCTCCTGCCCTCAGTCTTTCCCAGCATCATGGTCTTTTCCAGTGAGTCAGCTCTTCGCATCAGGTGGCCAAAGTATTGGAGTTTGAGCTTCAGCATCAATCCTTCCAATGAATACCCAGGGCTGATCTCCTTCAGAATGGACTGGTTGGATCTGCTTGCAGTCCAAGGGACTCTCAAGAGTCTTCTCCAACACCACAGTTCAAAAGCATCAATTCTTCAGTGCTCAGCTTTCTTTATAGTCCAACTCTCACATCCATACATGACTACTGGAAAAACCATAGCCTTGACTAGACGGACCTTTGTTGACAAAGCAATGTCTCTGCTTTTTAATATGCTGTCTAGGTTGGTCATTACTTTCCTTCCAAGGAGTAAGTGTCTTTTAATTTCATGGCTGTAGTCACCATCTGCAGTGATGTTGGAGCCCAGAAAAATAAAGTCAGCCACTGTTTCCACTGTTCCCCATCTATCTGCCATAAAGTGATGGGACCAGATGCCATGATTTTTGTTTTCTGAATGTTGAGCTTTAAGCCAACTTTTTCACTCTCCTCTTTCACTTTCATCAAGAGGCTCTTGGGTTCTTCCCTTTCTGCGGTAAGGGTGGTGTCATCTGCATATCTGAGGTTATTGATATTTCTCCCGGTAATCTTGATTCCAGCTTGTGCTTCTTCCAGCCCAACATTTCTCATGATATACTCTGCATATAAGTTAAATAAGCAGGGTGACAATATACAGCCTTGATGTACTCCTTTTCCTATTTGGAACCCCTCTGTTGTTCCATGTCCAGTTCTAACTGTTGCTTCTTGACCTGCATATAGTCACTGCTACTGCTGCTGCTAAGTCGCTTCAGTTGTGTCCCACCCTGTGGGACCCCACAGACGGCAGCCCACCAGGCTCCCCGTCCCTGGGATTCTCCAGGGAAGAACACTGGAGTGGGTTGCCATTTCCTTCTAAAATGCAGGACACTGAAAAGTGAAAGTGAAGTTGCTCAGTCGCTAGTCATGTCCAATTCTTTGCGACCCCATGGACTGTAGCTGGCCTGGCTCCTCTGTCCAAGGAATTCTCCAGGCAGGAATACTAGAGTAGGTTGTCTTTCCCTTCTCCAGGGTTTCTTTCCAACCCAGGGATCGAACCCAAGTCTCCCAACTGTCTGAGCCACCAGGGAAGCCCTGGGACTTAATTCCTCCTCTCTAGTCTAAGCGGTCCCAGCTTCTTCAGATGTTTGTTACCTGATGTATTTTTCCAGTTGCTTGCTGTTCTCATTCTTTTACTTGGGATATATTTTAATTTTGTCAATGTTTCTCTAAAGTGTGGTCCTTAGAATGAAATTTGTTGCTGTATATGTTTGATAAATCACAGTGCTGAACCTTATATATACATCTCTACACTTGCCCATGTGTGTATATATTCTTTTTTAAAAGTTGTAGGGTATTATGGTTTATATTTTATCTTTAAGTGTATATCATAATTCATCCCTATTAAATACAATTTGCTGTTGTTCAGTTGCTCATTTTTTAGGCACTGTAAGTTTCTTGGTTCTTTTAAAGTCTAGATTGATATGTATACTCAGATGTGTAGTTTTCTAGAGTGTCTGTCACATGAGGATTTCATAGATCTTTTCAATAAAATATGGCACATGGTTCTGATGTTGTTCAGTCACTCTCACTCAGTCATGTCCAACTCTTTGCGACCCCATGGACTGCAGCATGCCAAGCTTCCCTGCCCTTCACCATTGTCTGCAGCTTGCTCAAACTCATGTCCATGAGTCGGTGATGCCATCCAACCATCTCGTCCTCTGTTGTCCCCTTCTCCTGCCTTCAGTCTTTCCCAGCATCAGGGTCTTTTCTAATGAGTCGGCTCTTTGCATCAGGTGGCCAAAGTATTGGAGCTTCAGAGTGTTAGAACTGATAATAAAATTATCAGTTGCCAAATGAGTGAGACTAAAATTGTTTTGTCTATTTTACCGTTGCCACTCATATGTCTGTCCATCTACCTACCATCCAGTTAACTATTCATCTGTCCATCCACCATCTTCCATTTGTACATTTAGGAGTTAACCTGTAGGTAAATTTTTAGAATGTGGTTGAAGAGTATGTGCAACTGTAATTTTTGGTAGACTTTTTAAATTGCCTTCCGGTGAGGCTGTACCACTCTCTTGGTACCAGCAATGTATGTTCCTGCATCATGTCGTCAAGAGGATGATTATCAAACCTTTGACCTTTGCCAGTCTGACTCGTGAAAAATTGTCTTAGTGTAGGCTTAATTTTCATTTCTTTTATGAATGTGAAGTTAGACATAGTTTAAGATCCATTTCTGGTTTTTTTTTGGTTCATTTATCATGATGTTCATCTTCTTACTGATTTATGGGACCCTTTTAATATTAGGGAAATTAGTTCATGATATGTAATATAATTTTATATTCTTATCCATGTAGTGTACTATTGTTTTACTTTGTTTCTTTAATATATTTTATTTTCTTTTTTAATTAAAATATGTAGTTTATAGAATCAAATAGTTCTAAAAGCTCTTCTTGGAGATTGCCCAGAACCAACCATTTTGAAGTCTTTTAGCTGATTCCTTTGGAATTTATCTTCAAATTTCTAAACAGCTGTGCTTCTTGATTTTTCTTTCCTTTTTTAAATTTTTTTTAAGTTTTAGGAATTATCTGTCCCATTACTGAAGAAGAGATTTAACCACTGCACTACCCCAAACACATATTCCCTACACACCCCTCTACCTTCACCTCTTTTTCTTCCTCATCTCTTCCAGATAGGATTAGTTTTTATTTCCAGGACAATTTCTTGTTTTCCTTGGAGTTCTTAAATTTCGTTTGGTGTGCTAATCATTAATTTAACCCCCAGCTTTCCACCAGTTGAGACTGACGCCGTTCTGATTCTTGGGGTTTTGTATGAAAACTTCTTTCTCACTGAAAGCACATGGGCTCTACCTACCAATTTTGCATAACACGCCTTTGTAAGTCTTCTGTTTTCATCCATTGTGCTTGGCACAGAGTAGACCCCTTCAGTCTTGAAAATCAAGCCACTCAGTTTGGAAAATTGACTCCTGAACCTCCTGGACTGATCCTGTACTGTTTTACCATGTCTGCCTTGTGCTGTAATTTCTGGGAGTTTCCTTCAACATTTATCTTTCCAACTTTCTCTTTGATGATTATGTTTTTACTTTACAGGAGCTCTTTGTTCCTCTGAATGTTCTGTTTTTCCTTTTAATAACATCTTGTTATTTCATGGATTCAAAAATCTTATCTTTCTGAAAGGAGTTTTCTCACTTGTTTCCTTTCTCTCATCTTTCCTTAAATTTTCTTTTCCTAACCTCATCCCTTTTTCTTCCAGGCTGCCCTTTTCTGCTTGTTTTGCTTGCCAACCCCCTACCCCCAGCCCCACCCCTCGCCACCCTTCTATTAGGGAACTTCTGTGTTTGGCCGTGGGCTTTCCACTTATATTTTAAAGTGGGCATTGAATCGCTGATTGGAAGCTCTGTGCTTGTCCATGGAACTTACTGGCTGTGGGCTTCACTCCAGGGTAATCTGACTGACCTGTTTGTGTGAGTAACCTCCAATATTAGCACCTTTTGGTCTTCCTTTAGGGCTGGTGATATTCTAAAGAGTAGAAAAACTCTTCTCATCTTTTTAAGAGGGTATAAATTTGATTGCCATCATTTTGAAAATCAGGTGTCTGGAAAAGATTTTCAGTTCAGTCACTCAGCTGTGTCCAACTCTTAGTGAAAAGATTATTATGTCAAATAAAACTTTCACTTAATTTTATGTTTTTTAAATCTCACTTCCAACCTTCATCTCTCTGCCTGGTTTTCTTCAGTACCAAAAGTCCTATTTACTTTCTTCAGAAATATTATTATTTAATATAAGTGAAGTGAAGTGAAAGTCTCCCAGTAGTGTCTGACTCTTTGCGACCCTATGAACTGTATAGTCCATGAAATTTTCCTGGCCAGAATACTGGAGTGGATAGCCTTTCTCTTCTCCAGGGGATCTTCCCAACCCAGGGATCAAACTCAGGTCTCCGCTTTGCAGGTGAATTCTTTACCAGCTGAGCCACAAGGGAAGCCTTTAATATAAGGCTTTTCATAAAAAATATAGTTAATTGTCTCGTGTGAGAGACGCTGCTTCCAGGAGTTCAGAAGGATGATAAGTGATTTGGAGAGTTTTATAAAATTTCATGTAAGGGATTATACTTGACTTGAAGGTTGTTTCTTTTTTAAGTGGGAGTAGACAATGTGGTGGCTGTTACTTTGGGAGACTTGGGGAACAGGCCCACAAAACTTGTAACTTTCATTCAGAAGTCAAGAATTCTGGTTAGAATTCTTAAATCCTTTTTCTTCTTTCTTTTCATGAATCATTTGCTGTTTATGAGGTATGAACTTAGCTGGTGGTACTGTTCTTTTATGAACTATACTTTGATCTTACAGTGTCATATTGAATCTTTTAGCTGTTGGTAGTTGGTAATTCACTTACTGATCAGACTTCAATACCATAGAGTTTCAGAGCAGGAGGAGATGCTCCATATTATTGTATATAACTTTTTCCTAAGAAAACAGATAAGTGGTAGAGCCAGAAATCAAAGCCAATGTTTATGCATTCTTTTTCTTGTTTCTTATAGTTCATTGTCTTGATATGTTTATTGCATGTATATGTATCTTGAGGTCAGTTCAGTTCAGTCACTCAGTTGTGTCTGATTTTTTGTGACCCCATGGACTGCAGCATGCCAGGCCTCCCTGTCTATCACCAACTCCCGGAATTCACTCAAACTCATGCCCATTGAGTCTGCAGTGCCATCCAACTATCTCATCCTCTGTCATCCCCTTCTCCTCCCGCCTTCAACCTTTCCCAGCATCAAGGTCTTTTCCAGTGAGTGAGTTCTTGGCAGCAGGTGGCCAAAGTATTGGAGTTTCAGCTTCAACGTCAGTCCTTCCAATGAATATTCAGGACTGATTTCCTTTAGTACAAATTAGTATGCTTTTATTTATTATCAGAAAATATTTCATTTTTTAGGCACTGTAAGTTT
This sequence comes from Redunca redunca, assembly GCA_006410935.1. Lineage (NCBI taxonomy): Eukaryota > Metazoa > Chordata > Mammalia > Artiodactyla > Bovidae > Redunca > Redunca redunca. Next base: position 39,309 of record SJYQ01000637.1, read on the forward strand.
CTTGGTTCTTTTAAAGTCTAGATTGATGTGTATACTCAGATGTGTAGTTTTCTAGAATTTCTGTTGCATGAGGATTTCATAGATTATTTCAATAAAATGTGGCACTTGATTCTGATGTTGTCATTCAGTCACTCAGTCACATCCAACTTTTTGAGACCCCATGGACTGCAGAACTCCAGGCTTCCCTTTCCTTCACCATCTCCTGAAGCTTGCTCAAACCCATGTCCATTGAGTCGGAGTCAGTGATGCCATCCAACCATCTCATCCTCTACTGTCCCCTTCTCCTCCTGCCTACAATCTTTCCGAGCGTCAAAGTCTTTTCAAATGAATTGGTTCTTCGCATCAGGTGGCCAAAATATTGGAACTTCAGCTTTGGCATCAGTCCTTCCAGGGAATATTCAGGACTGATTTCCTGTAGGATTGATTGGTTTTATCTCCTTGCAGTCCACGAGACTCTCAATAGACTTCTCTAACACCACGATTTGAAAGCATCAATTCCTCGGTACTCAGCCTTCTTTCTGGTCCAACTCTCATATCCATACACGACTACTGGAAAAACCATAGTTTTGACTAGATGGACCTTTACTGGCAAAGTAATGGCTTTTTAATACTTCATCTAGGTCCTAATAATCTCTAATAGATATTTTTGTAATTCATATGAGAAACTTTTCATGGCCAAGCCTTTTAGATGATCCTATTAAATGAAACTTAGTACTTAAAATGACTATGAGTATGTGTGAGTAAACTGTTACTTAAAAAAAAAAACCAAAAAACAAAAAACCAAAATCAAGGTCTATGCAGGTAGTGGCCTTTGCTCTCATTTAGAGTTCTTTTTCTTAAACATTCCTTTCCCCTTTGGGAGACTCTGTCCATTTTTATTATTGCCCCTCAATATTAACTTAAAGGAGACAGAGATCATTCAGTTTATCTCTAACACCCTCTGTAGAACATGAGCTTGAGACTTTCCACCCTTAATTTGACAAGAGATAATTGAGGTAAAACAGTCAGCAAAAACAAGACCAGGAGCTGACTGGGGCTCAGATCATGAATTCCATATTGCTAAATTCAGACTTCAGTTGAAATAAGTGGGGAAGACCACTAGACCATTCAGATATGACCTAAATCAAATCCCTTATGATTATACAGTGGAAGTGAAAAATAGATTTAAGGGACTAGATCTGATAGAGTGCCTGATGAACTATGGACAGAGGTTTGTGACATTGTACAGGAGACAAGGATCAAGACCATCCCCAAGAAAAAGAAATGCAAAAAGGCAAAATGGCTGTCTGTGGAGGTCTTACAAATAGCTGTGAAAAGAAGAGAAGCGAAAAGCAAAGGAGAAAAGGAAAGATATACCCATTTGAATGCAAAGTTCCAAAGAATAGCAGGGAGGTATAAGAAAGCCTTTCTTAGCGATCAGTGCAAAGAAAGAGGAAAACAATAGAATGGGAAAGACTAGATATCGCTTTAAGAAAATTAGAGATACCAAGGGAACATTTCATGCAAAGATGGGCTCGATAAAGGACAGAAATGGTATGGACCTAACAGAAGCAGCAGATATTAAGAGGTGGCAAGAATACACAGAACTGTACAGAAGATCTTCACGACCTAGATAATCACAGTGGTGTGATCACTCACCTAGAGCCAGGCATCCTGGAATGTGAAGTCAAGTGGGCCTTAGGAAGCATCACTGAGAAGAAAGCTAGTGGAGGTGATGAATTCCAGTTGAGCGCTTTCAAATCCTGAAAGATGATGCTGTGAAAGTGCTGCATTCAATATGCCAACAAATTTGGAAAACTCAGCAGTGGCCACAGGACTGGAAAAGGTCAGTTTTCATTCCAACCCCAAAGAAAGGCAATGCCAAAGAATGCTCAAACTACCGCACAATTGCACTCATCTCACATACTAGCAAAGTAATGCTCAAAATTCTCGAAGCCAGGCTTCAGCAATACATGAACAGTGAACTTCCAGATGTTCAAGCTGGTTTTAGAAAAGGCAGAGGAACCAGAGGTCAAATTGCAAACGTCCACTGGATGATCGAAAAAGCAAGAGAGTTCCAGAAAAACATCTGTTTCTGCTTTACTGACTATGCCAAAGCCTTTGTCTGGATCGCAATAAACTGTGGAAAATTCTGAAAGAGATAGGAATACCAGACCACCTGACCCGCCTCTTGAGAAACCTATATGCAGGTCAAGAAGCAACAGTTAGAACCGGACACGGACCAACAGACTGGTTCCAAATAGGAAAAGGAGTACGTCAAGGCTGTATATTGTCACCCTGCTTGTTTAACTTACATGCAGAGTGCGTCATGAGAAACACTGGGCTGGAAGAAGCAGAAGCTGGAATCAAGATTGCTGGGGGAAATATCACTAACCTCAGATATACAGATGACACCACCCTTATGGCAGAAAGTGAAGAACTAAAGAGCCTCTTGATGAAAGTGAAAGAGGAGAGTGAAAAAGTTGGCTTAAAACTCAACATTCAGAAAACTAAGATCAAGGCATCTGGTCCCATCACTTAGTGGCCAATAGATGGGGAACAGTGGAAACAGTGGCTGACTTTATTTTTCTGGGCTCCAAAATCACTGCAGATGGTGACTGCAGCCATGCAATTAAAAGACTCTTGGGCTTCCCTTGTGGCGCAGCTGGTAGAGAATCTGCCTGCAGTGTGGGAGACCTGGGTTCGATCCCTGGGTTGGGAAGATCCCCTGGAGAAGGGAAAGGCTACCCACTCCAGTATTCTGGCCTAGAGAATTCCATGGACTATACAGTCCATGGGGTCACAAAGAGTCGGACACGACTGAGTGACTTTCTCTTTACTCCTTGGAAGGAAAGTTATGACCAACCTAGACAGCATATTAAAAAGCAGATACATTACTTTGTCAACAAAAGTCCGTCTAGTCAAGGCTATGGTTTTTCCAGTAGTTGTGTATGCATGTCAGAATAGGCCTGTAAAGAAAGCTGAGCACTGAAGCATTTATGCTTTTGAACTGTGGTGTTGGAGAAGACTCTTGAGAGTCCCTTGGACTGCAAGGAGATCCAACCAATCCATTCTAAAGGAGATCAGTCCTGGGTGTTCATTAGAATGACTGATGTTGAAGCTGTAACTCCAATACTTTGGCCACCTGATGTGAAGAGCTGACTCATTGGAAAAACCGTGATGCTGGGAAAGATTGAGGGCAGGAGGAGAAAGGGATTGACAGAGAATGAGATGGTTGGATGGCATCACCATCACGATGGATATGAGTTTGAGTAGGCTCCAGGAGTTGGTGATGGACAGGGAGGCCTGGAGTGCTGTAGTTCGTGGGGTTCCAAAGAGTCGGACTGAGCAACTGAACTGAATGAGGTAAGAACTTTCAAACTTTATTAAAGATTGAGGAAATCTGAATGGAAATAAACATAGAGCACCGTGTGTGTGTGCGCGTGCGCACGCTTGCGTGTCTGTGTGTGTGTTAGTTGCTCATTTGTGTCCGACTCTTGTGACCTCATGCACTGTAGCGTTCCAGGCTCCTCTTTTTATGGAATTCTCCAGGCAGGAATACTGGAGTGAGTTTCCATGCCCTCCTCAAGGGGATCTTGCCAACCCAGCAATCAAACCCAGGTTTCCTGCATTGCAGGTGGATTCTTTGTCATCTGAGCCAAGGAAGCTGAAGGCCTATTGATTATGCAAAGTAGCTTCTGCTAAGTGCTCAGTGTATGGTAAGGAACTTAGTATTAATGAGGTTTAGTAGAGCACCGCGGGGAAAGGATTTCTGGAAAAGATAGGACTGAAATCTGAGTTTTCAGGAAGGCTGGGAGGTAATTCAGGAAGGATGGGAGGTAATTAAGGAAGGAGGGCACAATTTTAAAAATAATTCATTGTCCAAATTAAGGTAGACTAAATAGTCCTGCTTTTGAATTTAGAGTATATTAGAATCAGTGTAATAGTTGTTTTCTTCCTTTTGTATTATTAAGGTACTTTTTATTTGGAAGAAATGAAGCTGTATTCTTTGACCTATTACTGTTTCTTATCGTGCTGTCACTTGTTTATCAATATGTAATCTGGTTGGACTTGATTGTACACTGAGGGCAGCTCCAGTGTAAGTAGGTCCCTCTCACTTGATTGATGAGAACAAGTCAGCCTCAGTCTACCAGGAAAGGCAAGGGAGCTGGAGCACTAAATTCAAAAGAATTTTTAAGACATGCTTCAGATAATTTTTCTTGTTCTTTGTCAGAGTTTATCATCAAAATAAGTTAGTAGCCAAGTGCATTATATTTGCTGTTTTTAGGAGTAGTAGAGAATTTTATACAGGGAAGCTTACATGGTTTTTAAGTGGAAATTAACCTTTTTCTTCAGTAGCAACTATGAATTCAGTTCTTTAGATGAAGTTATATTCCCTAGATATGTTTAGGGTGAAAGGGAGAAAAGGACCTCTGTTACATGGATCAGTTGACTTAAGGAATAGAGATGACTTTGAGTGAGCTAAAGGGGTGTTTTGAAAACAGGAATCTAATACTCAGTTTTGAAAGTGTTTTATCTGGTCATGAGTAGTATTAGTATCTTCTTAGTAGGTACTCTTGCCTACATTTGACCTTAATTTGAACTTTATAGTAGTAATATTTTAGTGTGAATATTTAAACAGCCCTTTAGGTTTCTTTCTGGAGAAGGAAATGGCAACCCACTCCAGTATTCTTGCCTGGAGAATCCCATGGATGGAGGAGCTTTGTGGTCTACAGTGCACCTCCACGACTGAGTGGCTTCACTTTCACTTTCACACTTTAGGTTTCTTTCAACTGAATTTTGACTTGTTATACATAAAGATTGCCCTCTTTCTACCCTTACCCCTTTCAGTGTTGATTTAAACTCAAAGGTATCAGAGTTTTTTAATGTGGAGGCTTATTCTAGAAGAGAATGTCAGCTCTAAATCTGCTTGTCTAAATTTTAGGCCTCTAGGATTTTGTTCTCAGTGGAAATCATTTTTAGTCTGGTTTGCTGCTTGCCTAGGCAAGAAGGACAAGGACATCCTTGAATTCCCAAATCTGTGATTCTAAGTAGACAATGGATATCTCAGTAGGAAATAATGTTGTTATTAGGATTTTTGTGCTTCTGCTTTACTCTGTGAAATACTCGTGTATACACAACATCAATTCTACCAAATTAACTGTACTCTTACTCTTTGTTTGGTCTTTATATATGATGGCTAATTCCTTCTCCCACTTCTACCTTTTACGTCTCATCTTTTTTTTTTTCTTTTTTTTTCTTTTTCTTTTTTTTTTTACGTCTCATCTTAAGCTTCTTTCTTCCTTCGGAAAAATTTTAACTGCATGTGACTTTTGATGCCTGTTCTTGACATACCTATACTTATCCCCTTAAACCCCCTGTATCACCATGTGCCTTCATAACATGTGCACTGCCCTTTATCTTCCACCAGACTATACTTTTCTGTAGGGAAGAGGTCATCATATTCCTACTACCCAGAACAGTGCCTGGCTTGAGGTAGGCACTTAGGAAATGCTTGAATGAGTGACTGTTGGGTTGGCCAAACAGTTTGCTTGACTTTTTCTGTATCCAATACTACTGTTAAAGTACTTTAAAAGTATTCCTGTGGCAAATACATCATGAATATGTAGTATTTATTGCTGCATTTTATGCATTGACTGTGAATGAAACATTTTAGAATCAGTCCAGAATTGAATGCTATATAATACATATAAGCACATGTGAAACCTTTTAAGTGATTTTTAAAATGTGGTTACTTAAAGTGATTTAACCAAATTACTTAAATAAAAAAGATAGCCAGTAGTTCCATCTTTCGTGTATGAGAACTCTTTAAAATAGTATTTCTCAGGTGCTTGCTTTATAGTACAGTTACTCTGTACCATTGGTTAAGCAAGTAAATAATAACATTATGCTGCTTTGGGTTCCGTAGTGTATTTTTCCTCAAAGAAGGCAATGGAAAAAGACAGATGTGCAGAGAACACTGTTTTTTCAGTCTTCAGACAGTGCTTGCTGTACATATATTCTCAGTCTTGTAAAAACTTAGGCCCACAGAGTGGTATAGACCGAGTGATCTCTATCAGGACTATACAGGACCATCCCTCAGTATTAATTTTTAAAGATTGAGCCTCTGTTGTCTTTCACCCTGAAAAAGGCAAATTACATTTAATATGGTGATTGACATTGGCTTCCCCACGCTGTCACACGGGCTGGTGAGGGAACCCAAGGAATGGTAAAATTTTCACTTCCTCGGTTGTATTCGTTGCTGTACCACATTGAGGTTTACATGTGATTACATTGATATCATGGATCTAGTTTTAGCTAAACTGTCTTCCAAAAATTAGCTAGTGATTGTAAAAGATTCCCTATCAAGAAATTAGATGGATTGTAATTATAATAAAGCACATGCAAGCACACAACATAAAAAATGTTAGAACTCTTAATCCCAATATGGGCTCTTAATATGGGGTAAAAAACACAATATTATCAGATCTCAAATATCAACCTCTCAAAATTTGAGATTGTCCAGGATTATTTTAAATAGGTGACTATTTACTGTTGTTGAAACCATAGCTTGCATAAGTGTACATACACTGTGCTTGATAGGTGGCTAAGTGATAGCATAAAATCATGGCAAATTAGCAAGACATTTTAAAAAATATGCATTCTGAGGATAAAAACTAAGCTTTATGAAGTTTCCCCCCAGAAGTGTTTGATAGAGCCATACAACTTTCAATACAGTACTATAGAATTTCTCTAAATTTAATTATAGATGTTTACAAGGTACTTTGTGGTTTCTTGTTCAGTAGGAAAAGAGAAAGCATGCCATTGGAGAAACACTGGTTTTTCAGGCCTTGGTCAAAATGACTGAAATAAGGCATGGAATATATGGCCAAAAATTAAAATACATTCCTTTGTCATCAGATGTCTTTGAAACATGTAGTAAATAGTGCCAAATTGATGAAACCAGTATGAGACCAATTATATGTGGGAGATTTACTTTAAGATTGACTAAAATAAAACATTTCCCTTACTGTTTGCTAAGTTTTGTCTTTTGGTGGGGAGTGAAGAGTTACAGCAAAGAGATGCTGGAGAAAAGTATATTCTCAACAGTAAATATTTCTTTAATAAAAATTAGCCTTTTATGGAAGAAAAATCATAGGCACTTAAGGTGAAAATGGTTCACTGCATCCTTCCTAGGAAAATTACTGCAGCAAAGAACTTGAACCGGGAGTTCAGAGCTGTTAGTGTCATCAGTGTAGTTAATTTTATGAAAACAAGACCTTTAACTTTAAAATCCAAGGAACTGTTTAGCAGTGATACCAAAATATGCAGATGCTCCAGTCCCTTATATAAAATGGTGTGGTATTTGCATATGACCTATGCACAACCTCTCCTTCCCATATACTTTAAACCAGCTCTAGATTACCTAGTACAATATAAATGCCATGTAAAAATTGCTGGTGCTTGGCATATTCGAGTTTGCTTTTTGGAACTTCCTGGAATTCCGCCCACCCCCACCCCCCACTAGTATTTTCAACTTGTGGTTGGTTGAACCTGAAGACTTGGAAGCAGCTGATACTGAGGGCTTCCTGTGAATGAATGAAATGAGAAATGACCAAGAAGTTAGAGTCTGCCACACACAGTTTTGATGATTATCTCATAGCAAAGAGTTTTGCTTTTGAAGAGTTAGAGAACTTAAAATAGTAATTACTAATTGCTATGCAGATATTTTTGGATAAAAGAAAATACACACTCTTAATCATGCTATTCAGGATGAAGTTTGCTTACTAAGAAAGTAAACTTTTTTTAAGAGAGAGAGTACTGTTAGCAAAAGAACAGTTAGGAAACAAATGTTTGGAGATGGTTTGTTTTGTGATTTTTGTTGAGGGGGGAAAAAGGTAATATATATTAAGTGAACTTTAAGAACTTTGAAATTTAGGTATATCTTCTAGGAAAACTCACATATTTGCACCATGATTTTCTTTTTTAAACAGCACTGTTTCATACTTTAAGTGAGAAATAACTCAAATAGTCGTTGACAGTGGAAGGGGTGGTGCAAGCATACAGTGGCATATCAGTTCAGTTCAGTTCAGTGGCTCAGTCATGTCCGACTCCTTGAGACCCCATGAATTGCAGCGCGCCAGGCCTCCCTGTCCATCACCAACTCCCGGAGTTCACTCAGACTCACGTGATGCCATCCAGCCATCTCATCCTCTGTTGTCCCCTTCTCCTCCTGCCCCCAATCCCTCCCAGCATCAGTCTTTTCCAGTGAGTCAACTCTGCATGAGGTGGCCAAAGTATTGGAATTTCAGCTTCAGCATCATTCCCTCCAAAGGAATCCCAGGGCTGATCTCCTTCAGAATGGACTGGTTGGATCTCTTTGCAGTCCAAGGGACTCTCAAGAGTCTTCTCCAACACCACAGTTCAAAAGCATCAATTCTTTGGCAGTCAGCCTTCTTCACAGTCCAACTCTGACATCCATGCATGACCACAGGAAAAACCATAGCCTTGACTAGACAGACCTTTGTTGGCAAAGTAATGTCTGCTTTTTAATATGCTATCTAAGTTGGTCATAACTTTCCTTCCAAGGAGTAGGCATCTTTTAATTTCATGGCTGTAATCACCATCTGCAATGATTTTGGAGCCCCCAAAAATAAAGTCTGCCACTGTTTCCACTGTTTCCCCATGTATTTCCCATGAAGTGATGGGACCGGATGCCATGATCTTCATTTTTTGAATGTTGAGCTTTAAGCCAACTTTTTCACTCTCCTCATTCACTTTCATCAAGAGGCTTTTTAGTTCCTCTTCACTTTCTGCCATAAATGTGGTGTTAATCTGCATATCCGAGGTTATTGTTATTTCTCCCGGCAATCTTGATTCCAGCTTGTGCTTCTTCCAGCCCAGCGTTTCTCATGATGTACTCTGCATATAAGTTAAATAAGCAGGGTGACAATATACAGCCTTGACGTACTCCTTTTCCTATTTGGAACCAGTCTGTTGTTCCATGTCCAGTTCTGACTGTTGCTTCCTGACCTGCATATAGGTTTCTCAGGAGGCAGGTCAGGTGGTCTGGTATTCCCATCTCTTGAAGAATTTTCCACAGTTTATTGTGATCCACACAGTCAAAGCCTTTGGCATTGTCAATAAAGCAGAAATAGATGTTTTTCTGGAACTCTCTTGCTTTTCCCATGATCCAGAGTGAATGAGTTACAGCTCTCTATCAATGTGAATGAAATACAATGTTGAGCTGGAAATAAAAGAGTACTAGAGTAATATGTAGGGGTTAATATCAGCTGCCTGTTGCTCTGGCTAAGCCATGAGAAAATCACCATGGGAAAAAATGAAAGCAAAATATAACATAACCTAAATAAAAGTACATTGAGTTGATCAGCTGAGGTTGTCATACCCTCCTAAGCTAAGGAAAAACACAGTGTGGACCTTGGAAAGCTGGGTCAGTGCAAGTTCAGAACACTGCTTGTGCACACACTAAGATGTTTTACCAAGGCATATCTGGGTCTATGACCTCCGGCTAGGGATAGCCCTTGTACAAGAAAGTAACAGATAGTATAAAGTAATCAATAAAACAGGAGACATGACCGGGGACACAGGAGGCAGACTTCATCGTAGCACAACAGATACTCTCTGCTTGCCAAGACACTAGATAAGAGTGATGTGGCTCCGAGGAACAGGGCTGTTGACCCAAGAGGTCTTGAGTCCCTGGTCCCATCTTTAAAACTTTAATTCTGTCTCTAGTTTCTTTTTGCCAAACTGTGCATTGACCACATTCCATCCCTACCTGCTGTGCTGGCCGCAGCAATGGCGCCCAACATGGGGCACGAAAGTGAAGGATCGAAGTGGTGCATGGTTCTGAAGAATAGTGGGGTGAGGCCCCTGAAAATACCCCTTTGCGGTAAATAACACTCTGTTAGGCATTGAAACCAGGGTTAAATATGGGAAATTCAGAAAGCTCAAAACAGTACCAGCTGTATATATGCCTCATAAGGCACCTTTTTAAACAGGGGTGGAGGAGGCGGTACAAAAATAAGCAAGGGCCAGCTTTTACAAACCATTGAGAAACATTGCTGGTGGTTCCCTTCTCTCGGTACTTTTTTTTTTTTTTTTAGAATTCCAGATTTCATGAGAGAATGTATCTAAAATACAATAAAGTTATGATATATTATTTGAATGGAAATATACTCTGTATCACAACTATAACAATTTTTATAGATAATTCATTTACATCTCTATAGTTCAAAAGTCACTAAATCATAGCATAATTAAGATACCATTGCTACAAATATATAAGAATTTAATGTTTTTCTTTATTATACCATCTTGGAATCACAAACATTTATCTGATTTACATTACATAGATCAAGACTATTTTGCCTGATTTATATTACACAGTTCAATTTATCCTCATATATAGATTTGCACTCAATCATCGTACCTTTTTATATTTTAAAAATAGCATTTTACTGAACCATCATGTGTGCTCTTTACCCCACATTCTGTGAGCATAATCAAAATCTTACATTCTTATATTCTCTGTCACATAAAGGCTACTATCATAAGCAAAGCACCAGTCACAGCAAATCTGTCAATTATGACAATTGGTTAGGAACTTGGGAGAAGGTAGGTAGTAAATTAGAGAAAATTCTTTGCAAGGGAGTGCCCTTGCCTGTTTCCGCCTGGTCAATTTGGGCACTGATAAAATCTATTTTAGAACCTCTTCAGACCCCAGAAAGCTCAGAAGGGAGTGAGGATGAAGGTGAATCCCCATTAAAAGGAAAACCTGAATATGCAAAGCCTGGGGGGGGGGGAGAGCAAAAAAACGCTGGAGGCTCTTAAAGCTACAGTTCCTTCTGCACCTTTGGGCAGGACGAATTTCCTTTACCTCTGCTCCCTCCTCCTGTCTTAATGGCTGGAGTGACTCACGCTTTTCCTTCCTTGCCAGGGACAACAGTGCTGTCACCCCTCCAGAAAGGTATTTGGTGGGCTCGACAGGAGGGTGACTTGGGGGCTATGACTATGACATTTCCAATGACAATACACGAACGAGTAGCTCCTGGGGAAGATCCTGATAATCCTAATGGGATGTATGAGGCTGTGCACAGATTCCCTTCAAAATTCTAAAGGAACTTAGGCAAGCTGTTCAGAGTTATGGAGTAAATTCTCCTTTTACCTTGGGAATAGTGTAGGGACTAGCTGAGGGTCCCTGTTTGATTATAGTTGCTCATGACCAAGTCAGATAGATCTCTGTCTCTTTAGATCAGTTGATAGGCAGTGGAAATTGGGGGACAACTCAAGAGCAAGTGCTTATGGAAGATCAGGCTATAGAACAGGTGAGGTGCTACTGCATAAGAGCCTGGGAGAAAACAGAGGTTAAAGGACAGGCTTTCTTTACTTTAAGAGATCTCACCTCCCCAAAGGGACAGTCCCTACTGGGACAACATTACCCCTGTCAGCAGAGCCAGTTCGAACACTGGTTTAAATTTTAGATAAGAAACTATGACTGCAAAAAGAAATGACGTTTTTGATACTGAATGGCCATGATATTCTTTAGACCCCAGAGAAAACTGGTTAAAGTGAAGTCTTTTTTGAAATTGCAAAACCTGTTCTTGCGTGTGGAATTAAAAAAAATGTTGGCTTGTTTAAATACTTTTTTGGAGCTCCACTTCTGTCTGAGAAACAAAAACAGGCCTGGGGAAAAAACCTAAAGTTAACTCTTATCATGTCCTTGGGATACGCAGCCCTCTCTATCTGGGACTCCAGCCATGAACAAATCGGTAGAACTCAAACCAAGAAGAAAAAGAAGGGGCAAAGATACATTTTAAATATTAAGCAGAAAACTGTGAGATCTCTGCCTGTATGTCTGTCTAAATTTATGTGTGTCTCAGTGTGTGCCTTCATCCTTGGACAAAATTGCTTAAGGCTGATTGGACAATGAGCTCTATTTAATTGGCCTAAAGAGAAGTAAGTGCTTACAAATCAAACAATTATAAATTAAAAAAATTAAAATGAATTTCAGGCTTGTGTGAACTGGGAAATATTCACTATTAAATTGATACCTGGTATTAATGTTTATTTATTGACTTTGTGAAGATACTTTTGCAGATGACATAGCTTTGGGTGATTTATACTTACCAGTCTACAGAATAATGAGATAAAGTATAGTTCGTGGTTGCTAAAGGAAAGTAAGATGTGTTTTCAATAGAAAGGTGTAAGGAATGGCATTACATCTGTTAAGGAAAAAGGAAGTACATTTGAACTTACAGGTGCTATTCTCTGAATGGGCAAATAGAGTGATAAATACAGAAGTATAAAAAAGGTTTGTGATAAGTGGGAGAGAGTTTTGTACATGATACAAGTTTCTTTTTTGACATTAAACTGCCTTTGAAATCTTGTATTGTTACTTTGACTAAGTGAATAACTATTGTTTCATAATGAATATAATCTGGTACCAATCTGAAATTTGATTTTCTCTTCCTGTTTAAAAAAACAAAGTCTTCTTGGAATATGACTTTTGATAACAGACTGTGTAAATTTCTTTGTCTTTTAAGTGATTCATACTTGCCTTTAAAATCTTTGGTTACTTCGATAAAATAAATGAGTGTTATATCACAATGATCTATGGAAACTATGGCACATATAGACAAAGCTCATTCTGCTTCTACAAAATTAACCCCTCATCAGAAAATTTAAAATGGATAAAAAAAATGGCTATAAACCAGACAGTCGGGGCTATAGGAAATCCAAGGCGGCCTCTTGGCTTTTCCCAGCCCCCTAACAAACCTCACTTTTATTTGATAGGATAAAACCTTTCCTGGCAACAGGGTTAATATCTCACAATTAAAAAAAAAAAGATTGAAATGCATTTTCTGCAATCTCCAGTGATCAGGGCACCCACTTTGCTGGACAGGTTGTACAGACACTGGCAAAAATTTCATGAGCTTCTTAGAGATTATCACATTCACTGACGTCCTTTGTCGTCAGGCAAGGACCACAAAACAAAAGGATTGGTTACATGAGATTGAAGAGACTGTTAAATATGACTGCAATTTTCATGACTTTTTGTCTGACATATTACTGGCTTCTAATCTTTGTTTTCAGGTATTAAAAAACTCTTCTCCTCAAGTCACTGATGGTTTAAAACAATTTAGTGATTTACACCTGTGGGTAAAATTAAAACATTTTTCTTTTCTCTCTGTCACGCCAGAAATTGGAGACATTTGGGTTCTGAACAGCCTCATCAAGGTACAAAAAAGACTGTCTCCAGACATGCACAAAAATTGCAGCGTATACTGGGGAGCCCAAACTCATATAGATGAGGATTTTAACAGTTCGGTGGATTTAGCAAATGAAGTGCTACTCTTAGGAAAAGAAGTATAAAATCTTAAATTACAAATACATTTAATGTGTGACTGGAATGTTACTACTTTTTGTGTGACCTCCCCAGGAATATAACCAATCTAAACACTCCTGGAAAGGGTTAGACGGCACTTGAAAGGCAATGCGCTGACAACCTTACACCAGATATTAAAAAGCTACAAGCAAAAATCATTGGCATGCAACATGCTTCTTTCAGACTGTTACCAGATATAGATACACTTCATGGACTAAGCAGAGGGCCTTAACTCATTGAGTCCTCAAAGGCATCGGAGGTGGTCTCGTTAAAACACTAGCTATGTTTTGCTGTTTCACTATATAATCTTCTGTTTAGTCCTCAGATGCATGCGAAAAACCCTCCGAGAACTAATAAGTTGCGAGATCAACATATCTTCTGCTACAGAAACAAAAAGGAGGATATGCAGGGGTGAATAGTCAACTGCCTGTTGCTCTGGCTAAGCCATGAGAAAATCACCATGGGAAAAGAATAAAAGCAAAATATAGCAATACAGCATGACCCAAATAAAAGTACATTGGGTTGATTAGTTGGGGTCATCATATCCTGCTAAGTTAAGGAAAAACATAGTGTGGACCTTAGAATGCTGGGTCAGCTCAAGTTCAGAACACTGGTTGTGCACACAGTGAGATATTTTATCAAGGCATATGGAGGTCTGTGACCTCCAGCTAGGTGATAGCCCTTGTACAAGAAAGTAACAGATAGTATAAAGTAATCAATAAAACAGGAGATGTGACCAGGGACACAGGAGGCTGACTTCATCGTAGCACAACAGATACTTTCTGCTTGCCAAGACACTAAATAAGAGTAATGTGGCTCCGAGGAACAGGGCTCTTGACCCAAGAGGTCTTGAGTCCCTGGTCACATCTTTAAAACTTTTAATTCTGTCTCTAGTTTCTTTTTCCCAAACTGTGCGTCGACCATTTTCGATCCCTACCTGCTGTGCTGGCCCCAGCAGTAATGCATTTTGTATTTTACGTCAGTGTAAAGTGTCAAACATAAAACTAAACAACCAACATAAATAAGGTTAGACTAGAAGGAACACTTAATTATAAAGTTCAGAAATAATAAGAGGCTTCAGTGGTCTTGATAATGTTGTATTTTTTAAACTATATGGAAGGTATGTAGGTATTTAGTACTCTTTAGCTGTGTGTATACATTGTATACAATAAATATGGTATTTCATGATTAAATAATTAAATCATCATGGGACAACACTAACTTTAAAATGAGATCAATTTTGAGCTTTGAAACAAATTGCTAATTTGTAAAAGAATACCATCCCGGTTACAGCCAGTGAGTGTGCTTGTTGACCAAAGCTCAGTTGATTAGTTAATAGTTTCCTGAACTTTGTATCTTGAGCAAGTGACTTTCAGAAAAGAATTTAAAAGAAGGGAGAAATCACTGCAGCCCCAGGCAAGGCTGTTTTCGGTGTAATTTTCAAAGTGTTTGGCTGCCCAGCCTTAGGGACTCCTTTGTTTCCTGAGGGTTTTCCAAACTGTCCTTCCAGGCTCCCTTTGATTTTTAGAGTCTACTATAGTTTCTGTTAAAGACTCCTCCTTCCTTTTCTCCTTTCTTTATTCCTAAATTAAAAACAAATTTGATGATAGAAACTTTCAAACTATTTTTAAAACTCTTCTAAGTGAGGAGTTCTGGTGACTTTTGAGCCCATTTGTTGAAATTTGAAACAGCAGCACCTTAATTTGAAAGAATATCAAGATAATGGAAACAACAACAAAGTTCTTTTTTTGTAATTGGTAGTTGGGACTGAAGAGTGGGTGTTAAATACAGTAATCCGTTCAGTTTTACTTGCATTTAGATATTCTTATAAGATGGTGATGATGTTTTCTCAGGTGAAATAGGCATTAAAAACAATCTAAAATATACTTAGAACTAGGCTTTCAAATCATTGTATCAGAGTATTAAACCAGTGTGTTAAAAAATAAGCACATTCTGTTATGTTGTTCTCAATACTTTTGTATTATACTTGAATTAAAGTTATTTTTAGGAAAAAGTAAAACTTTGTCTTTTGAAAATTCTTTTAATATTTGTATTTGTATTAATAATTAGTACAGTATTATATTTAATGAAAAGTTACAAAATCGCTATAATTTACAAATATTATATATATAGTGGTCCATTGGGTTTTTAGGAATAGTAATATATAGTTTTATTGTAGTTAGATAACAGTTACAGCTGAAAAAGAGCTCTCTAAAAGATACCTAGAGCCAAATGAAAGTAAGTTGATCTAGACTAATATGACTCAAAATGTGATTCTTAAGTCACCAGCATGCTTTTTTTGAAGACCCCATACAAGGTCTGCTGGGGGCCAGGGAAATGGGGGTGTGGGAATCTACATTTTGAGCAGATAGTAACAGCAAACATTTTGTGGTGTTTACCATGTCTCGGGAACTATTCTAAGCACTATATATTAATGCTTTCTTCCCTGTCAGGTGTAGTGAGTGAGTGAAGTCGCTCAGTCGTGTCTGACTCTTTGCTATCCCATGGATTGTAGCCTACCAGGCTCCTCCATCCATGGGATTTTCCGGGCAAGAGTACTGGAGTGGGGTGCCATTGCCTTCTCCAGGGTATCTTCCCAACTCAGGGATCAAACCTGGGTCTCCCACATTGTAGGCAGATGCTTTACCATCTGAGCCACCAGGGAAGTCAGGTGTAGATTCTATTGTTGTTATTCCCATTTGACAGAGGAGGAATTTAAGGTATAACAGACTAAGAAACTTACTATGGTCACACAACTCAGGAGTCTTAGGGCCAGGCTTGTATATGGAAAACATATCAAGGCATTTGCATTCCCACTGCTCTAGTCCAGGCCCTTTAAAATTGAAAAGATTTTACTTTAGAAGTGAAGTTGGGAGGATGGTGATGTGTAGTGGATTTCACAGTTCTCTCATGGGTAAAAGTAAAAGCACTTTTACTTTTTTACTCAGTAAAAGCACTGAGTAAAAGCTGTCCTAATGCCACTTCATGAATTGTGAAACTCGGCAATATTAAGTAGTATGCTCTTCAGCACATCATTAAAGTTATATTTGTTTTTATGGGTTAGTGGATTTCCGTCAGCCCAAGTAAAGTTCTTTATTTGATGTGCAGTACAACCTAGATGGAATCACATTTTTGTAAAACTGAGATTTTGTTTTAATTAATTTGGGGGGTCGTCTTCAACATCTCTGCTGGGGGAATATACTTGATTATAACACTTCCTTTTGGAAATCTTTCTACAATGTATTAGCATACATTGCTCAATAAATTGAGCAAGATGTTGCCAAGTTTTGAATATTCTCATTGTTCTGTCTTACACATTGAACCCTCAAATTATAAATTGAATTTAAAAAAAACCAGGTTTTATTTCTTGGTTTTCATTTCTCCAACAACAGTGGTTTTCAGCTTGCTGCACATGCAGATCACCAGAGAGGCATTTTAAAAAAGGTAATGCTATCTGGGTCCCACCCTTGGAGACTCTAGTGTGTAGGGAGTGAGAAACCATTGTTCTAGAAGAAGGATGTGTGGGGCAGTTTTCTTGGTTTCTTTTTGTGTGGTTCCTGTAAGTTTCGATAATAATGAAAAATACACTTGAGATTAGGAGTTAATTAGAAAATAGATGAACTATTGTTGATAAATGCTCTTAATTTAAATATGTAACATCTACATTTTTTTTCCCCTTTCAGATTTATTACTAAACATGGGTGCATTTTTGGACAAACCCAAAACTGAGAAACATAATGCTCATGGTGCTGGGAATGGTTTACGTTATGGCCTGAGCAGCATGCAAGGATGGAGAGTGGAAATGGAAGATGCACACACAGCTGTTGTAGGTATTCCGCACGGCTTGGAAGACTGGTCGTTTTTTGCAGTTTATGATGGTCACGCCGGATCCCGAGTAGCAAATTACTGCTCAACACACTTATTAGAACACATCACTAACAACGAAGACTTCAGGGCAGCTGGAAAGTCAGGGTCTGCTCTTGAGCCTTCAGTGGAAAATGTCAAGAATGGTATCAGAACTGGCTTTTTGAAAATTGATGAATACATGCGTAACTTTTCAGACCTCAGAAATGGCATGGACAGGAGTGGTTCAACTGCAGTGGGAGTTATGATTTCACCTAAGCACATCTACTTCATCAACTGTGGCGATTCACGGGCTGTTCTGTATAGGAGTGGACAAGTCTGCTTTTCTACCCAAGATCACAAACCTTGCAACCCAAGGGAGAAAGAGCGAATCCAAAATGCAGGAGGCAGCGTAATGATACAGCGTGTTAATGGTTCATTAGCAGTGTCTCGTGCTCTGGGGGACTATGATTACAAGTGTGTTGATGGCAAGGGCCCAACAGAACAACTTGTTTCTCCAGAGCCTGAGGTTTATGAAATTTTAAGAGCAGAAGAGGATGAATTTATCATCTTGGCTTGTGATGGGATCTGGGATGTTATGAGTAATGAGGAGCTCTGTGAATTTGTTAAATCTAGGCTTGAGGTATCTGATGACCTGGAAAATGTGTGCAATTGGGTAGTGGACACTTGTTTACATAAGGTATGTAAGTCTTTTTTTGTTACAATTAAAATGCCCTGTTAATTTTTAAAAGGCATGGTAAGTAAAAGTAAAAGCAAACTTAAGTTTTAAAGCTTTTAATATTTTCACTAGGAAAGTCCTAAGTCCTATATATTTTAAAGTTATTCGCTTCCCCAGAAATGAAATTTTTATTTTGCATCCTCATTTGTCTAAACCTTCTAATTTGAAAATTAAGTTTAATAAATTTATGACATTTGTTGTCATTTAAGTGCTTTATGACTTCTTGTTGTGGCAGAGGCATCTATGCACAATTGTGACTTGATTAAAATTCTCAACATTGGCAGTACCTGTCTTTTTTGGTTTGTTTTGGCCACTCGGCTTGTGGGATCTCAGTTTCCTGAGCAGGAGTTGAACCCTGAGCCCAGGCATTGAAAGCCTGGAATCCTGACACTTGGCTATCAGGGACCTCCTGGCAATAGCTGTCTTATGCCTGATTATGTAGCAGTTTCATTAAGAAAAAAAAAGAGTGAGAGCATGATTGTATATAAGATACATGAAAGATCAAGAGCCACATAAAATATTGGAAGATATAACAGAAGCCTTAAAACTAAGTAAAGTCTTGTAATTTAGCTATGAGCTTAATAGCCTTACTAGTAGCTAAGACAGAAACTGAAGTAAGAGTTGTATATTTCTTATTCTGTAGTAGTAAAAGAAGCTTTTTCTAGCCATAAAACCTAAAAGGAATTTACGTGTGACTTTGTGTAAATATGACATGGTGGATAATATCTTACTTTTATAGGAGATAATTCCATAGAGATGCCTTTATCATCCCCAATTAGAAAACCAAAGACTAGTATAAAATGCAGTCTTGTTAAGAATTCCTGTGAACATTAAAGTTTAATTTACATTTGCAATATTATATGAATCTTATTTCGATAGAGTATAATAAAGAGGAGAATCCCAACTAACAGGTAGCAACTTCCTTTAATGTCTTTAAAATATTCAGTAATTTCAAGTGGGCTTTTGACAGCATCTGTATAACAGTCATTTAAAATTTGAGTTATCTGACCAGAACCTAAAGTAAGTATTCTGTGACTCTGATTGAAGAAGGTATCAGAACAAAACTAACCTTTGGTTATGGGATGTAAAGATTTTGACTGACTGACTCTGTCTAGATTACAGCCACTCTATTTCCTCACCATGTAAGTTGCTGTGAAAGATATAAGCATAGCCAGGAAGTTTCTCTAAAAGTCTCTGGGTCTATGGGAATACTCAGGTTTTGTTGAAGTACCTATTACTTTTCCATAGGATGGGAAGAGACACCTTCAAAAAGAGAAAATATCTCTAAGTACTCTGCTGTTCATTCGTTTGTTTGTTTTTAAAGCATGTTGTATCTTTTTTGCTTCTCTGGATGAATTAAGTACAGAAATATTGATGGTTGTCAGTGATCAAATAGTAAGCTGTTCTAAAATTGTCTATCTCCTTGGACTCTATGGAGAAATTCTGACGTGCGGCTTTTTGAGACAAAAGCAAGCGTGTTTTTTTTGCCTAACTGGGAACTGAAAACAGTGTTTTCCCCAATTATTAAAGACAGTTTGTTTATTGAAAAAAAGGCCAGATAATATAGGATGTACATGTATATTTTATGGTGATACAGAATATGTAAAGGAACACTTGAAAATTTTGCCACTGACCTAAGTGGGCTGTTGTCTTAATTGTGGTGTTTATTTTTTTCATCTTTTTTGCCTGCCTTGAATGTGTATATTTTTATAAAAAGGAATTCATTATACTTGTTATTCTGCAGTCTGCTTTTTAATTCAACAGTATATTGTAGAGAGATCTCCATGTCTGTATCTATCAATCAAAATCATTTTTCATGGTTGTATAACAGAATGACACAGTTTTGAGGAAATAGCCAGAAGTCTATTATGTCTGTAATTTAGAGTAAGGAGAGAAGTTTGTATTCTTGATAAACTGCACAGTCTCTTTCCTATAAAGGATATTAGTTTTCAGGAATTTTGACCCAACCATTTTGAATGGGGTTTAAATGATTCTGGTGGCTATCTTCCTTTGATGGTTTTTATTGGTTTAAATATTTCTGTTGATGGTTTTAAACGATTCTAGGCAGAATCGCAGAATCTTAGAAGTGATAAATGATAGTAAAGAGGGACAAGGGGTTGGACCGCCACATCTCTGTATTGAATTTAGTTGAATGAATTTGACCATCTAGTGCCTTTGAATGAAGTTACATTTATATTGAAATCAGTTTTGAGATGCCTAGCTAGCTCTTTTGTGTTGAAACGGAATAGAAATGAATTTTTGAATCACCACATGCGACTTATAGAATTAAATAAAGCTCTTATCCATTCCTGTTTTTCTGACTCCATAATACTGTCCTTCCACTAGTTTATATTGTAAAGCCACCAGTTAGCAATATTTAAAACACTAGGATTAAAATAGAACATATGATTGCTTTCAATTTAGTCTGAAAGATTGAATCTAAATTTTAAAATCCATAGAAAGCGTGTTGGCCAGTGGTTGCCCTGAGCAATTGCTCAGTAGGTATTAGCTGATTTTTTGTGTGTGTGTGGTAGAATAAATTTTAAAACACTTTTTAAAATTAATTTTTTATTGGAATATAGTTGATTTACAGTGTTGTGTTAGTTTCTGTTGTACAACAAAGTGAATCTAGTTACCTATTTTATATATAGTAGTGTGTATATAGAGAAGCCTATAACACCCGACTCCAGTACTCTTGCCTGAAGAATCCCATGGACGGAGGAGCCTGGTAGGCTGCAGTCCATGGGGTCGTGAAGAGTCAGACACGACTGAGCGACTTCACTTTCACTTTTCACTTTCATGCATTGGAGAAGGAAATGGCAACCCACTCCAGTGTTCTTGCCTGGAGAATCCCAGGGACGGGGGAGCCTGGTGGGCTGCTGTCTATGGGGTTGCACAGAGTCGGACACGACTGAAGTGACTTAGCAGCAGCAGTGTGTATATGTCAATCCCAGTCTCCCAGTTTATCCCTCCCCGCTTCCCGTAACAAGCTCTAAGTTTGTTTTCTATATCTGTGGGTCAGTTTCTGTTTTGTGAATAGATTCATTTGTACTTTTTTTTTTTTTTGGATTCCACGTATAAGCAATCATTGATGTCTTTCTATCTGACTTACTTCACTTAGTATGAAATAAGCATACTCTAGGTCCAGGTGTAGCTGCTTTAGGAGAAAGTGTGAATGGAGTAGATTGAATTTTTAATTAGATGCTTTTAAGATTTTTTTCTGATAATAGATTTAAGTTAAGTCTTGGGAATTTCTTGATGATCCACTGGTTATAACTTGGTATTTTCATTGCCAGGGCCTGGGTTTGATTCCTGGCCAGGGAACTTAAGATCCTGCAAGCCTTGAGGCTCAGCTAACACTTTTAACATTTGTCATCCCCTAATAGTTTACAAGGATTTTTATATGTTAACTCACAAAATGTTGGGATATTATGATAACCATCGTAATCACAATAGTATCAATAAATTGCTTTTTATGAGCCAGATGCTATTTTAAGCACTTTTTACACATTTTAATTTATTTAATTTTCACAACAGCCGTAACAGGTTGCTAGAATTATTGTTGTAATTGATGGTCATTTTTCAGAATTGCTATTCAGCAATATGAAGCTACAAGAGTTGGATGATTCTGGTCAGGTATTACCCTATTTGGATAATTAACTCTAGGGGAAAGTGGTCCCTGAGGAAGCAGCTTTTCCATTTTATTGCCAGTGCTGGTAGCATTTCTGGTGGTTATGCTAACTAATTTCCAGTTGTATAGAATGAAAGTGAAAGTGTCAGTTGTTCAGTTGTGCCTGACTCTTTGTGACACATGGACTGTGGCCCACCAGGCGCCTCTGTCTGTGGGATTCTCCAGGTAAAGAATAGTGGAGTGGGTTGCCATTCTCTTCTCCAGGGAGTCTTCCCAACCCAGGGATCAAACCCAGGTCTCCTACATTGCAGGCAGATTCTTTACTGTCTGAGCCACCAGGGAAGCCGGTGGAATAGAGTATGTAATAGCTATTTGCATGGCCTTTAATAACTTTATAGATCACATTCATTTTGTTTATCCTCATAATAACCTTCTGAGGGGAACAAAGTAAAAATTTTTATTTCCAATTTGTAAGTAAGGAAATGGAGGTTTTTCATAAAAGACTTTTTTAAAAAAGAGAAACTGTAAGTCAGATATTTGATGAGTTTTGAAGCAGAGTCTAGAATTCAAGCTTTCTGAGTTAAGTTTTGCATGTATGTTACCAAAGTTTCCCACTAGATTTGATGAAAAAAATTTTTCCAAGGGAAACTTTTAAGACCTTCCTTTCCTTTTTTCAGTAATTATAAAATTAAAAAAAATTTAAAATGATATTTGAAGTGAAGTTATTAATCTTTATGTCTCTCCTTGTCTCATTCCCTTTAGGTAGCCACTGTTTACAGTTTGCTATATATTCTTCCAAATAATTCTCTGTGTTTATTCATAAAAATAGAAGTATAAAAAGTAGGATCATGTATGCATGTTACTTTGCTAGCTCTTTGTTTTTCTTGATCATAAAAGTCCATATTTGTTCAAGTTTTTAAAAAATATAATTTTATTTCCTTTAATCAATCTATATACCACCTATTAAAAGCTTATTTATTTTGAAGCATGAGATATAATGCCTGATAATTGGTTTATGTTGAGAGGAAATTAATAACATTTTCCAAAGGTAATATCAATCTAAATCACTGATAAAACATAGGAAAATGTACTTCTGTACCCCTTAAAATAATTGTTTAACCCTAAACTCAGGAGCTTTTTGATTATAGTTTTCAGAAAATGTAATCATAAATAATGCAGAGTAGACATAGATAGTATTAGAGTGGAGTGTGGCTGGGTTTTTTGAAGTATGGAAGATAAGGATGTAAAAATACAGTATATGTAATGTAGAAATTCCGAAACTTTCTTTGTTGATGGTGTCTGAATATCTCAGTAAATTTTTTCGTAGTGCTACTTAACCATATTAATATCTAACAGTATAAGTATTAAGTGGTTAGATCCAAACTTAAATGAGTGTACAAGTAATATTTAACAAAATAATACACATACATAGAAAAACATTTATTCCATTCTTTTAAAAACGATAGTTGCATAATAGGATACATGTGTACCCTTTGGACATGGCACAACTTCTCAAGCCTTGGAAGCATTGGTTAGTGCCACCCTTGGAGGACTTGACTTTAATCACAGTAACTCCTTGAACCTCCGCTTTGAGAAAAGAGAATGTCATTGAGAGGACTATAGCGCTATCTAATGTTAAAAGTGTGAACTACCTCGAACTTGTTTGGAGTGTTCACAGATACTGAATATTGCTATGTCCTTCCCTCCCTCATTTAGAATATCTCTGAGCACATTTGGCATCCTGGGGCTTTTTGGTACCCTGTTTAGAACCACAGTTTCAGTATTAGAACATAGGCTCTTTGGAAACAGACAGCTTGGTTTTGAGTTGTGCTCGGCTGCTTGGTGCAAAGCATGGATTTCTTCATTTTATAAAAGAGAGATAGTAATATCTTCTTCATGGAGTTGCTGAGCCTGTAGCTTTTGGCAAGTGCATGAACAGTATCTGGTTTACAGTCCTCAATGAATTTTAGTTCTGTTGATGATAGTTATGAAATGAAGAGGTAGATTTGTGCAAAGGGAAATATAGGTTCAAGAGAAGGGAATGGTGGGAGAATTGAGTGTTTTAGAAAGGAAGTAATGAAAGCCTTCATCTTTCATGGGTAGGTGGAAATTTGGGCTATTCCTTAAAATTGGCTGTTTTGAATGCTGTGTAAATGTAATAACTACAGTGAGTGGCAGATTTTAAAAAATTGATTTAAAGAATTTCAGCTTTGTAGTGTAAGATTCTGTTCACAGTCCATTTCATATGCTGTGTTCAGGACTTGATCCAGAACGCTTCAGAAGCATGCAACATTCAGCTTTAAAACTAGCAGCATCAGATTATTTTCTGATTAATTGTAGATGCCCTTACTTACAGCAGGGGCACTGGTTGCTTTGATCTGTTGTTGTTCAGTTGCTTAGTCATGTCCGTTCTTTGCAACTCCATGAACTGCAGCACGCCAAGCTTTTGACCCATAACTATCTATTAAAATAATTCTAATTTCTTTAAGTACTGCTGCTGTGCTGTTGTCAAAATTAAAAAATGAAAAGGTACTGAAGTCATCAGTTTTTAAACATCTGGCTGATTGCTTTAATTGTTCAAGTTGATTTTTGCATATTTCATTTGTGGACTTTACAAAAAAATGTATACTGAATATGCAAGGATGATTTATCTCTAGAAAACTAAAGAGTCATAAAGGGAACGCTCTTTTTCAATTGCTATATAAATTGCTATAAATTAATATGTAAAAATTAATGAAATACACCCATACTTTGTATTTAGGGGAAGATCATCCTTATGTATGGAGAAGGCAATGGCACCCCCCTCCAGTACTCTTGCCTGAAAAATCCCATGGATGGAGGAGGCTGGTGCGCTGCAGTCCATGAGGTGGCTAAGAGTTGGACACGACTAAGCAACTTCACTTTCAGTTTTCACTTTCATACATTGGAGGAAGAAATGGCAACCCACTCCAGTGTTCTTGCCTGGAGGATCTCAGGGACGGGGGAGCCTGGTGGGCTGCCATCTGTGGGGTCGAACAGAGTCGGACATGACTGAAGCGACTTAGCAGCAGCAGTAGCGTCTTTATGTAGAAATAGCATTACCATCGTTGAAATTACACATGCTGAGATATTTATGTAAATCATTTTCTTTTAATATCTTCAGGTTCCTAAACTTCTTGAAATTATCTTTTATTTAAGTTTCCAAATAATAGGATGTATGTTTTATAACTTATAAAAATCTAATGGACATTATATATATATGATAGGTTAAGAATGGGTAAACAATGCTCATACTGTTGTTAACAAAACAGAGACTAGAAGAAACTGGATTTCTAAAAATGTAAGGTGTTAATTCTGTTTATTGATTCTTGAACATCTATGGTATAAAGAGTTTTTCTGACCTGAATTTACATGGTAAAACCCAATTCCTGTTCCTATGGGATGTATTGCTGTTTGGAATCATAGGGTGTATATGTGGGATATGTGTGTGTATATCTTTATTTGCCACACCACATGGCATGTGGATCTTAGTTTCCCAACCAGGGATCGAATCCATATCCCCTGCATTGGAAGCGCAGAATCTTAACCACTGGACCATCTGGAAGTGCCCGCCAGTGTATACTAGGTCATTATGAAAGTTTTGGTGGGTTTCATTAAGTAATATTCATTTGGGCCAGTTTGGAAATCCTGATTTTTTTTCCCCCCCAGATATTAAGAATTGAATTATATATTCATGATGATTTCTTTCTATTAAAGCATAAGAATTTGTACAGAGAATTTCTGTTTTCGAAGTCTTCTTAAGACTCAACCTATACCGCCTTCAAACTTTGCTCAGTTGAGGTTTAGCAGTTTTTCAAGGCCTTCCTGTGTTTGACTGTGTCATGTGGGTCCCCAGAAGGCGGCAAGTCTTAACCAAAGAGTGCTCACCTAGATTCTGGCCACCATGACTGCAAAGAGCAGCATGGGTGTGTTGTTGGCGCCCTTCACGTGGGTTGGCAAATCCCGCCTCCATTGACCTAATGTTTTAGAGAGGTAAATAGAAAAAAAGAAGAAGTTAAAAAAAGATCACTATTCTAAGAACAGTTTCATTCGGTTTTAAGAAATTTAGTAAAAGTAATATACTTTTAAGAAACTGTTTTAACTTTATTGCTTATGGTCTTGTGGTAATAGAGTAGTGTATATCCCATGTTTTCTTTTTGATATAGATCTTTTGTGATGGTGTGATTAAAAAGGCAGCAGTAAAATTTGTCCTTCAATTAGTAGTTTTAGTTGCTCTCTTCAAATCCTGACACTAACTGTCTGATGTCATTTCTTCAAAAGTTATTTCATCTGACTGCAGTGTATCTGTTTGATCATTTGATACTATACCCTCAGAACAGTTTCTAGTTTAACTTTTTTCTCTGCTTGTTTAGTTTAGTGTCTTGGGTATCCTAGTGATCCAGAGTTTTCATCCATGTCAGTTTAGTAGAGTTTCAGTGGCATTGCTCCAATGCAGGTTAATTAGCTAGGGGGAAAAATACATATTTTCTTTGGGAGGATGCATTTTGGGCTTAAGTCACTTTGGGAATATGCAGTCTTGAGTGGGAAACAGAGTTTTTAGAAGATTTAATATGTATGAAGATACCTTCATTTCTCAAGTAGTGGAATGGACATAGATAAGAAGAGGTGCATAGATTCAGAAATCATAAAATAATTATAATCTACCCATACCTAAGAGTCCTTGTTTCTTCGGGATGTGCTTCAAATAGTTCTTTGAAAATGAATGTGTTGAAGGTGTACATTCTGGATGATTAAATAATTGCTTAAAGTAAATAATAGTTGGTAGACTGTAGAACTATAATTTTTATTTTCTTTTTTTTTAATATACAGGGAAGTCGAGATAACATGAGTATTGTGCTAGTTTGCTTTTCAAATGCTCCCAAGGTCTCAGACGAAGCAATGAGAAAAGACTCAGAGTTGGATAAGTACTTGGAATCACGGGTGGAAGGTAAGAAAGGTGCTTTTTTTTTAATTTAGAAGAAAAGCAAAAGTATTATTCCTTGTTTGTCAAATAATTCTTTTAAAATTTCCTATAGATTTTCGACTAAAAATCCATTATTCAGGAATGAGAGAGGGGAACGCTAGTCTCCTTAACTTCAACATAATTTGCTAATTGTTTGGGTTTGAATCTTTTGTTTACATATGTTCCATCTAGTCTTTTCCCTTTTTTCTTCCCTTTTGGGTTAATCAGTATTTTCTATTTGAGTTAATCCCTGCATTTGCTCATTAGTTATACATTCTTTGAAATATTCATTTAGTGGTTACCCTGATAGAAAATACATTTTAGAGTCTATGGCAGGATCTCTGGTTTAGTACTTTAGTTTTATATGTGCTACTTTTTAGATATAAAATTATTTTGTATGACGTTATACATGTTGGTCTTATTTATTTTGCCTCAATGTCATTCTTACAAAGTTCTTTCCTCAAGTCAGGGTTACATTTTTTTTTTTAAACAAAATGCAATATTTTATTTTATATTTTTTAAACTATTTTTATATTGGAGTAAAGTTGATTAACAGTGTTGTGATAGTTTCAGATATACAGCAGAGTGATTCACTTATACATGTATCTATTCTTTTTCAATTCTTTTCCCATTTTAAGTTGTTATATAATATCGAGTAGCAAGTTCAGGGTTACATATTGACCTAATTTTTTCCTAACACCTTTATGGCTTGATCATTATTACTTTTCAATAGTAAATTTGAATGATATAATGATTATGGTGTGGTCAGCTTGTTGAATTTGGCTTATTTACGAGTTGTGTTTTAGATATATAGTAGCTATAGTAATTGGTAAAAGTTTTGAAATGCAAAGATTGGTGATTCCAAATGTGTAATTACCAAGAGAAAACTACATTCTTTTGCAGATTTGGTGGCGAGGGACTGATTTATCTTTGCTAGCTTTACAGTTGTCTGCACATCCTAAACAAAGGTGCCATAAGGTTTTTTTTGTTGTTGTTGGTCTGCAATTTCTTCAGCCCTGAACTGTCAGTGAAGTTGTGTTTTCAGCGTAATGGAGAGATAAAGAACATGTGAAAACTCTTGGAAGACCGTGTCAGAAGCATTCATTCCTGTTGATATGTCGTAATTATTAAGAGGAGCTGTTTATAGGAGTTTTTAGTAACATACATTTTCTTAAAAGGTTTAGTGTATTGGGGTGGGAGGTAGCTGGCTCAGATTTGTCAGAAGATGAGGAAGAGTTTCTTATTGTCCTATTTCCTCGTTGACAAAAAGGAAGCTAGATAGTTTTCATTTGGGGAAGAACTCTAAAATTTGGTCAATTACATGTTATATGATCTTGACGAACTTGCCTAATCTCTCTTAAGGCTCCAGTTTCTTTATTGTGAACTAAAGGTAAAAACACCAACCATACAGTTTGTTTTAAATAAATGAGATAACTTTGTTAAGTACTTGGTAACATGCCTAGCACACAAATCCTCCGCAAACTGTAGCTTTTATTAACTCTTCCGTAACAGCTAAATTTTAATTTCTTTTTTTTATTTTAATTTCTTAAATGTGTGGTCAGTTCAGTTCAACGTGGGTTGTTAACATTTAATATTAATTTGATTTTGTATGGTTTTAAACTATCCAAAATATGTTATATGGCAGAGATAACAAATATGTATTAATATAATGTGATCATGGGGCCTGTGGCATATACTTGATTATAATCACTCAATCAAAAAACTCTTTAAAATCCTTGAAAAAGCAGCCACTACAGATCAATATGCCTCGGTACCTAACTTCTTTTTTATAAGCAGTTGTTCTTCAAGAGCACTATATTTCTGTTAGGGTTTAAAGTCATGTAATCTGATATTAGAATTTTGAGGTGAAAGCGTTCTGGTATATTGGCAAGTCTGTGTGTGTGTTTTTATTGGGTGTGCAGAGGGGAGGTATAATGTTAAATAGTCTTTAACCTAAATTGATTAGCTATCTGGTGAATGCCTTCAGTATGTATTCATTACTTCAGCGGTCCCTGAGCATGTGAGTCACTGGGAAGGTAGCAGAAAACAAAGCAAATATGTTCCTGATCTCATGGAGTTTATAATCTAGTAGAGATCTGTGTGTGTGTGTGTGATCTCATGGAGTTTATAATCTAGTAGAGATCAGTGTGTGTGTGCGTGATCTCATAGAGTTTATAATCTAGTAGAGATCTGTGTGTGTGTGTATTTTTTTTTTTTTTAATAGAAGAAAACAGATCAGTAGTCAGACAGTAGCAAGGAATATTGGTTAGGAAGTTCTTTTTGAGGAAAAACATTTAAGCAGATGACTGTATATGGGAAAGAGTGGCTATTTGGGGAAAGAACATTCCAGCAAAGGAAGCAGTAAGAACTGAGGAGTGAATGTGCTTAGAGTGTATGGCTGGATTAGAAAGAGCTGGTAGCAAAGTGAAAGACTAGGAGAAATTGCTAACGATCAGATCATATACTACTATGCAGACGTAAATGAGGACTTTGGACTTTATTTAAATGGTGTTGGGAAGTCATGGAAGATGTTGAGTGCAAGAGTAACTTGATCTGACTTGTTAAAGGACCTCTCTCTGTTGCTCTGTGAAGAAGAGATTGTAAAGAGGGACAGGAGAGAGGAAGCCAAGAGACCAGTTAGAAATGCGTTGAAGCAGGTGACAGATGATGGGGGAAGATTGGATTGCAGAGTCACCAGTGGTATGAGAAAGTTGGTTGTTGAAGTGCTAGACTGCAGTCGTTTTGGGTAAGGGGAGGTTGTCCCTCAGGCCACATACAGCAATGTCTGGAGACAGATCTGGTTTCAAAAAAGAGGGTGCCATTGACATCCAGTGAGTGAGGCCAGAATGTTCCTTAACATTCTGCAGTGCACAGGACAACCTTCACAGCAAAAAATTGTCTAAAACATCTGTAGTGTTGAAGTTGAGAATTCTTGGACTATAGAGATAAGAGTGTAAGGTAGAAAAAGACAGTCCTGCCTTCATGAAGTTTACAGTCTGTAATCTAGTAAATATCATGTACAGTGGGAGTATGTAGCAACACTCCTATCCAGGCATGGGTCAGAGAAGGATCTGAGAAAGTTATACATGAGGTTGAAACCTGAAGGATGGATACACTTTAACCATACAGAAGGGTTAGTTGAATAGGTTTAAAAAGTGTCTCAGACCAAGGGAGGAAGTACATGTGAAAATCTATTAGACTCCTTTGAACAGCTCCTTTGGCAATATAGCTAGGGGTGGGGCAGAGTTGAATAGGAGCAGTAAAAGTTAAGGTCATGGTCCTTGTGAGGGATGCATGGTAAACGGTTTGGATTTTGCCTCTTGAGGGCTGCTTAGGACACTGCTTTGTTGTTTTGAAATTAAGTTTGCCGTTGTCTGATTTTTCAAGAAGTTTATTGTCTTGATACTGGCCAGATAAATCATGCCTTAAGAATCTGTTTTCTGGAAATTGTAAATATAAATGGAACATATAAATGTTTTATTTTGTTAGAGTATTAGCAAGTTCTGAGATTTATTTTCCTTTTTTGTTTTAAGTAAATTGTGCTTGGTGAAAATAATAAAGCAATGGATTCATAAAGGCAAAAATAAATAGATTATAGAACATACTGTTTAGACAAAAACCTATAAAGGAAATTTTAATTTTCCCTTCTTATAACCCTTATCCTTCCATTGCTTTTCTTTTCCTGTAATTATAGCATTAATAACTTTTATATATTCATATAAAATAATGTGTTTTCATATAAAATAATATGTTTCCATGTGGCTGTGCCTTGTTCATAGGGATCATTGTAGTGATTATAAGCCGTTTGACTCAGTGGCTATTCTGAAGTTTTCTTAACTGTTTCTTTATTGGACATTTAATGTTCCAATTTTTGCTTTTATGAATAATGCTAGAATGAGTATATATATGCAAATAACTTTTTATCTTACCTTTTTTTGTTCCTTATGTGATAGTATTGCCAAGTAGTACCTCTTGTTTCACTTTGTGAATTCTGAGTTATCACATTAATTCAGGAACTCTTCTTAAAAACCTGCAGAAATTATGGAGAAGTCTGGTGAGGAAGGGATGCCTGATCTTGCCCACGTCATGCGCATCTTGTCTGCAGAAAATATCCCAAATTTGCCTCCTGGGGGAGGTCTTGCTGGCAAGTAAGTAGAACAAAAAGAACTAATTTTGACTTCATTTATAATTAGTAATTAAATAATTTGGGTTTAGAAGTACATCAATTATCTAAAGATGAAATGGGTTGACAGTTCTTATAGTAGAAAAGAACATTTAAATTTCATCCAAAAGATTTTCTTTTTAAGACATTATTTATTCTTTGGGGCTGAGATCCTTCTTCCCTTAGTAAATGAGAACAGATGGATTGTGCAGGATCAAATTCTGAGAGAAATGCAGAAACTGTTCTTGGCAGGTATTTATTGAGGCAGTTAATTTTTGACTGTAGTCAAGATATATGAAGTATTATTTTAAATATGCAGAAGCTTAATAACTATGTAATTTAATAAAACTAAAGCATAATTTTTTTTAGGCGCCATGTTATTGAAGCTGTTTATAGTAGGCTGAATCCACATAGAGAAAGTGATGGGGTAAGTTTTGTTTTATTTCTTAAGTATTTTAAATAATCTTATTATATAAACAGTGGCTATAAATATACATATATACAATGGCTGCTTTTCACTTTAAGGAGTCAATTAAAGTTTAAGGAGATGTATTGAAGTGGAAGATAGAGCTAAAGTTCTGTTTTGTAGATAGGTCTGTTGTCATTTAATGGGCATCAAATACCTTTTTGTGTGGGCTGTACTTATTTCTTCCCTGTATGTCTTGCCTTTCCTTCTCCTTCTCCCTTAAATCTTTTGAGGCAAACAAAGAATGTGCTTTTAAATGTGTCCGTTTCTCCTCCAGCAGGCTGCTGCCATCACTGGGAACAGTTAGTGATCCTGATCAGACTAGGCCTTTCAGACTCTTATTTCACAGACTAGGCCTTTCAGTGCCTCTCTGGTGCCCAGCTGAACGCCTGAGAGTGGTTTCGCTCTAGCCTGCTTGCTGAGCTCTGGTTGCATATGTTGAGCTGGGATAACCGTTTTTTGTTGTACTCTGCTGTGCTTCATCAGAGCAAAACTCTTTGTCCCTTTGCCTTCTTTAGAAATGCTGATCAAGTGCTCCTCTGTAGGTTTTTAATTTTATTTTAATACTAGTACTAGGAGGCCACACAGTATCCTTTAAAAAAAAAAAACAAAAACTGCCCTAAATTTCAAAAAGTTAGTAATTCAAATAACTTTCTTCTCATAGAGTTTTCAAGTTTTTGGACATCTAAAACTGAACAATTTAATTTTAACATGTATGCTTGAAAGATTTAAGAGAGCCAAACTTAGTAATAAGACTTACTGAGAGGAAATAGCCTCTATGCTCCAGCTCATCTTGGCAGGTCTTGAGAGACCACTGTCGGCCACTGGTAGTAATTATGTGTCATTTTAATTGCATTGTTTTCCAGGCTTCATTATTGCACAGCAGTATCATATAATTTCTTTTTTCTTAGCAGTAAAAGTTACATTGACTAAAAGGGAAATTTTTACAACTAATGCATTTTAGTTACCTGAATAAAATGATACTATACTATATACTATAAATAACAGAATTTATACCTGGGTTTAGAGCAGTGATTCTGAGACTTTCTTTTGTGTCGGGTACCTCTAAAGTATTCAGAATTGTGTCCAAAGCTGTGGAAATTAATTTAAGAATAAAGATAACATCATCTGATGTATTTAGACAACTCCAAACCAAACAAGTGAGGATAGGATGTCAAGAAAGATGGTGGTAGTTGGGAGGTAAAGAGAGCCTTACCTCTTCAGCTAGATTATAGGTTCCATGTAGTAGCCACTACCAAGGTTGGAGGAACTAAGCCCTCAAGTAGTGATTGATTCATTATTGGCCACATAATTACTTTGTTCCCTCACATGTTTGAAAATGCAGTCCCAGTGTGTAATCTGAAAAATTATTTCATAATATACTTGCTAAGTTTCTTAGTCTCTCAAGAAAGTTCGCAGCTTCTATTCCAAACAAAAAAGATTATAACCCAGAATTTCTGTTAAACATATACCAAGGATGAACAACAACAACGAAAGGATGAATTTTTAAACTTTCTTTAAAAATAGAAAATATGTATTACACATAGTAGCTGTGTAAACTGAATAAATAAGCAACAGAACCATGAAACTGAGGAGAGCTGCTCAGGATATAAAACTGGCCTTAAAGATGATTATTTGAATTGAAGTTGAAAGTGTTAGTTGCCCAGTCATGTCCAACTCTTTCCAACCGCACCGACTGTAGCCCACCAGTCTCTGTCCATGGAATTCTCCAGGCAAGAATACTAGGGTGGGTGGCCATTCCCTTCTCCAGGGGATCTTTCCAACCCAGGGATTGAACCCAGATCTTCCACGGTGCAGGCAGATTCTTTACTGTCTGAGCCACCAGGGAAGCCCTGGTGATTATTATATGATTATAAATCAAGGAAATGTATAGTTACTCACCTTTATATATAAACACTGATAATCCACCATGTAATGAATTGAGGAGATTATGAAACATAAGGCAGGGTCCCCCATCCCTGCTCTGAATGCAGCCGGCAGTGTTCATACAAGCAGAGAAGTTAAGTAATAAAAAGGTTTCACATCATTTACCAAAGAACAAAAAGAAATGCAAAATATAGACTGATTGCCATGTGAATTGTAGAGTGATTGCTTGGAAAGTCAGATTTTCAGAGATAAGATTAGATTTGAAGAATGGTTTGAATGGCAGAAATTAAAAGAGGAAGATTAGTTCATGTGGATTGGGAGAGGCAAGCACAGAGTTTAAGCTATCTTTGAAAGAGCGGATGTCATTTTGGCTAGAGGAGGAAACTGCTATGGTGAAAAATAAGAATTCAGGATGCCAGAAGTATTTTTGAAGAGACTGAAGACACCTTTTGAACTTTATATTTTTTAGAATGAGGAGCGTAAGAATGGCAGACTCAAAGGAGTATCTGTGGTATTCTAATCTGTTAGAAACATATGCAGTATTAGACTAAAGAGATGCTAGGAGTCAAGTAGTTGTGAATGATCACAGAGATTCTAAGTGTAAACTCATTAGATAGATGTGTGAATTAGAGAAACTTCCTTGTTTACTATAAAAACGCGCTTTGAAGCCCAGAATCCTATG
Organism: Redunca redunca; assembly: GCA_006410935.1. Classification (NCBI taxonomy): domain Eukaryota; kingdom Metazoa; phylum Chordata; class Mammalia; order Artiodactyla; family Bovidae; genus Redunca; species Redunca redunca. Next base: position 73,084 of record SJYQ01000637.1, read on the forward strand.
CTGGGAAACATTACTTTACCCTTTCAGAATAATCACAACCTTAGAAAAATGTTGAACCATAATCAAAAATAGAAGTATACTAAAAAATACAAAAGAAACAGAAAACTGAAGAAATTGATAATGTTTGATTAAATTCTTAGGCCTTAACTTGAAGCACAGAAGTGCTCCATGAATGCTGCTCAGCTTGGTCAGATCTGTGCCTAGTGGAAGTTGCTGCCAGGAAGTACGGAGTGGCAGGGGCTGATACAGTTAACTCGCAGAATGGGCAAGACAGGAGTGTGCTAGAAAGACAGAAGAGAAGACAGTTGTATGGGGCGGGCGGGGTGCGGGGGGCTCACTTTAAAATATTTTTAACTAAAAATAATTATTTATTCAGGTATTTAAAAATACAAATGCTAGTCACAGTAAATCAAAGATTATTTAGAATCCTAAAACATCTGCTTTATATCAAAGATAGAATTGTTCACTATAAATGCTTATCAGCAGTATCAGAAATGGGTATTCATTCATTTTTCTTATATTAAAAAAAGTCTTTTGGTTAATAAAAGTATTTTTTTAAAAAGCTGAGTTGAATATAAGTCAGAATATATTTAAATATATTCAGGAAAGTCATTATTTAGGGGAATTTTAAATTGTTTTACTTAACTTTTTTTTTTTTTCTGTTCAACTTTCTGGAATATGTTCAGTCTTCTTAATGTAAGCAATATTGATACTTTCCCAGCTTTAAAATCAGTATCTGGAAAAGAGTCAAGCTTAAAATTTTAATAGAGGGGTTTGTGAATCCCTCAAAAGTTTTTGCAGATTTATTTATGTGTGTGCATAAATACTATTTAATGATTAGAGTATGTCTGATTTTCATTAGTTCCTCAAAGGAGTCTGTGACCCCCAAAAGAATAATAACTTAGGGGACCAGAAAAAGTAAAAAATTACATTTTGCTCTAAGTTATTGTTATATTACATAGGGCTCTGGGATAACCCACTCTTTCTTCTTTTAAAATGCTAGTTTGTTTTTAATTGAAATATAGTTGATTTGCAGAGTTGTGTTAGTTTAAAGTGTACAGCACAGTGATACACAGTTTTCAGTTTTTTCAGATTCTTTTTCATTACAGGTTATTACAAGATATTGAATATAGTTCTCTGTGCTATATAGTACAGAAAATGCTAGTCTAGTTTTATAACTCGAATTTAAATTCTTTTGAGATCTGGGACTTCATCCAATTTGTTTATGGCTATTCCCCAGCACCTTTAATAGTGTCTGGTATATGTTGAGAGCTCAGTGAATACTAGTTAAATAAGGAACATTTCTGTTTCTTTCTCTATAGTTGTATGCTAAGACTATCTTTAAGTCATATATTTTAAAAACTAATTTGAGGTTGCTCATGAGTAGGAAGGTTTATTATTTGAGCTTTGTATTTTTCACGCCAAAAGGTTAACTTCTTCCCTCAAAGGAGACTTAAAATACTTTTGAATTATTATTCCAGTGATCAAATAGTTGTATAAGTTGATGATTCTTCAGTGATAAAAAGGAACTTGTATTTTCCCAACTCCTACTTGTGCTAAGCCATATCTGCATAACTGTATCTACATACTATGTAGGTAACTCAGCATTCTTACCTTACAGAGAAGACTGAGAATTGGTGCAAAGGAGTAGCTTGCCCAGGCTGCAAAGCTAGATGAATCGAGTAGCTAGAATTGGAGTGTAAGTCAGAGTGCCTCCAAAACCTGTTCCCTTTATACCTTTCCATGCAGCCTCTCTAAGATATTTAGAGATTACATATGTGTCTATACCCCACCTCTGTCTCTCGTGTAAGAAAAATCATTTCCAGTTCTCATGTTTAGTAGTCTTAAAATATTCCATTTTTGATGAGGAACAGTTTATAAACTTGTTGAGATTAAGCAGTCAAGCCCAGTGTCTTATTAGTTGTTTTTCATTTAAATACACACTTTTATTCTAATTAAAAAAAAACTAAGGAATTTGGATTTTGAAAATGGGAGGAAAGAAAACGAAAGCCCCCAAAATCTTCCTTTTCTGTTTGCACATTACTAAATTTTATAGACAAATCTTCTTTTAAATTTTATTTCAAATAGATCAATTATATTTTTATATCACAGTTTCAGGACTTTGTGAATACTGTTTTTTTTGTAAATTGTTTCTCATTTACTTTTTCACTTGTCAAAGCATTTTTTATGGAGAAGATCTACCTACACTGTTTGACAACACACTAACTTTAGTCACTGTTTTTTAAGGTGTCATACTCCTCCATATAGCTTTGGTCTTGACCATTTTAAGTGACTCTTTAAAATTATTTCAGATTGACTGAAGTTTACGTGATACTTGCAGATGATATATAATTTATTAGATTCTTTATTAGTCACTCTTAATTGTATCTCATGAAGTCATATTTGAGAATCTTCTAAAGATTATTTTTACCTGACAAGCAGGGATGAGGACTCCAAAAAAAAAAGAAAAAAACACACAGTAAATATCTATACTAGCATTCCTTAAGTTTTCTCCACTGTTTGAAGAGTTTCGCTTATGGCGACTATGTTTTTAAAAAATAGCTGCAGATAAATTTTAGCTGATTAAATTCTATTTTTTAAATGTGCTTAGATTTCCCTACCCGCCTTTTGCTGTCTTTTTTGATTTATCTATGTTCCTGGGTCTTATTTCGTGTAGGGCAATGTTTTCATAATGAGAAATTTGATTCTCAGGCTGAGTTAGTCTAGGTGACAGTAAAACCTTAAAAACAGAATCTGAGGGAAGAGTCCTAAATTCCCATGTCTGTAATTGTCTTAAATTTATTTTGCAGAAAAATTTAAACTGTCCCATCTAATATGATGTTTTTGTCCTATAATTTCGTTAATTTTTCTATTATAAGAAAATACATTATAGACTTCAGTATGAAACAATTTGTGGCCCAACTCAACAGTACTTTTAATTATTTATTTAGTAAGCATCTATTTATATGAGGCACTTTACTGTGCAAAACTGTTAGCATAATGTAGTCAGAAGAACATTAAGAGGGACGTTGATGTTGATTACACTTGTACGCAAATCTGAGCTCTGTCACTTACTAGCATTGTCGTCTTGACAAGTAACTTAAATCTCTCTGTGCGTTAGTTTCTTCACTTATAAAAACTAGAGTTACAATATCTATTACAATAGAGTACCTACAAGAATTAAATGAAATTATGTATATTAAGTTCTTAGCACAAGCATTAATTTTTCATCCCTAGGTAGTTGGGAGGATACAGAAAGGAATAGAAGTTATCTTTGTCTAAAAGATTTTACAGTGCAACTGGAGAGACTTGTCAACAGTTGCAAGGTGAAATAAATTGCTCTGATAGAGGTGTAAACTTGAGGTACCTTTTGTGTGAGTTCAGGTAAAGAAGGTACAGCTAAACAATAGATTCATTTTCTGATACTAATGAAAATCCATGACTGTTGTATAACAGTATTTTGAAACATCAGATGCAATGGAGAAGTTTCACCTATCTACTGTCTAGCACAATAGGAAAATGTAATTTGCTATAATATAGAATGACTTAAATGTGGTCATTAACGCAAATTCTTTTCAATTGGCTATTGTATATCCATTCCTATTGAATTTAGAGTTTGGGTTTTGTGTGCTTTTTATAAAGCAACTACTTCTCTCTCCCCAGCTACCACTACTGTAGCATTTCACAGAAATACAGATGATTACTGTGATGATAAAGATACCAAATGGAGTGTGAGATACATCCACATATAACAACTTTGATCCAACCTTATCAATAAGCTCAGGGAAATAAGACAGTTTATCAGTCATTCTCAACCTTTGCCGTGTATCAAAATCACCTGTCAGTCTTTAAGAAAATCATCTCAGCTCACTGAATTTGAATATCATGGGTTGGAGTTTGGCATCTGTATAATTTTAGAAACTCTACAGGTGATTCTAATGTGAAACCAGGGTTGAGTTCTTTATTGTCCACTTGATTTCGTTTCAGTGTCCAAGGGAGTTGTCAAAGGTAGTTGTTCGTTTGAGGGCTTTTTATTTGGAGGGCAGAGAGGAGTCTTACACCCTCCATTAAAAGTTCTTTGTGATACACTCTCAAATGGAAAATTTCCTTTTGGAAGACCTGATTAAAAATTGATAAGGTTTATGATCAGCAAGCATTTAACTCATTGTTCCATCTTAACCTTTCCTGAATGGATTCAAATTAGAAATAATGTTTATTTAGTACAGAAAGAAAGGTAAATGGGGGGAGAAAAATCTTTTTTTTTTTTTTTTTTTAATAATTTTTATTTTTACTTTAGTTTACTTTACATTACTGTATTGGTTTTGCCAAACATTGACATTAATTCACCACGAGTGTATATGCGTTCCCAAACACGAATCCCCTCCCATCTCCCACCAAGAGACCATATTTTATTATGTTCTCTCCACACACTAAATTTTGAAAATTAAAAAGTTATTTTGATAGTTAAAATGCTTGATGTAGAAAATTGGGGTAGTCAAAGCATCTGAAACTTCATCGCCCATTATTATCATTTCTATATTGCTGTGTTTCCTTTCTTCCTAGGCATTTTACATATAATATCCTAAAGAATATGGGCACACATATGCCTACACATAAAACATATGCTGTACACAGTATTCTCTCTTGCTTTTTGCACTTAAAAAAATATTCAAGCGCTCTCATTTTTCTAATAATAAGCATTGCCATTTACTGTATGGCTATAGTCATATTACCTTTGTTGTAAAATTACAGAGTAACAGCCTCCAGAGATGGTTAAGAGTTTGTATCAGATCTGTATCAGTAACCTTTTATTTTCCCAACATTTTATGGTTAAAACTTCCAAACATAGAGAAAAATTGAAATGGTCATAGTGGACATAGTGTGCCTTATCTAGACTCAGTGAGTTTTTACATTTTACCATACTTGCTCTCTTTGCTCTGTGTGTACATTCCTGGCCTTTTTTTTTTTTTAACTGACTGACTGAACCTTGGACAGCAATCTGCTGATAAAATATTCTGCCTCTAAAATATTTTGGCACACAGCTCTTGAGAATGAGGACATTTGTCTACATGATCATAATTATTATATTATTATACCTAAGAAAGTTGATGATAAATTTAATATCATCTAATATAAAGTCCACACATTCTCAGTTGTCCATAGAATGACTGTTAAAATTGTTAAGTGGTCTAGTCCAGTTGTTACCAGTCAAGCATGGTAAGCAAGCCTTTAACTAAGCTCCCAGTTTGTTTTTCCCCTTAACACTGAAAATAAGTCTAAGCCAGCTTTTAATAGGATGTCCTACATTCTGGATCATATGCTAGTTTCCTTGTGGTGTTTTTTCACATAATTCTGTGTTCCCTGTTTGCTTATTATATTGGGGATTAGCTTAATTAAACATTTTTTGGCACGATCACAAGACATAGCTTTGTCCTCCCTAGCACATCATGTCGAGAGGCACATATAAGGTAGAGTTGTGTCTGTCAGCGTATCAGTATGAGCAACTTGGCTATTAGAGATTGTTCTGCAAACAAAGTTAAGTAGCTACTATAGGAGAAATCTGTCAGTTTTACAAAATTCAGTAAAATATAAAAGAATTGAGTAGTTTACTCTTCATATTTTATTATAATGTTTAAAATGATTTCTTTTCAATTTAGAGATTTTCAGTAAAATATTTAAAGACAAAAAATAAGTAAAATTTTTATCCACAGAAAATTTACAATTCCCCCAAGTTTAGTTTATATAATACTACATTTTGTTTCTCTTCTCCTTCCTGTCATTCAGCAGAAATGAAGAAACTAATGTTCTAATGGCCTGCTTTCTGTCCTTTCCTATTGCTTTAAACACTAATTTCCTTTAGTGCTAAATAATTACAGCCAATTATTTTCTCTTGAAGTCAGTTGCTTTTAGGAGATGCTGTGTTGCTGTTGAATTTTACTAGCAAGTAAATTTCAGATTAAGCTTCAAATATCAATGTAAACTAAGATGTTAATAGTTCATGATGCTCATTTGCTAAAAATAACTTGAGGTATTTGGATTGGAAAGTTTTTTAATTGACACAGTAACACTTGATTCTTACTTAATGAAATGTTCTCATGTTTAGATATATTACTCATGGTAGAGAAACGAGTGTTTTGCTGTGATATGTTATGAAATACGTGTGATATCCTAGTTTGTCTACTGACACTGGGTCTTGAATCTTAAAAAAAGGCCTCCGATGAAGCAGAGGAAAGTGGATCACAGGGGAAATTGGTGGAAGCTCTCAGGCAAATGAGAATTAATCATAGGGGAAACTACCGCCAACTTCTGGAGGAGATGCTGACTAGTTACAGGCTAGCTAAAGTAGAGGGCGAAGAAAATCCTGCTGAACAAGCTGCTACAGCTACTTCTTCGAACAGTGATGCTGGGAACACAGTGACAATGCAGGAAAGCCATACTGAATCAAAAAGTGACCTTGCTGAATTAGACAGCTGTCCTGACGATGCAGGGGCAAAGATGAGTGGTGAAAAGCTATGACTTTACTTTGTGGTAATATTTTTGTGATCTTTGATTTGATGGTTTTTTTCTTAGGAAGTATAATGTATGCATTTATATAACCATTTTGTTATTTGAAATCTTGGTAAACTAGTTTTATTATATTCATATTATTATAGCCTTGTTTTTTAAGAAGGCCTTTGCATACATCTTTATCAGATAGTTTAAAATTGGCTATATTCTAGTACTTTGAATTTAATAAAATTACATGTCATTTCATATTGTATGCCAGAAATGAGGCTACCCGTTATTAAAGTCAGTAGTTAAATTCATATTAGGAAAGGATTAGAAATTACCGATTAGCAAGATTACTTTATATTGTGGAAAAAATTGTTATGTGGAATTATACTGCTTCACATATTAGTACATTCATAGTTAGCTTTGTAATGAATTTGTGTTTTCTTTAGAAATTTTAGTTCTTCAAAGAATGGCAGATGCTGTCCTGTAATTTCTTTTTTCAAGGATGATAATTTGTGTGTTCTTGGAATTGTTTATATTTTGCCTCTCTGTAGTTTTATTTTTTAGTAGTTCTGAGATTCCGGATGTGTGGTTATTTTTCCTTTTTCTGTATCCTTTATGAAACATCATTTTTGAAAAACCTATGTATTATTCATCCAGCTTTGGTTTGTATATTCTGTATAGCCTAACTACATACATCCAAATGTATGTCAACCAAGTGTTTAGAATGAAATTATAAATGTTTAAGTCCAAATAAAGCATGTGATGTGGAATAACCTATGCATGTTGTACTTATTTTTAATTTTTTTTTAAAAACAACCAGGTTTGGTATATTGGAAAAATAATTTGAATTTCATTTGTATCTATATAAAACTTAGAAAACTTTTGGTTTGCGTTTTTCATTAAAAAAAATTTGAGAAGTCTTGGTTACTCAAAGTAAATCTATTTCTTAACCCCCTTTGTGACACAAAATATTAATCTTTGGACAGTATGAACACATGTAAACATGTCAGAAGGTTGTCATGATGAGCTTTTTAAAGATGGCAAGACTTTGAGTTTTACTAGAAGTATTCATCAGAGATTAGTAATGCAAGAAGTGTAAGATATTTTAAATAGTGGTGGCAGATATGAGTTTGACTTTGCTAAAATGAATTTTTAAAATACAAACAAGTCACATTAGAGTAATTTTTAAAACAATTGTGTATGTAGAACATTTTATCTTCGCTTTTTCATGTTTTATATTTATCATGTGTCTAAAGTTGCTTAAGGTGCCATAAGTTGAAGCTTTGGAATCTTTGGATATAGCTGATGTTTTGATCTGTTTTTCCAATGCCAGAATATTTTTAAGTGGTTTGAGAAAGAGGAAGTCATTTGGTGGAGAGGGGAGGAAAACCCAACCAGTTATCTATCTATATTAGATAGATCCATGTGTGTATACACACAGTATACAATACACACAACTCTCTCTGTAAAAGTACCTTTTCAGACAAAGAAAGGAAGGTAACTTGTTCATCTGATTTTGTTTTCTTTTGAAATTCAGTCCAGCCTGGAAGTGGTGTAGGTAAATAGTAATAATATTCTTCCTTTTCTCTTCCTGTAGGGTGCTGGAGATCTAGAAGACCCATGGTAGCCTTATAAACCTTCTAAAATGCTTTTGATTCTGAAAATTGGGGGAAAAAACTTTTAATCACAATTTTCTTCAATACAAGGGAAAAATATTCTTGTGGATTCCCAGCGTTTTGTGATATGAGCAGAAAATCATTAGCATTTCCCATCATTTGTTCATATTTGTGTTTTCTGGTAATTGCCACTTGTAGCATTGCCTGTACTACAGTATTTTTGCCAGCCTCAGACATACTGGTTACATCTGTATTGAACTTTTGACCCTAGAAACCAATGGAGTTATTTTACCACAAATAACGAAATATGCCTGAGGTGCATGGGAATATAGTTAGCTGTACTCTGAAGATACATTATTATTTTTTTTTTTTTTAACTAAGGCACACAACATATAAGCATGTAAGAGTAAAGAACTGTATGAGATGTTCCTTTTTTCAATTCACCAAGTTGGAAGCCTTTTGCAGCTCTGTGGCTTAAAATTTCATTTGAGCAATTTACTATAGGATTTATATTTATTATTAATTGTTATTTAAGTTTTTTTCCAATTTTACCTGTATTACCAAACTGGGTTCTCCAATAATGTCCAAATTGTAATGTTGCCTGCTTCAACATAAAGTGTATTTGGCAATAATATTATAAACCCTTACAAATTTTATGCATGTATCTACTACATCCTTCAATTCTCACTAGAAAAATCTCTTGAAACCAAATGGATTAATTTATGGCTATTTATAATTTGCTTTGACATCTCACTGCTGCAAATTTTTTTAAATGATGAAATTTGCCTTTATAATGTAAATTGTGGTTTTTGTTTTACATGTGGGTTTCTATAGTTTTAATTTTTCAGCTTTTAAGATACAACAGGTTTTGTGTAATTTGGTATAATTTTTAATTGTTTACATTATTTTAAAAGCTCAGAATATCACATTGAAATGACTATAAATACATTTAAAATTATCTATTTTAGATCTAAGGAAATATTACAGAGATATTTTCATGGGTTCAGTAACCTTTCATTTTATAACATTGGGCACGGTACGGAGTGGCTGTCACATAAGGTACTTGAAGATTATTAGTTTAATTCTATTTTTACAATAACCTTGAATTCTTGAATTCTTGAGTTTTGCATGTATCCAGTTAATGCTGAACGTGAAGAGTGAAATATTTATCTAAAAGGAGCGTGGGGGTAGGAGAGCAATGAATGTATCCATTTGTACATGGTGTACATGTTGTGGATGCTTTGTAAACATTTTCCTATCTGTTCAAATTGTGTTTCAGCAGGATGTAATTGCCCTTGTGTGTAGTTGAAATGAGTCATCATCTGGTCCTGTGTGAAATGGAATTCATGGTATTTTCTGTAACATTTTCCTGAAGCTGTTTCTGGAGAGCCACACATTTAAATACAGCTTTCTTGATCATTTCGATTTATTGTGCACCTGATTTTTTGGTCTAAAAGGAATTATTGCCACAACATATTTTATTTATTCTTTAGATTTTAGCCTTGTAAGTTAAAGTGCTTTACATGATGATGTTAAAATCTATTTGTCCCTTGACTGGGTTTGGGGGGGTTGTTAAAAGATAGGGAATGAAGAATGCAAAATGGTTGTTGTTCAAACTGTCCACTCTGATTCAACCCTGTACTGATAGTACCTTTCCAGTATGATATTGTGATGTTTCATACAATGCAGTGAACATAACCAACTTGTTACCTAAATAAAGACTTGATAAAAACAGTGTGACATATTACTATTTTGTATGGTATTTAAAAGTTCAGCTTTGTATATTATCGTAAACATCTGATATAGTTAGAATATCTGTTATAAAAAATTTCATACAAAACCATGTAGGGGAGTTACAATTAAATCCAAGGACGTATTAACCAAACTCTGTAGGACAATACTAGTTAACCCCTTACCCACTCCCAAAACATTTTTATACTGTTTTAAGAAATCTTTTTCAGGGGACTTTGTGACCATGGAAATAAAAATTTTGTGTGAGTTAGCAAAAGAAACACCCATATTCAGTATTTACTAATCTAAATTCCGTAGTCTAGCTGTTCTCGGCTGTTTTTGTTATCAGGACCCATTTATATATCTAAAAATTCAAGATCCCAAAGGACTTTTTGCTTTTGTGGGTTTTGTGTATTGTATAGAAGTTAAAACCAAGAAATTTTGCATATCATTTTAATTCATTAAAGATAAAACCGTTACCTGTTAAAATAAATAGCATGTTCTATTTAAATAATTATTTTCCAAGTCTAAACAATTTAGTGTGAAAAAATAGCACTAGCTTTCATTTTTGTCAATCCTTGAATGTTGACTGGATTCTCTTACTTTTGCATTCAATCTGTTGCAGTGTGGCACTGTGTTCGCCATATATGATGAACTCTGGCTTCACACAAATAAGTATTGGAAAAGAGTATTTTATTTTAATATCTTTAGATAATTATGGATATTCCTCTGATACATTACTAAAACTTCAGAGCAGGTAGCTTCTTAAAGATTCGTTGTAATATGAAATCTGAAACTTTATTGTCAGCTTTGTTCTGTTACATTAAAATCCATTTGATCTGTCTTGCATTGTAAATAGTGGATCTTTGACATTTGCATGATTTTATAACATTTGGTCATTTGGAAAATACTGGTTCATTAAGTTAATGCAGTTCTTTCTAGAATGTTGACATCTGATTTTGATGTGTTTATAATTTTTTTTAATATAACTTATCAGAAAAGTCTTAAGTATTAGAAAGCTGTCAAGCTCATGATGATGGATACAGATGTTTCAAAATTTTAATTTTCATTTGAAAGGTGAAATGTTATCATTGGCAACAAATATTGTCAGTTGCTTTCAGTATGTAACAGGCTTTCTTCATTTCAGAGAAAATGCTGAATCACCACTGTCAGTCATTCTTTCAAGTAAAAATGGTGCTCCTGTAAAGCGGCCACTAGTTGAGCACACATGCCTCAAACTTGAGCGTGCTGCAGAGCCGGCACTTCTCATCTCACCAAAATAGGGTATTAGAAAGATGTATACCCAAGCGTAGAGGTATAATGAAATTTTTACTGCTTAAGGACTTTCTTTGTTAACTGAAATTTGTACACCCCCCCCACCTTTTTTTTTCTTCTCTGAGTACAAGGAAAATAGTGACTAGCTTGATGCTAGTGTCACGATTCATGCTGAGGTGCCTGCAGCTCTGCCCACCATTTCTCTTGCCCAGTCAGTGCAAATTTTGATACTTTGAGAAAGAATAAATACTAGTATTATTAAGAGAATAGTTTTGACTTCTTGGACTTCCTTTAAAGATTCTCTGGGACCCCCCAGACTTTAAGATTTGCTGCCCTCATCCTGTTGGACAGCTCGACAGTGTGTTTTTTTATTCCCAACATTACAGTGTAATAGCAGATGAATGCAAAGACACACAGATTTGATATGAAATTTACTTGGGGGAAAAGATGTGTATGTAGTTACCATTACACTGATCCTTAGCAAAAGAAACAAAATGGAATCTTTATATTGTGGCATTTTTTTCTCCCAGAAGTTTCCTGTAATGGGTTTCAACTTCAAAAACTCGTGATGTTGAATGGCATAGATTTTTATCATTTTAATCTTTTAAGATGACTTCTGTTATAGATTTGTGTTACTTCTTTTGAGAAGGTCTCAGTTCTATATTGAATTTTAAAATTCATATTTTGAATAAAATTATTTACCATGACTGAGATGTCATTTCAGGTTGGCCCAATAAAGACAGGACTTTTCTTGTTCAGTGTTGATTAAGTGGATTGTGGTTTTATGCTGAATTTTTGTTGTTAGATTTTTCAGCTTTCTCAACATTCAGCAGGGTTGGGGAAAGTTACCATGGAGACTGTTATTTTAAAAGCATGCTTGGGAATTTCCCTTGTGGTCCAGTAGTTAGGACTCTGCACAGGTTTGATCCCTGATCAGGGAGCTAAGATCCTGTGAGCTGCATGTCACTGCCCCTCCTACCCGCCCCCACAAAAAAACCCTCTTGATTTCTGTTATACATTTCTTGTCCAATTATGAGGCATGGTACTCATATTTACTTAAGATACTTACTGCTTAAGATACTTTTAATGTGTTTGGGTAGCCAAAAATGACTGCAACTCTGATTTTTCCCTGAGTCAGGTTTATTTTCAGATGTGTAGGCCTCAGTCAGGTGTGAATTTTCATTAGTGCTATCAGGCAGTTTATGTTGCTTGAAGTAAACTTGAGTTTTAATTGAGATTAACCTGAAGACATCCATTGAATTTCTTGTGCTAGCCAAATATTATCCTTGTCTTGAGTTTAGATTCATTTTAAAATGATATCTCATATTTACATTTCCTCTTCCAAATTGCCTTTATTTGTGCTTTGAAATTAAACTGGTTTGATAAGACAAAGCATTTGATAAAAGATTTTAGAGCACAGTCTGTTTTGGGTAGCTAAATAGTATTACTGAAAAATAGCATACTATTGATTTTCACATATTAAAACAATGCACAAGGTGCATAAAATCTGTTAAGATAGTCAAATGCTAATATAGTCATCGAGACCAAAATTTTTAAGTTATTTCAAAGCAATCCTGAGAGTTACTTGGTTTTGCAGGTCAATTCTTAGGGGCACATTCTAGCAATTTCCGTTTTTTTTTTTTTTTTTTTTAAGTCTTGCTGGTTCTTAGTTTCCTGACCAAGGACTGAATCTGGGCTCAGAGTGGTGAAAGTGCTAAGTCCTAACCACTGGACTGCCTTGAAATTCCCATGCATTGTCATTTTTTATGCTCAATTGCTGTGTGAGGTTTTTTTTTTTGTTTGTTTTAATATGTTCAACATTGGGCATTATTCTGTAAGGCTTAATGAAAATGCTAAGCAACTGTTTATTTTTGCCCATTGTTCTGGTGACTCCTGTACTGTTAATGCTATATTGTGATCAGAAGTAAAACAGTGTAGCTAGTATTATAAAAGTTGCTTTTCAGACATCACCACTGATTCCCCTTCTGCTAGCTTTCCTGGCAATGGTATTCTCTCTCCTTTATTTCCTGTTTGTTTTATTCTACCTGGCAAACATTTCTATTAACTAGTATAATACATTGTTTTCTACTCAGACATAACTAGTAGCTTTGCTCTTCTAATTCAGGAGGGAGAGAGAGGGTGCATGATTTTGGTATTAACGGATTAGTAATTATTTCTTTTACCTGTTAGTATCCACAACCCTAATGAAGCACACAAGAATCATAACTTATTAAATATAAATAGAAGAATCAAAGAGAGGGGTTTTCTCCCCCTTGACTATAAAATCCCTGCACGATAATGTTGGCAATATTCATCTTTTTAGTGATTAAATTATACAGCAAAGGTATTCTTTTTTTACTGTATAATATCCACCTGCATTTAAAATACTTGGACATGTATTAGAGGTGAAGAAAACCAGTACAATCCAAGAATTACTCTAATATATGGATCTGACTGCTTCTTTCCCTTTCCTGAGTCTTTTATGCTTATTTTCAGTTGTGCACTCATTATGAAGAGGTGGTTTTGCTTCATTTCTAAATCTTGAAGACATGAAGTACACTTTATTTTGACAAAATTCCACAGCAACATGATTTAAAAGACCATGTTGCTTATGTTCATGATACTTTGCCTATGAATAAGCATCTTATAAGTAAATTGATACAGAGCTTATTTAAAAGATTTGTATTTAATATTTACTATTAAGATTAGTCTTGGATAAGACTGGTTAGTTATTGTAGCACTTGTATGCTCTTGAAATATATACTCCTAAACTGAACATTAGTGGGTTTAATTGTTATAGCTTCTTTAGGAGCTACAAAGTTTTTCATGAAGAGTTGACGTTTTAAAATTATGTGTAGTCAAAAAATAAGAGAGTTCAGTTCAATCACTCAGTCGTGTCCGACTCCTTGCGACCCCATGAATCACAGCACACCAGGCCTCCCTGTCCATCACCAACTCCGGGAGTTCACTCAGACTCACGTCCGTCGAGTCAGTGATGCCATCCAGCCATCTCATCCTCTGTCGTCCCCTTCTCCTCCTGCGCCCCATCCCTCCCAGCATCAGTCTTTTCCAGTGAGTCAACTATTCGCATGAGATGGCCAAAGTACTGGACTTTCAGCTTTAGCATCATTCCTTCCAAAGAAATCCCAGGGCTGATCTTCAAAATGGACTGGTTGGATCTCCTTGCAGTCCAAGGGACTCTCAAGAGTCTTCTCCAACACCACAGTTCAAAAGCATCAATTCTTTGGCGCTCAGCCTTCTTCACAGTCCAGCTTTCACATCCATACATGACCACAGGAAAAACAATAGCCTTGACTAGACGGACCTTAGTCGGCAAGGTAATGTCTCTGCTTTTGAATATATTATCTAGGTTGGTCATAACTTTTCTTCCAAGGAGTAAGCATCTTTTAAGTTCATGGCTGCAATCACCATCTGCAGTGATTTTTTAGACCAGAAAAATAGTCTGACACTGTTTCCACTGTTTCCCCATCTATTTCCCATGAAGTGATGGGACCGGATGCCATGATCTTCATTTTCTGAATGTTGAGCTTTAAGCCAACTTTTTCACTCTCCTCTTTCACTTTCATCAAGAGGCTTTTGAGTTCCTCTTACTTTCTGCCATAAGGGTGGTGGTCAGTTCAATTCAATTCAGTCGCTCAGTCGTGTCCGACTCCTTGAGACCCCATGAATTGCAGCATGCCAGGCCTCCCTGTCCATCACCAACTCCCAGAGTTCACTCAACTCAAGTCCATCGAGTCAGTGATGCCATCCAGCCATCTCATCCTCAGTCGTCCCCTTTTCCTCCTGCCCCCAATACCTCCCAGCATCAGAGTCTTAAGAATTTTCATATATGGTTTACACTGTCTCTAAAATGCTATAATTGCCAAAGGAAGTTCTACGGTTCCAATTCTAAACCTCCAGAGCAGTTCTGCTTTTTTCTGTTGTTGAGATTCCATCTAAGATTTCATTTGAATAAAAGCTCTGAAAAATTTGAAAATTACTAGACTCAGAGAAGGTATTTTTGGACTTAGGCAGAGGAAACTAGTAGTAATCTTTGTTCTGCAAGAAAGGAAACTCAAGTGTTTGGCTGACCTGTGAACAGTATTTACAGGTTTTGATTGAGTCATCTACCTGAGTATTATCATTGTTACATTTAGAAGAGGGGAGGGGGGTGTTGTTGAACACTGTCTGCTACCACCTACTGTAAGACGTGAGTCACCTCATTAACTCTTGCCCCACAGTGTCTACCCACCGTGTTTGGTTACTTTGGCTTTTGCAGGGTGGATTATGGGAGAGGAAAAGGTGTTACTCCCAACATCAGGTTTGAATTTATTCACATTATTACCTCTGCATTCCCCACCTCTTCCGTAAAACAGTTAACTGGTTTATTTTTGTTGAGAGAGATTTAGATTATTTACAGCTTTTTACTATTACAAAACACTAATGCAGTAGGCATCCTGGTGTATGTCTCTTGAGTATGTGTACTAGTGTTTCTCTAGTACTTGCCTAGAAATAAAATTACTGGGATTTAGAGTATGCTTATCTTCAAGTTAATATTGTAAGTACATTATACTCAAGGTGTGCTAATTTCCACTTCCACTAGAAATCTACGAAAATTCCTGTTCTTCTGTCCCTCCCCATCCTCAGTAACACTCAGTAAAATTGTCAGTCTCTAAGTTTGCCATTCATTTGAATGTGAAATAATTAATTTGCATTTCTAGTTACATGTGAGGCAAACATCTTTCCTGTGTGTGTTGGCTATTTGAGTTTCTTCTTTGAATTGAATGCCCATGACTTTTACCTACTTTTCTTTGGGATTATCTTTTTCTCATTTATTTGTAGTTTTAGTTATTTGTTTTCTGTGTAGTGAGGATGCTAGTCCTCTGTTAGGCTTTGTAAAGTGTTAATCTCAGTTGTGTCCGACTCTTCGAAGCCCCACTGACTGTAGCCCCCTGGGCTTCTCTGTCCGTTGGGTTTTCCAGACAAGAATCCTGGAGAGGGTTGCCATTTCCTCCTCCAGGGGAGCTTCTCAACCCAGGGATCAAACCCAGGTCTCCCACTTTGCAGACAGGTTCTTTACCATCTGAGCCACCAGGGAAACCCCAGTGTTTTTGTAAAACCCAGTCTTTATTCTTTTACTTTGTGTGTGGAGTTTTTGGTTGTTATTTATCCATCCTTTATGGTTTATGTTACTGCCTTAAGAAGTTATTGTCATCTTAAGTTCTGTATCCTGTATTTTCTTTCAGGAGTTTTTAAGTCTTCTTCCCACATCCTGAGCACATATATTTAGGTTTTTGTTTCATGCTGATTTCTTTGTGTTGTACGTGGTATGAAATAAGGAATCAAGGTTTTGTTTTGTTTTGTTTTTACATAGGTTAATTGTGCCAACACCGTGCCAACCCTGTCTAATACCAACTTTGCGTGTGTATATGATCCATTTCTAGTTTCTGAGTTTGGTTCTATGTCTTTTTGTCTAACCCTATGCAAATATGATACCATGACACTTTGAATTACTGTAGCTTCATAAATGCTGATACTTAGCAGGTGTGTGTTGTCTTCATCTTGTATAAGCCTAGTTCCTTTTAATAAAAATGAAGTTAATAATCTACATTCTTAGCTCTTAGTAGCCTGCATCTACTTGGAGGATCTAATCCTGAAAATTGCTCACCCTACCTGTGAAACTTTGTGTGTTCTGTTGCATATTTACATTTTAAACTATAGCAAGGTATCACATCTATCACCCTGACCCCTTCCTTCTGCTATAAGGCTGGACCAATAAGAGTGGCTTTCCATGCTCTGTTGGCATTTAAAGCAAAGGAAAAATTAATAATTGTCATTTGCAATTTTTTGATATTTTGTGCATCACGGGTTTTTGCATTCATTTTATTCTTTTAATATATTAAAATATTTCTCTTGATTACTGAAGTTTTTGGTACCCCTTATATTTTGTCTCCAAGGCAGGTACCTCACTTGCTTCATCTTAGTCCCAACTGATAAATGTATTAATTCCTGAACCTTTGAAGTGACTGTCTCTAGACTGTCTTCCTGATTAAAGGCAGACATTACCACAGAGAGATATCTCTCTACTAGTCCCTTTTAGCATAGATCAATTTTTTTTTTGTTTGTTTTCTGGGGCACTTAGAGAAACGGAGGAAAGGCTTTGCTTCCCTAAGCAGTGAGCCATCATTTAATATTTTGAAAGCAAAATGCTCAGGGAAACCACAAGTTCCAAAAATATGTAATTTATGGAAAAGCTTTAATCTGTGAAATATATTTGAAAATAATATTTTCAAAATAAACATGGGAAAGGGAGAAGTATTTTAAGTCAATGGCATCTTACAATTGCCATTAGCTAGGCAGTTGTCATGGCATAGTTGCACCAACTTGTCATAGCTGTTCACATTTTAATTCCACAGTTAGGTTTTAAGTCTTAAAATACTTGTATTCAAGTCTTTTAGATATAAATAATCCTAAGTGATATAGATATAAAATAATCCTAAGTGTTATTAAAGCATTGTTTTCGTGGTTTAATTCACACCTTTTTTTTCTTAGTCATACGTAAAGGAATGGCATGTAAAATAATGAAAGCTTAAAAGTTGATGGAGTATGATATATAATTTATAAGCACAAAGTATGTATAAAACAGGGGCTTCCCTGGTGGCTCAGAGGTTAAAGCATCTGCCTCCAGTGTGGGAGACCTGGGTTTGATCCCTGGGTTGGGAAGATCCCCTGGAGAAGGAAATGGCAACTCACTCCAGTATTCTTGCCTGGAGAATCCCATGGATGGAGGAGCCTAGTAGGCTACAGTCCATGGGGTCGCAAAGAGTCAGACACAACTGAGCGACTTCACTTCACTTCACTTCACATATAAAACATGCCTGGGGAAAATGCCCATTAAGTAAATGCACATTAAGTGTTTTGGGAAGTGTGAGAGTTTTATTTTCTTTTCCCTCAAAGGTTATATAAAATGTTAACATCTGTTAAAGCTAGTAGGTAAGGGTGTTTGAATAAAATTTTGAGTTAAAAAGTAGAATACAGAAACTAAATGAATTCAGTTTAGTCCTGGATTGCTTTCCATGAAGCGGGCACCAGTATATAAGCCTGGCAATGTACAACAGTGCTCATGTTTTCTGTTTTGCCAGTATTGCAAATTGCCAGTCCGGTGATTTGATTACTAGTGAGATTGAACTTTTCTCTCTCTCTATTTTTGTGGGGGGTGGGTAATTGTATGGCTTTTATCTAAGCCTGTTTGCATATGTTACTTATTTTCTGTTAACACATTGACGTTTTTCTTACTAATTTGTGAGAGCTTTTTATGTTTTTAGGAGATTAGCCTTTACTCTGTAACATATGTCACAAATTATTTTCCTAAGTTCACCAGTTGCCTTTTAGTACTGTTTAGGGATGTCAAAGCATGAATGGAAGCAAACTGATCAGTTTAATCTGATACTGAAACATCCTAATTCCTGAAAAGCTACGAACTCGAAGGCATAGAATTGCACCTCCCCTATCTTACAGCATACTACCCGTGTCTGCTTTTTCTTAGACAGTGTTTTTTTGTTTCTACGCCAGCTTTTCCTATAGGTAGAATAAAGGCTTTTAATCACTGTGATTGGAGAGAGACAAGAGAGGGCTAAGATGGTCTGATCTGAAGAGTACTGGATAGTTCTCCTTGGTCAAAAATAATTCTTTTATTTTCCATATATTGTTTTAAGAACACAGTGGGGTTTCTTTTTTTGTTTGTTTTACTTAAAAAAAATATATGAATGAAATTTAAATGAAAAGAGATGTTCAATTTGAGTTTTGAGAAGTCTCTTGGTTTTTTTAAGTTTCAATAGCTTAGAATATTATCATTTTCTTCAACAGTTGGAACCTTCAATTGTATACTTA
The DNA here is from genome assembly GCA_006410935.1 of Redunca redunca. Classification (NCBI taxonomy): domain Eukaryota; kingdom Metazoa; phylum Chordata; class Mammalia; order Artiodactyla; family Bovidae; genus Redunca; species Redunca redunca. The sequence continues at coordinate 92,091 of SJYQ01000637.1, forward strand.
GACAGTCTTTTCACATTCTGAGTAAGTATTTACATGTGTTTTCTTTTACAATTTTGGCCTTTTTATTATAAATTTGTAATATAAATGGAACTATTTATAGAGTATTACTCCACTGCTAAAATATAATGTAATATTTTCCATTATTCCCTCACAGTAGCTGATACATAAAGTTTTTGTTTATTTGAAAGTGCCCTTTTACTATATATTCTTGTATATACTTGTATTTTTACGAATATTCTATTTCATTACTTTGTATTGTACACCAGTATGTCATCTAAGTTATCATTGTTTTATTTTTTTTATCTGATAGGGAGATTGCTCCCTTATTAATCTACTTAAATTAAAAATTGAACGTTTATTCTTCCAGATGACCTTTTTAATAATTTGGCCAAGATGTCACTGCCAAATAAAAATCCTGTAATTTTGAATTGTTATGTGGTAGATTAATTTGGGGATTTTTAGCCGAGATGAGTTCCATTCCAGAATTAGTGCTGCATCTTTTTACATAGAAATATTTCTTAGTGCCCCAGTAAAATTTTATCTTTTTCTCCATATGTTCTATACATTTACTAAGTTAATTCTGTATTTTATATTTCTTACTGTATTATGAATGAACTGTTTTTCTTCCAATTTATTTTCAATTTGTACCTTCTTAGACAACTGATTTTTAATCACTTAAAAAACCATTTCAATTTCTATTATTTCCACCAGATGGCAGTCTTGGGCATGTCCATTTGTAAACCCACTGAGAACTCTGGTGTCAAGAAAGGCAGTGGCTGGCAGACCTTCCAAGCCCTTAAAAATACAAGAACAAAAAGGTTTTTTGTAAATCTGAAAGAAAAATGAACCCAACGTTATGTAATTATAGTATTTATACTGCTATTAACCTTTAATCTTAGAGCCTGTTAATGGAGGCAGAGAACTATCACTGTACCCTTCAAAATCATATCTTTGTCCTTGTGATAAATACCTGTGGCTTCTTGGCAGTACTTTTTGCTTTCATTCCGGAGACTTTCATGGTTAAAGGCAGGCTATATTTAATAAATATCATTATTGTTTCCTCTGTCCTACAAGCACCATTTAAATCAGAAGTTACTGGATTTCTAAATGTTTATGTAAGAGCATCTTGTAACTCTTTTATGATGCCCAGAACTCATTTGAGGTATGAGGTACAGAGTTAATAGCTAATATAAAGGGAAGTAGGTTTGTAACTGGCTTGTTCTACATGCATACACATCTTAATAAATCCCCTAAATTAGACACTTTTTAGCTTGCTTTTGGTGACTTCAAAGATCTATGTTTAGGAATATAGAAAGTAGTGAATTTCTCGATCAGACAAGGAATTGGCTCAAGTGCTTTCTCACAGATGCTTTTCCCAGTGGCCCAAAGAGAGTACCTTTGGACAGCAATACATCACCTAGGTAAGCTCCCCTTTTGTACCTTTCATTACAGTTCCATTTGCTAATTTACTTTTATGTAATCAGAGAGTAGTAAGTGACTGAACAGTAACTATGTACATTCCCTTTCTGAGAGATTTTATGTCTGCTCTGAGATTGAAAGGTGCAAAAAAAGTATTATAAGACTGAAAAGAGCAAGTTTGGTACAATGGTATGCCAAGGTTAATTCTTGCTTTTCCAAAGAAAATTGATATACATATCCTAGGAGGTGATATAGAAAAATTGCTGACAGATGGTAAATCATTTCTTTAGGGAAAATCTTGGAAGAGTTTCCTTTCTCAGTCCCTGGTGATTCTAGGATGTAGTTATGTGAAATAGCAAATTTCTTTCATGTATTACATGGATTTATTCATATTTTGTGTGATCTCTGAGAATGAATGTTGAAATGGACTTCAGGGAATCCTATGCAGTAGTTATGCCTGGAGGTTTTGTGTAGTGTAATGTAAAACATACCTTTGATTAATTTTAAGACAAAATTGAACTTGGTTAGTTCGTACCACACATTTCCAAATAGTTTTGGGTAACCTAAATTATACAAATAGATCCATAAGTTAAATCAGCCTGAAAGATCGGCTATGTAAAATCATTCTTGACAGCCCATGTTTGTTTTTATTTATGTAATATTTTTAAGGCTTTTTCAGGATGGGACACATGAATCTGGCAGTTAAGAATGTGTAATAGCGTATACACTATTACAGTGTATTAGTGTATATACTGCGCTAGTCAAATGCCTTTCACCATCAAAAGTTTACACGTCAGTGCTGATTGCATTAACACTTGGGGAAATTTCACATCAGAGAGCAACACACAAACAATGTTTGTCAGTTTGAGAGAGAAATAGGCCGATAAAGCAAACTCTGAATGATTTGTAATTTCATATCCTCAGATGTTTTAACACAGTAGTCCTGAAGAATTGTCATCTGTGTGTTCTTCAAAGAGTAATTTTATAGTGGGACAGATCTTTAAATATGTTTTTATGAGGTCTCCAAGTTGATTCCCTTCGTACTAGATGGGCCTTTAGAAGCTCTGATTGGGTTCTCCAGGGGCCAGAATCTACTTCCATTTGAGGACAGCTCTGCCTGTCCTGGTTGGTTCTTCCTGTCATTTGTCTCATGAACCCCTTGAGGCCAAACATTTAAGCACAGCTCTTACAGTGACTCACAGTATCGTTTCTAATTCTGTTAACTTCATTGATACATGTGGCTTTAGTTGTCTCTACCATCCAAACCTCAATTCTTCAAAGGCTCTAGTTTTCTTTCTTTGTTAAAGTATACAACCCAGAACAGAACCAATATAGGTAGCAGAACTGTGGTCCTTTGTTCTAGTTACTGCTCTTTTGTTCTGCTGTTTAACACTCAAATAATGAACTAGCTTTTCTGACATCCACATGAAAATGAGTCTTTGAGATTAATTCTTTTTACTACTGTTTAATAGTCTTTCCCCAACCTGCACTTGTGCAGTTGGTGTTTTGTTCAACCTGCTTTGCAGGACCTTCATTTATTCTAAGTTTTCTTGTGTTAGATGTATTAACCTTTTGAAATGTTTTGGGAATCATCTAAGATATATATACTATCTTATTCTTTTCGATCACCCCAAAGTTTGAAACTTGAACATTCAATATTGAATGAAACAAGTTTGAGGACAATGACCTAAGAAGCTTCTCTTTGATATAAATTGACCAATGTTTTAAACTGTATCCATTAGGTAAAAATTTTAGCAATTTACTGATTCATCTATCAGCCTGTTTCTCTCCAGGTTTGTCTGTGAGAGCATCATGGATCTTACATTCCTTGCTGAAGTCTTGCATTTCTCAAATGTTAGTCAAGTAACTGCCCTCCAAAGTTCATGAAGTACCTGCTGATACTTGGTGAACAATGTTCTCTTGCCAAAAGACTTAAGAAACATCATTATAAGTAAGGTTTTATTCTAGGGCCTTTCCTGGGATCAGTGTCAAATTGTTGCCATCTTTTACCTCTTATAAAAATCGGAAAGATAGTCACGCTTTCTAATGTAAGGCCAGTACCCCCTGTCCCACTTTTATATAACTACAGTGGGTCACCTAGAAATATTCTTAGATTTCCAGGATCATTGTCTTGTTTTCCATTAGCATAAAATAGGAAATAAGTTTCTTATTGGCCTTATCACTTCTGTATAATTTAGTTTATTTGGAGTTTTCACTTTGACCCTACTCCCATAGGCCCATGCAAATTTGTTTATTTTTGCTTATGGTGTTTCTTGCATCATTTATGTGTTTTTGAAACTCTGAACTTGTTATATTTTTTCCTGTGTAAACTGGTGGTTCTTGTTTTCTTGTTGTTTTACTGCTTTTAGTTACATCTCCCTTTTTATTCTGTATATATGTGATTCATCAACTTAAACAGTATTTTAAAAGTAACCTTGATGCATCTAAAAAAAAATCAAATTTACAACCTGGCCCTCACTCCTGAGGCTAGCTCCAGCACGTGAACTGAACAGAACAGAACAGGGCCACATCCAGAAGATGCTCTTCACATTACAGACACTGGGGCCTTACCTACACAGCTTCCCAGCAAGGGGAAGGAAGGTGTTCTTACTAGTAAAGTCAGTCTGGTTATAGTGCAACAAATATCTGTCAGGTGACTTGAGAAAAGGAGTCCTTTATAAAGAGCTTTTAAAAAATTTATCAAAGTTGCCACATGGGCCAGTAGTAACCCTGGAGCCTTATATTTGTTCTAGGAAATGATGTAACTTCTCTCTTCATATTCTTCCCTACCTGTTTTATATCTTTGTTCCCTTAAAACATGGGGAAAGGTAGCACTGTAGGAATGTGGCAGAGGAACTGAGCAGCATATAGGTGATTGCAAAAGAGCAGCTTTGGCTTTCTAACCTTGAGTTCAAGAGCCTCTCTAGGATAAACTCTTGGGTGCCCTTCTGTCTCTTGTTTTCTTGACTTTCTTGATTACCAGGGCTTCAAAAATAGCAAGTAAGAAATAACAGGAAAAAAATGCTCCAGGTATAGACAGCCTTATATATTTCTACAGATGTATGAGTTATATACATATATGTATAGATAGTATGTTTCTTGGCACCCATTTCTGTACACCTGCTATATACTTCAATAAAAATTTATTTCAAAAAAATCTTGGCTGGTGCAGTAAACTTCCTATGTATTTATTTTTATTCATATGAAGGTTTGTCTGTTAATGGAAAATGAAAATATTGAGTAGATGTGGTGGGTATGCTTTAGATAGTATGAACTGAAATATAGACTATGTGTTTTGTGATAAACTCAAGGAAATGGAAAGCAGAGGGGAACCTTCAAAAGATAGCATTTGAATCTCAGGGTAAGGTAAACTAATATAACAAACAGAACCAAACCTGTAATGGTTCAAAAAATAGGTTATTTCTTGCTCATGTATCACCAGGTTGAGCGTTCCAGGTGAGGGTGCTGCTTCTGTGTAGTGATTCAAGTCTGAGGTTTTTAATCCTGTGGCTGTATCATCACCCAGGGCCTTGTTGTCTGTGTCCAACCAGCAGAAGAAGGTGAGTGGAAAAGGCACCCCTGCTTCTTAAAAGTCTCCTTAAATTTAAAGGGCATTGAAATTTTATATATAAGGCATTATTTCCCAAACACAATGGAATTAACATAAGCAACAGAAAGATAAGAACAATACACTTAAATAATCCTTATGCCAAAGAAATCATAAGAGAAATTAGAAAATATCTTGGCTAGAATGAAAATAAAAATCATAACATCAGAACATACAGCTAAGGCAGTATTCAGAGGGAAATTTATAGATTTAAACATATATTAGAATGTAGAGTCTCAATTAACTTTCCAACTTAAGTAAATACAAGTGCAAGAAAAGAATAAGAACAGAAGTCAGTGAAATAGAAAACAAAAAAAGCAAATCAGAAGCTGACTCTTTGTAAATATCAAAGAAGTTGATAAACTTATAACCAGGCTGATCAGGTAAAAAACAAATTATCAGTGTTTGAAATAAAAGGGGAGATACCAGCATGAATCCTACAGACATTTAAAAAGGAGTGTTATGAAATGATTTATGCCAATGAAATTGATACCTTAGAGGAAACATTTGAAAATGAATGTAATTCCATGCTGGGAGTAAAATAGAAAAACCATATCATTACATTCAGAAAAAGCATTTGATGAAATTCAAGACCTATTCCTAGTAGAAATTCCCAGCAACCTACAAATAAAAGGGAATTTGCTCAGCCTGATAAAGAGTAATACCATATTTAACAGTAAAAAACTGAATACTTTCCCTCTAATACACCAAACAAGGCAAGAACGTCTGATCTAAACACTTATATTCAATACTTCTTGGAGATTTTAGCCGGTGCAACAAAACAACAAAGAAAAACAAATTGGAAAGATACATATAACTGTCTTTATTTGTAGATGACATGATTGTGTAAGTAGAAGATGATAAACTATAAGTAAGATAACTACAACTCATAAATAAGCTTAGGAATGTCAACAGGATGCAATGTCAGTGTACCAGAATATTTTTATATACCAGGAACAAACAATTGAAATTAAAAAATAACACCATAGCATCAAAGACCATGAGATAAATTTTGTGAAGTATGTGTAAGACCTGAACATGGAAAACCATTTTGAGAGAAAAAACCTAAATAAATGGAGAGAGATACCACATTCTTGGATGGAAGGTTTAATGCCGTGGTGGTTTAGTAACTCAGTCATGTCTGACTCTGTGACCTATGGATTGTAGCCCACCAGGCTCCTCTGTCCATGGGATTCTCCATTCAAGAATACTGGAGTTTGTTGCCATGCCCTTTTCCAGAGGATCTTCGTGATCCAGGGATCGAACCTGGGTCTGATGCATTGGCAGGTGTATTCTTTACCACTGATCCACCTGGGTAGCCCTTAATATGATTAAGATGTCAGTTAAACTGACATAGATTAAATGAAACCCTAATCAAAGTACTTAGCAGCCGTTTGGGGTAGAAATTAACAAGCTGAGTCTAAAATTTATATATAAATGCAATTGGACCTTGAATAGTCAAAACAGCCTTGATAAAAAGATATTGGAGGATATATGTCTGATTGCAAGAATTACTATAAAGCTACCATACCATAGTTAACATGCTTTTTGGTATCAAGGTGTATATGTAATCTACTGGAAACAATGGAATCAGTGACAGACTTAAATTTTCTTGGGCTGCAAAATCACTGCAGATGGTGACTGCAGCCATGAAATTAAAAGACGCTTACTCCTTGGAGGAAAAGTTATGGCTAACCTAGACAGCATATTAAAAAGCAGAGACATTGCTTTGCCCACAAAATCTATATAGTCAAAGCTATGGTTTTTCCAGTAGTCTTGTATGGATGTGAGAGTTAGACTAAAAAGAAAGCTGAGCACTGAAGAATTGATGCTTTTGAACTGTGGTATTGGAGAAGACTCTTGAAAATCCCTTGGACAGAAAGGAGATCCAACCAGTCAGTCCTAAAGGAAATCAGTCCTGAATATTCATTGGAAGGACTGATGCTGAAACTGAAACTCCAATACTTTGGCCACCTCATGGGAAGAATTGACTCATTTGAAAAGACCCTGATGCTGGGAAAGATTGAAGTCAGGAGGAGAAGAGGACAACAGTGGATGGTTGGATATCGTCACTGACTCGATGGACATGAGTTTGAGCAAGTTCCAAGAGTTGGGTGATGGACAGGGAAGGCTGACGTGCTGCAGTCCCTGCTGCTGCTAAGTCGCTTCAGTCGTGTTTGACTCTGTGCGGACACGAGGTTCCCCCGTACCCGGGATTCTCCTGGAGTGGGTTGCCATTTCCTTCTTCAATGCATGAAAGTGAAAAGTGAAAGGGAAGTCACTCAGTCGCGTCTGACTCTTAGTGACCCCATGGACTGCAACCTACCAGGCTCCTCCATCCATGGGATTTTCCAGGCAAGAGTACTGGAGTGGGTTGCCATCACCTTCTCCCTGGGGTCGCAGAGTTGGACAGGACTGAGCAACTGAACTGGACACAATAAAGAATCCAAAAATAGACTGTGTGACTATGTAACACCTATATGGTAACCTGATTTTTCACAAAACTGACAGTAATTTGATGGGAAAAAGGAAAGTCACTTCCACAAATAATTCCGGAACAAATACATAACTATATATATATATATATATATACACATACACACACACATATATATTTTAAAATATACCTTTATTCTTCTGTGTCACACAAAAATTAACTTGAAACACAGACTTAACTGTAAGAACTAAAACAAATTTCTAGACCAAGACATTGAAGGAAATTGGGTTCAGCAAAGCTCAGATTAGAAAAACATCTGCACTTCCAGAGAGACACTGTTGAAATGGAAAGATAAGCCTTAGACAAAACACATCTTGCCTAAGGATTGGTGTTTATAATAGACCACTTTTTAAAATAGGTTAAAATGTTGAAAAACTAAATAAGGGTTTTATCAACAAAAACATGAGTCGCAAATAGGCACCAGTGATCTGAGTTGTTATTAGTCATTCAGGAAGTGCAAATGGTAATACCACCACAACTCAGTAGAATGACTATAATTAAAAAGACTGCAATTGCCAATAGCGATAATGGTGAGCAAATGGAACACACACATTGCTCATGGAAAGGTTAAGGTCCAAGGACCTCAGATGACAGTTTGGCAATTTCTTATAAACTTAAATATTATACTAACCTCATGAGTCAGCAATTCCACTCCTAAGTATATACCCAAGAGAAATGAAAACATGTCCACACAAAAAACTACATAAATGTTCATAAGCTGTATTATAGTCCAAAACTGAAAACACTTCTAGAAGTTCAGCTGGTAAAAGGATAAACCACATCCATACAATGAATGCTAATTAGCAATAAGAGGAACAAATTACTAACTCAAGCAACAACACGAGTGAATCTCGAAAGCATTATGCTAATTGAAAGAGGACACAAAAGACTGATTTCATTTATCTGCAGTTTGTGAAAAGGGAAAATTTAGAGACAGCAGGTTGATTGTTGCCAGGGGCTAAGGGGAGTAATGGAGCTGTTCGGTATGATTGTGGTGGTGATTACATAACTACATAACTGTACATTTTTCAGAACTCATCCAATCATACACCTAAAAGTGGTAAGTATGCATTTTATATCTCATTCCTCTGGCTAAAAGAAAAAAGTAATAATAAGAATCGAAATGTGTTAATGTAAATTTGGGCTTATGGGTATTCACTACAATATTCTTTCAAATCTGTTTTGCATTTAATAATTTTAATTTTTATATATTTCCAAAGATATGAACTTGAGATAAAATTCACAAGAGAAGAATAGTCCAAATTTTGTGCCCTGAGTTACTTTTCACATGGGCTCCTCTATGTGACCTGCTTAGGGTAAATAGCACCAGGGATTTACCATTTCTGTATTTATTTAGTATCTGTATATATGTATGAATTTATTGTTTGATTAGTTACTTGATGGTTTTCTTGAGCAACTGCCAGGCTGATGGGGTTGGATGATCAGGAAGCTTTGCTAAGTAATCTATTTAAAGGGACTGAGTTACATGAAGTGGATATAAATTGGTCAAGTCCACTTTGTTATATAATCCCATTTGCTACCTTCTCCCACCTCCTGAAAATCAGAAAGTCTTGCTAATAAAACACATCTTTAAAATTTTGTAAGTGTAAGTAAATTTTTTATTGAAATCCAGCTCTAGAAGATGCCCATAGTTGTTTTCCTCAAAAGCCACAGTTTAGTAACCTTCTAGAACTGTCTCTTTAGCATGGCATCCTCACTAATACGATATTCCTTAAACCAAAACCAATTTCATTTACTACATATAAAGAACAATTACTCCATAATTACTCCATTTTAATTGTGACTTTCACTTTGATGTTTCCTCAAGCGTAGGAAAATGGAATTCTACTTTTTAAAGCAAGACTACTATAGCCTGTCTGGCAAAAAGGTATATAGGCTTAGGCTGGCGTCCCTCAGACTTTTGGAGCGATACTTTTTAAAATAATAACCCTTTAACATCTTTAGTTATTGTTCTTTATTCTGTAGGTCCAGGGTTGGCAAACTGTCTATAACGGGCCAGAGAGTAAATATTTTAGTCTTTGAGGACCAAATGGTCTCCATCTCTCAATTCTTCTGTTATGGCAAGGAGCCACAGATACAAACAAGTACTGGTGGATGTATTCAAATAAAACTTCATTTATAAAAACATATGTAGTTCTGGATTTGACCTGGGACAAAGTTTGCTGACCTTCACTGGCGATCATAAACACCCCACCAAAGCAAATCTGTTTGTTTTGACAAACTAGTCACAGACTCAAATAACTTAGGTGCTTCTATGAAAAAATATAATAATGATAGCAATGGAGTTCTGGACATGGTAGCCCAAAATATTGCACCTTGACATATTGAACATTTAAAGCTGAAGGAGCTTGAGAAATGGCATGTGCAGGAAAGATATTCTGAACTTCTCTGAAGCAGGTCATAAAAAAATAAAACAGGTCATAAAAAAATCTTGTGAGAGATTTATGCCCTCTATGCCAGGAGGAAAGGAACATCTCTGTCTGAAGACAAAGGGACACGGAGAGGACTCCGAATATTAGCTTTGCTAAGTTTCTCCAGATTCCTATGCTTACCTCATACCCTTTGTTCTATTATATCTTTCCACCCTGCATCAAGCTTAGCATAAAAAAATGCGAGTTTAACTTTCTACAAGTTTTCATTTCCTTACTAAGTCTCTTGTGACACATAAAGCTTATTTTCAATGAATTTGTATGCTTTTTTTCATGTTCCTTTGTGTTTTGTTACAGGGGTCTCAGTCAAGAACTTAAAAGGGTAGAGGGGAAAGATATTTTTCTTCCCCTATAGAAAATAACACCAATAAAGTGTTCATTAGGGAGGCTCCACATCAGAAAGTCAAGGTATGCATATTCTGCAACTCTGTGATTGTGTACAAAAAAGTATAATACCTAGAAAATATGAAGATACTTGTCCGAGCTAGCTCACAAAATCCTTCATGAATTTGATTATGACTTTGCTTGGTAAAGTTTGCTTTGTAACTTGGTAAGTTACAAATGTAGATTTCAGAGAGTAGGTTTTACTTTTATTTTTGTTCCCCTTTCTGTATACAAGATTATGTTTTTTTATATATTTAGCCAGTAACCAAAGATGACCACTCTTCTTGCTAAAACAGTACAACAAATAAAATTCACTCCTGTTGAAGATCTAGTTCCACAGTTTTTCACTCTTGTTTGTAAGGAGTGGATAAGGACCTGACTAACACTGATGACTACAACCTGGACACTTTGTGTTGCTCCCTGTATTTAGATCATTTTCCCCAGTTTAAAGCAGAGTTACTGATGAAGGATTAACGGATGATCAATTATGGTTCAAGCAGAAATACTATAATTAAGCAGAACTTGGAAGAACTAGAATCCTGGTCCTCATGGTCTTATCATTCAAATTAAATATATTTTTAAAGAGAAAACAGAAGAAACAGAAATAAGGATGTAATGGTTTATATTATAAAGCTCTGCTGCTTCTAATCAGTGTTTACTATGAAAGAGAACTATTATTTATTAATTTTTGTATTAATACTTTGAATATTAGAATATTTATGTTTAGTGAGATAACTTTCCAGTTGCCTCTTGGAATAACTGAGGATAGAGAAATTACCTCTAAGCAGGTCATTATTGTGAAGAATAAGAAGTTCCTTTCAGTTCTGTAAATGTAGTTAGTAGACCCCATTGACCTGATACTTAATAGTAATGGTTATTATTATAATGTTAACAATAGCAACTTTTATCAATGACATAGGCCTCACTCTGCAAATCTCTTTGCAGAGAAGGAAGCTGACCAGCCTTTATAAAGCAAGCCTGCTATCACTGGTAGGTAGTTTGTATATGCTATTTAATTAAATTTAAAACTTTAATTAAAGTTTTATTTATATTTAAAACAAATTTTACAATTTAAATGTATTTTATTTAGAACAACACTATGAAGCAAGTGTAACAGATGAAAAAGCTGAGATCCAATCAAAGAGGCTGAATGCACTTACCCAAGACTGGGAAGCTTAGAGTGGCTGCTGTCCCTTAGGCAGGCCTTGAGTCTCCTGGTTTGCCACCATTCACCATCCCCCCACTTTATTTTTTTTAGTTGAAGTGTTAATTATTGCTGAAAAGCAAAGTGATTCAGTTATATATATATTCTTTTGATATTGTTTTCCATTACAGTTTATTATAGGATGTTAAATACAGTTCTCTGTGTTACACAGTAGTGGCATGCCCACCACTTTCTGTTGAGCCCACCCTGCCTACTTCACTCATGTGCACCATCACAACTTCAAGCAGTTGTGGTCCAGGTACCACACTGGCATTATCTGGGAGGTGGTTAGAAATGCAGAATCTCAGGCTTCACCCAAAATCTAAGGAATCAGAATCTACATTTTAACAAGATCTCTGGGAGATTCGTATGTAGATTTAAAGTTTGAGAAAACTTGCTGGAGGGGATCTCCAATGTCCACCCCCCGCCCCCCACACACAGCATTCTGAATGTTGACCATGGGCCAAAACAAACCCTGAACTTTTCACTTTGTTAATAGGTACAGCTCTCCATCGTTTAAGGTGGAAAATCCAAATAAAATCCTTTATTAAAGTAACTGCCCTTATAAGGATGGATATGCAAATGAATAACACAGTCAGGAATTCTGCAAGGGCTAGATCAGTGTCCATGGGAGTGGGGGAAGGCAGATGAAGCAGGGCCTGTAAGAGAGGTGGGAACAAATGTCCTGAACACATCTCCCTAGTCGACAATGAGAGGACAGTGAGCATGGCTGATGGGAGCAGAGAGCTTGATTTGGGGATACTAAGACAGAAATAAGTTCAGAAATGTAATGTGTGTAGACTGTAGCTTGGACCTCTAGGCTGAGATATTAGAGTTTATTCTCTTTATAATGAGCAAACATTGATAGCTTTCAAGTTGCTATTTGAGAGTTTTGAGAAGATTAATGGTCTGACAGATTGTGTAGTATAAGTGGGCTTCATTTTAAAGATATATTCACAGTGGTTTTATGTACATGCCTTGATGTGGGTAAAGCACTTTCCCAAAAGTATGACATGTTTAGTGTTTGTTCTGCCTATATTGGCACTTGTTCCTCTGATATATGTTCACAGAGACCCCAACCCAGCACCCAAACCATTTTGAATGTTTCTGGGCTTTGAGGCAAGCCTTGCTGAGAGTGTGTCCATTAAAGGTCAGGGAATCATAAAGCCTCCCCCAGGAATACTGGGTCTGACCTGGGAATTGAAGAATTCGCTCAACATCCAAGAACCACATTTCTGTGGCTGCAGATTGCAGAAAATGACGTTTGTGTCCCAGTGAAGTTCAAACCTGCAGTGTTCTCAGATGACTGTAGCATTTTAAAAGTAGCATGTGAGTCACACTCTGAATTTACAGTGAGACTATTCGTGGCAGTACAATGTCTATTAATGCTAATAATTACAAGTTTTCCAGAACAGCTCAGTGTATCTGTATTTGACATACTGATCACAGGGTAGGTAAGTTGGCATTTAGCTGTTGGGCCCCAATCCAGTACTCTTGCCTGGAAAATCCCATGGACAGAGGAGCCTGGTAGGCTGCAGTCCGTGGGGTTGCTGAGGGTCGGACACAACTGAGTGACTTCACTTTCACTTTTCACTTTCATGCATTGGAGAAGGAAATGGCAACCCACTCCAGTGTTCTTGGCTGGAGAATCCCAGGAACGGGGGAGCCTGGTGGGCTGCCATCTATGGGTCGTACAGAGTCGGACACAAGTGACTTAGCAGCAGCTCTTTTTCAATAGAACTTTGTTAAAGGCCAGATATTATGTATTACTGTTTCTTTTATGATTCTGGACTGTTTTGGGAAACAAAGTCTTTAAGCAGTAAAGAATTGAGACATTCCAAGGTTAAAACGCTTTATAAACCAGCCCATTACACTGTGAAGTAAATTACATTGTTGGCCAGTGATGTCATGGAAGGACCTAATTATGCTTGTTTGTGTGTGTTGTTTTATTTTGTAATATTTGGCCACCAGGAAGGCACAGTGGTGAAGTGTGACTAACTGTGGCTATGGGGACTTCTCCTGTGATCCAGTGGTTAAGAATCTTTCAATGCAGGGGATGCAGGTTCAACCCCTCTTCAGGGAACGAAGATGCCACATGCCACAGGGTGACTAAGCTTGCATGCCACATCAAAGATCCCACATGCCTCAGCTGAGACCCGATGCAGCCAAAGAAATAAATACATATTTTAAAACAACAGCAGTGACTTCTGGGTTGACAACAGCCACAGAAACCCCCAAGCTGTGAGTATCACAAACTTGGGTCTGAGATACGTGGAAACACCTGCCTCTCATCAGGCTGACCCAGCCAACTCAGGGTTGCACCTGGTGCTATAAGTGCCTGTTAGAAATACAAATCAAAACGTTGTTACAACTCAACAAAAAAATCAAATAACCTAATTTTTAAAATGAGCAAAAGACTTGAATAGACATTCCTCCAAAGATGTACATGGTCAACAAGTACATAGAAGATGCTCACTGTCACTCATCATCGGGGAAATGCAGATCAAAACCACAATCATGTACGACCTCACTCATTAGGATGGCCACTTTAAAATAATAAAAATACAGAAAATAATCAGTGTTGGCAAATATATGGAAAAACTGGAACCCACTGGAGCACTTGTGCCCTGTTGATGGCAGTGTAAAATGTTAAAACCACTAGGGAAACAGTACGGTGGTTCCTCAAAAGATTAAAAATTGAGCTACCATATAATCCCACTTCTGGGTGTATATCCACAAGAATTAAAAGCAGGGTCTTGAAGACACTTTTGCACAACCATGTTCACAGCATCATCATTCACAATATCTGAAAGACAGAAGCAACCCAAATGTCTGACAGATGAATGAATAAACAAATGTGGTATATACATACATGGAATAACATTTAGTCTTAAAAAGGAACGAAATTCTTTCACATGCCTCACCATGGATGAACCTTGAGGACATTATGCTAAATGAGGTCACAAAAAGTCAAAGATTGTAGGATTTTTATCTAAAATAGTCAAATTCATGGAAACGAAGTAGAATGGCAGTTACTGAGGTCTCGTGGTAAGGAGAAAAAAAAAAATCTGTGGTTTAATAGGTGTCAAGTTTCACATTTGCAAGATGAAAAAGTTCTAGTGGTCAGTTTCACACCTGTATGAATATACTTGACTCTAGAGAACTGTACACTTAAAAATAGTTAATATGGTATCTTATGTGTTTTTTTAACCACAATTTTAAAAAGTGAAGGTGTGTGTGTTAGATTAATTGCACTAAAAGCCCAAATAATGGCTTCCCTGTATATCCTTTACTCCATAACTTCTCACATGGACTCTGGCCTTGGTACATCAAGTACAGTCAAAAAGATGCTATATGACTTCTGAGGCTCGGTCACAAAAAGGATACAGTTTCTGTGTTGTTTTGTTTATTCATCTGGGGCACTCACATTTCGGACCAAGCCAGAATGCTATGAGGAAGCCCAAAGTAGCCAATGTGGAGAGATGCCATGGAAAGATCCCTGTGGAGAGAACTGAGACCCCCTAGTTGACCCCTTAGCCAGCGTCAACTGCACCAGAAAGATACATGGGTGGCAAAAAAACTGAAGAGATACTCAGCATCACTGGTCAAAAGAAACGTGCAAATTAACTGCAATAAAATGTCACTATCTACACACTCAGTTCAGTTCAGTTGCTCAGTCGTGTCCGACTCTTTGCGCCCCATGAATCGCAGCACGCCAGGCCTCCCTGTCCATCACCAACTCCGGGAGTTCACTCAGACTCATGTCCATCGTGTCCGTGATGCCATCCAGCCATCTCATCCTGGGTCGTCCCCTTCTCCTCCTGCCCCCAATCCCTCCCAGCATCAGAGTCTTTTCCAATGAGTCCACTCTTCGCATTAGGTGTCCAAAGTACTGGAGTTTCAGCTTTAGCATCATTCCTTCCAAAGAAATCCCAGGGTTGATCTCCTTCAGAATGGACTGGTTGGATCTCCTTGCAGTCCAAGGGACTCTCAAGAGTCTTCTCCAACACCACAGTTCAAAAGCATCAATTCTTCGGCGCTCAGCCTTCTTCACAGTCCAACTCACATCCATACATGACCACTGGAAAAACCATAGCCTTGACTAGATGGACCTTAGTCGGCAAAGTAATGTCTCTGCTTTTGAATATACTATCTAGGTTGGTCATAACTTTTCTTCCAAGGAGTAAGCGTCTTTTAATTTCATGGCTGCAATCACCATCTGCAGTGATTTTGGAGCCCAAAAAAATAAAGTCTGACACTAGAATCACAAAAATTAAAGACTGAACATAGCAAGTGCTGGGAAAGATGTGAAAGAACTAGAACCTCAGATGCTGCTGAAGGTAATCTAAGATGGTATTAGCACTTTCTGAAATAGTTTGGCAGTTTTTTAAAAGGTTAAACATATACAATGTACACCTTCCATATGCTCCATCTGTCTGTACCCAAGAGAAAAGAAAACTATATCCTTACAAAGACTTGTGTATGATTGTCCACAACAGTTTTATTTATAATAGTAAAAAATGGGGGGAAACCCCAAATGTTCAGTTATCAACATATATTGTGTATTCATAATGGAATACTGCTACTGCTACTGCTAAGTTGCTCCAGTCGTGTCTGACTCTGTGTGACCCCATAGACGGCAACCCACCAGGCTCCGCCATCCCTGGGATTCTCCAGGCAAGAACACTGGAGTGGGCTGCCATTTCCTTCTCCAATGCATGAAAGTGAAAAGTGAAAGTGAAGTCACTGAGTCATGTCCAACTCTCAGTGACCCCATAGACTGCAGCCTACCAGGCTCCTCTGTCCATGGGATTTTCCAGGCAAGAGTACTGGAGTGTCCATTGCCTTCTCCGGATGGAATACTACTCCATGATAAAAGAATTAACTAAAAAATGGGATACCACTGTTCTCAGAATGGCTTATGTCCAAAACACTGACTACTCTAAACATTAGCAAAGATGTGTATCAAGAAGGAACTCTTATTAACTGCTGGTGGGAATGCAAAATGATACAGTCACTTTGGAAGACAGTCTGGCAGTTTCTTGCAAAACAGTCTTAGCACAAAACCCAGCAGTCACACTCCTTGTTATTTACCAAAAAGTTGAATACTTGTGTCCACACAAAATCCTGCACATGATGGTTTATAGTAGCCATATAATTGCCAAAACTTAGAAGCAACTAATATGTCCTTCAATAGGTAAATGGATAAACTGTGGTACATCCAGACAATGGAATATTATTTGGCACTGAAAAGAAATGATTAAGCCACAAAAAGACATAAGGGCAACTTAAATGCACTAAGTGAAAAAAGCTAGTCTGAAAAGACTTATAATGTATTATTTTATCTATATGGCATTCTGGAAGAGGCAAAGCCCTAGAGGCAGTAAAAATATTGGTAGTTGCCAGGGGTTCAGGGGGATGGAGGCATGAATATGTCACATATTCATGCAATATACTTCAAGCACAGGGTATTTTTGAGAAAGTGAAACAATTTCGTCTGATGCTGTAATCGTGAATACATGACTGTGCATTTGTCAAAACTCTTAGAACTGTGCAACACTAAGTTCAGTTCAGTCACTCAGTCATGTCCGACCCTTTGCGACCCCTTGAACCGCACCTTGCCAGGCCTCCCTGTCCATCATCAACTCCCAGAGTCTACCCGAACTCATGTCCATTGAGTGGGTGATACCATCCAACCATCTCATCCTCTGTCGTTCCTTTCTCCCCCTGCCCTCAATCTTTCCCAGCATCAGGGTCTTTTCCAGTGAGTCAACTCTTTGCATAAGGTGACCAAAGTATTGGAGTTTCAGCTTCAACATCAGTCCCACCAATGAACACCCAGGACTGATCTCCTTTAGGATGGACTGGTTGGATCTCCTTGCAGTCCAAGGGACTCTCAAGAGTCTCTCCAACACCACAGTTCAAAAGCATCAATTCTTCGGTGCTCAGCTTCCTTTATAGTCCAACTCTCATACATGACCACTGGAAAAACCATAGCCTTGACTAGACAGACCTTTGTTGACAACATGAAGAGTTAATGTAGAATAGGGACTATAGTTAATAATGGATCAATATTGATTCATCAATGTACATCAAATGTACCACATTAATAAAGGAGAATGAGGACACAGAAGAGGGGAATATATGAGAACTCTGTAGAACTACAGCTCATTTTTTTCTGTAAAACTGCAGCTTTCTCTAATATATTAGCTAATACAAAAAGAATGAAATATTGATACACACAAGACAGATAAATGTCAAAATAATTATGCTGAGTAAAAGAAACCAGACAAAAATTACATACTGTATGTATGATTCTGTTTATATAAAATTCCAGAAAATGCAAACCAATCTATGGTGATAGAAAGCAGATTAGTGGTTGCCTAGGGACAGGCATGGGTACTGGAAGGTGAGAGAGAGGTGTAGGGAGAGGTAGGAGGGAGCGAAGATGAAGAGGCTAGAGACACTTTTTGCAGCTGATGGACATGCTCATTATTTTGATTGTGGTGATGGTTTCATGGGTGTATACGCATGTTAAAACTTGTCAAATTATGTGTTGTAAATTTGCAGTTTGTCAGTTTCCCTCAATAAAGTTGTTTTTTAAAGGCCAAGCCAAAAAGTAACCCAACCATGTATTAATTCCCATGACACTATAGTTGTTCATAGGCCAGTTTGAATGACCTGGACCACATTCCACTGATCCTGGCTGGGCTCACTCAAGCATCTGTGGTCAAATGGCTGGGTGCCTGGGAACTGACTAATCTAGAGGACCATGGTTAGGAAGATTCCATAGGGAAGGCCTTTATCTCTCCCACATCCTACAGCAGACCAGCCTGGGCATAATCTCATGGTGACAGCAATTGTCTAGAAGAGGAGCACTTTTTAAAGCCTCTCTTTGTGTCAAGTTTCTTGTTCCATGTCCAAAAACAAGCCACGTGCCCAAGTCCAGACTCAGTGTGTCAAGAGACGGGAATGGTGGGGCAAAAGGCCATGTCTGACAGGGCTACAGAGATGCTTTTAATTACTGTTAATGCAAGTAATCCATCATGTACCTGAACAATGTTTTAATTTGTATTACTTTAATCCTGTAAGGAAGGTACTTTTGTTCAAGGACTTTTGTTGTTCAGTTGCTAAGTCATATCCAACTCTTTGTGACACCATGGATTAAAGCACTTGAGGCTTCCCTGTACTTCACTATCTCCTGAAATTTGCTCAAACTCACGTCCATTGAATCAGTGATGCTATTTAACCATCTCATCCTTTGCTGCCCTCTTCTAGAACATTTTGCCTTCAGTCTTTCCCAGCATCAAATTTTTTTCCAATGAGTTTGCTGTTCCCATCAAATGATCCAAGTACTGGAGCTTCAGTATCAGTCCTTCCAATGAATATCCAGGGTTGATTTCCTTTAGGATTGACTGGTTTGATCTCCTTGCTGTCCAAGGGATTCTCAAGCATCTTCTCGAACACCATAGTTCAAAAGCATCAGTTCTTCAGTGCTCAGCCTTCTTTATGGTCTCTCACATCCATACATGACTACTGGAAAAACCATAGCTTTGACTATATGGACCTTTGTTAGTAAAGTGATGTTTTTGCTTTTTAATACACTAAGTTTGTCATAGCTTTCCTGCCAAGGAGCAAGTGTCTTTTAGTTTCATGGCTGCAGTCACCATTCACAGTGATTTTGGAGCCCAAGAAGATAAAATCTGTCACTGTTTGCACTGTTTCCCCATCTGTTTGCCATTAAGTGATAGGACTGGATGCCATGATCCTAGTTTTTGAATGTTGAGTTTTAGGCCAGCTTCTTCTTTCATCCTCATCAAAGAGGCTCTTTAGTTCCTTTTTACTTCCTGCCATTAGAGTGATATCACCTGCATATATGATGTTAATTTCTATTAACATCAGAAACATTAATTTCTTATATATAATTTGCAATTCCTTTTACTCCCTTACTGAATGTAATTTAGCTATTGATTTTTGCAGCAGTTCTTTGTATGTAGAAATAGTAAGGTTTTTGTGACATTTGTCAAGTCTCATGTTCTGTTAACATTTCTTTTGCTAGCTGAGCACCGAAGAATTGATGCTTTTGAACTGTGGTGTTGGAGAAGACTCTTGAGAATCCCTTGGACTGCAAGGAGATCCAACCAGTCCATTCTAAAGGAGATCAGCCCTGGGTGTCCTTTGGAAAGAATGATGCTAAAGCTGAAACTCCAGTACTTTGGCCACTTCAGGCGAAGAGTTGACACATTGGAAAAGACTCTGATGCTGGGAGGGATTGGGGGCAGGAGGAGAAGGGGACGACCCAGGATGAGATGGCTGGATGGCATCACCGACTCGATGGACGTGAGTCTGAGTGAACTCCCGGAGATGGTGATGGACAGGGAGGCCTGGCGTGCTGCGATTCATGGGGCGCAAAGAGTCGGACACGACTGAGCAACTGAACTGAACTGAAGAATGTTTTAAATAGTTTAACTTCTAGCAAATCATGGTTAAATGTTTTCTTTTGATTCACTGGATATATAAGTTGAATTCCGACCTCTAGCTAGGATAAGTCTATTTTTCTGTTCCTTCTACTTAGAAGGGCTTCCCCAGTGGCTCAGACGGTAGAAGACCCCCTGGAGAAGGAAATGGCAACCCACTCCAGCACTCTTGCCTGGAAAATCCCATGGAGGGAGGAGCCTGATAGGCTACAGTCCATGGGGTCGCAAAGAGTCGGACACGACTGAGCGACTTCACTTTCTAATTAGAAATGTTTTTAAAAACATTGTACTCTGGACTATATTTATAATGTTAACCTCAGAATCAAATTTAATTTTATAGCTGAGGTAACAGAGGTTTAGAGACAATTTTGTCTAAGATCAAGCAGAGAGCAAATGGAGGCAGGCTTGAATCTCACTTCCTCTGACTTAAAATTTGAGTCATGAAACTGTATCAAGGTTAGAACCTTTGGCTTAGTGATAAAAATCTACACTTTTAGGCAGAATATACTTTCCAGTTTTCTGTTTTTCCTCCCCACCCCCTCTCCCTCCCCTTCCTTTTCATTTCTTCCTTCTCCCCCCACTTACTCATTCTCCCCTTATTCTTCAGCATAGGTCACCTACCGTTAAGTAACTATTCTTTTATTAACTTAATAATATACCTGGCACTGAGCTGGATACTGGGAACTTAAAGATGACTATGTAGATCTTACCCTTAGATCACAGAGGCTGTAAACAGGTAAGTGCAATATGGAAAATGCTATTTTAAATGTTTACTAAACTGACAGGTTATATGCTGTAAGATATTTTGGTGGGTTTGCTGTTAACTGGAAGTCTTTATGACTGAATGGCTTTAAAATTCATTTAATGAATCAGTACATGTATATTTAAAAATCCATTTATACATAATATAAAATATATTTTTTGTTGATTTTTGCCTTCTATATGTTTGTTTCTGTTTGATTTGCAGGAGGTTTCTGTGTCCTGTGGCAGCCCCATTGTTCTATTTTCTGTTTTCCAGAGGCTTCATTCTTCTTTACTCTATTATCACGATTGTGTAACTCACTTGGGATTTGAATTTACTGAGGAAGTTTACCCAGATTATCTCTGATTCTTTGTTCGATTATATGAGTTAGCTCTTAAAGCTTCCTTAGTGTTCTTGTTCCTTATCCATGTTTAGGAGTTTTAACAGGCAGTGTATTTCTCTTTCTACAATCAATATTTCCTTCTCAGTCTCCTTGATAGTAAGTAAAGCATACTTTGTGCTCGGTGGGAAGTCTTAACTGTGGCTGTCTTCTCCAAATTACTGTCAACTTCTTCCCTCCAATGTTTCCATACTTTTTCACTGAATCCGTGTCTTCCTTCTGCTTTTTGAAGTTTGTTTCTTTTCTCTTTAAATCTTAGTTTAAATCTTGAGTATGAGATGTTTGTGAAGTTTGGGTGACTGATACTAGAAGGAATCACTTTAAGCGGAACTCTACAACCTGACTGGAACTTCTATGTAGACTCCAAACTCAAGGTTCCCTAGCTTATTTTTTCTCTAATGGAAGAGTAATATTGATTGTAATATTAATTAGAGAAAAATTACAAAAATCAGAAAAAGTTTAAAGAACAAATTATGTATCATCCATAATCTTAGAATCCAGAGAGAAACACTTTAAACATATATTCTAATAGGACTTTATTATACATGAGAATTTTTTTTTACATAATTAGAAGAATTACTTTATATCTTGCATTTTCCTCACTCAACACAATAATGTGAGATTTCTTCCATGTCATTAAAAATCTTTGAAAATATGCTTAGTGACTAAGATTCTATAACACGGATGTACAGTAATTTAGTTAGTCTTGTGTCACTGAACATTTTTGTTTCCAATATTTGACATTATAAATGACACTGTAATTAATAAGCCTTATTGCTCATAAACTTTTGTTCCTGTCTTGAATTATTTCCTTAAGATAGAGTTTTGGAATTGAAATTGCCAAGTTAAAGGATATGAACCTCTTCTCCCCTTTTTATTACAAAGGTCGTAATATGCTGAGAACAAATGACACAGGGTAAAGTGAAATGTACAAATCCAAGAGTCTCATCTTCAGTCTCTTATTCTTGGCTTCTAGGCAGCCACTAGCTGACATTCAATATGCAGGCACAAATGGCTGTGCTACTTTTTCCCACATGACTCTGATCATATTTACTCTCCTTATCACTCACTAAATAATCTTTCTTTTCCTCACTTTTCATATTCTAAATCTTCTGTATAAGGAATAGGGGTCCATTTTAGATGACTCCAATCTATTCAATTGATCTTTTGACCTAACCCAAACTTTAATATCAACTCTTCATTTTTTTTTGAAGTTTTTATTTTAAAATCTGGTAGAGCTAGCCTCATTTATTACTCTGAAAATGTTAAAACTCATGATACATACTGCCAAATTACTTTCCAGAATTATGAATTTACACTGGATCCTTGCTAGTACTATTATCTTTTAGAAATTCTTTGCCAAAGTGATTGAAAATGCTTATTTCTCTAACATTAATGAGTTGATTTTTGTGAAATATCTGTTTGCTGCTGCTGCTGCTAAGTCACTTCAGTTGTGTCCAAAATATCTGTTTACAACCCTTTTTTCAAGCTTTAACTGATATTTTTAAACTGATATTATGAAATTTTATATATGTATATATAATCAAATTGCCAAGATCCGCTCGATCATAGAAAAAGCAAGAGAGGTCCAGAAAAACATCTATTTCTGCTTTATTGACTATGCCAAAGCCTTTGACTGTGTGGATCACCCTAAACTGTGGAAAATTCTGAAGGAGATGGGAATACCAGACCACCTGACCTGTGAAAAACCTGCATGCAGGTCAGGAAGCAACATTTGGAACTGGACATGGAACAACAGACTGGTTCCAAATAGGAAAAGGAGTACGTCAAGGCTGTATATTATCACCCTGCTTATTTAACTTCTATGCAGAGTACATCATGAGAAACAGTGGGCTGGAGGAAACACAAGCTAAAATCAGGATTGCTGGGAGAAATATCAATGACCTCAGATATGCAGATGACACCACCCTTATGGCAGAAAGTGAAGAGCAACTAAAAAGCCTCTTGATGAAAGTGAAAGTGGAGAGTGAAAAAGTTGGCTTAAAGCTCAACATTCAGAAAACTAAAATCATGGCATCTGGTCCCATCACTTCATGGCAAATAGGTGGGGAAACAGTGGCTGACTTTATTTTTTGGGCTCCAAAATCACTGCAGATGGTGATTGCCGCCATGAAATTAAAAGACACTTACTCTTTGGAAGGAAAGTTATCACCAACCTAGACAGCATATTAAAAACAGAGACATTACTTTGTCAACAAAGGTCCATCTAGTCAAGGCTATGGTTTTTCCAGTAGTCATGTACGGATGTGAGAGTTGGACTATAAAGAAAGCTGAGCACCGAAGAATTGAGACTTTTGAACTGTGGTGTTGGAGAAGATTCTTGAGAGTCCCTTGGACTGCAAGGAGATCCAACCAGTCCATCCTAAAGGAGATCAGTCCTGGGTGTTCATTGGAAGGACTGATGTTGAAGCTGAAACTCCAATACTTTGGCCACCTGATGCGAAGAGCTGACTCATTTGAAAAGACCCTGATGCTGGGAAAGATTGAGGGCAGGAGGAGAAGGGGATGACAGAGGATGAGATGGTTGAATGGCACCACTGACTGATGGACATAAGTTTGAGTAAGCTGTGGGATTTGGTGATGGACAGGGAGGCCTGGTGTGCTGTGGTTCATGGGGTCACAAAGAGTCGGACACAACTGAGCAACTGAATTGAACTGAATGTTTAACAATGTATACATACCTTTAATTTTAAAAACATAAAGTTCTTTGGCATATTTATTACCAATGCACTTCCCAATTTGTCATATGTTCTTCAATTATATGCTTGGTTGTATAATAAATTTTCTTCAATAAATTAAATCTTTGTGCTTGCTTTTACTGTTCAAAAAATCCTTTCAATTAGCTCCTATGATGAAGATTACCATTATGTGTTTGAGAGATAAAGTGATTTGGAAACATAAAAGTTAAATTCCTTTAATTGTTAAAAAATATACAATATGCCTAATTAGTAATAATGAGAGATGCCACTTATCGGATGAATTGAATGAGCTAGATTTTGGGATTTACTCACTTAAAAAAATAACTTAGCCAAAATCAAACAGCTCATTTCTCTGTACCAATTACTGCTTCTAAGTTACTCTACAAATTAACAGTAATATTAGGAATTCATGTAACTTTCCTCAGTTAAAACAAAAAACTTATTTGATCCAAACAGCCATAGAACTGTTTATTATATGTGCACTGATTAAAAGGAAGCCATGAATCATCACATTCTTTTAAGGTTTGCATAATCTTCTAGGAAAGCATACCTCACTTTTAATGCAGTTTCTTCTTGGTTGCAAATTTGTATTTTATACTTGTCAATGATTAAACAACTCTTCAGTGCTTGTATTAAGAACTGTTTACCTATAATAAACCACTTGAACTTGCTAGATATGAAATTCCCCATTCTACCATCCCCACTTGGAAAAGTGCTTCCAAGAATGGGCAACCATACTCTTCTGAAAATAGGAAACAAGACTGAAGGCACCTGGGGTCGAACTGAGCATACAAGTAGGCATGTATCAGGTTGGCTTGAACTGAGATAAAATAGTTTCAGTAACAAAGGTGTTGTCGTCCCCTGTCTTCAGATCCTCTTCCTCTTGGATTTGTAGAAGCGACCCCTTCAAAATAAAAAGTAAAGAAAAGCATGTTTCCCACTGCAAAATTCTGTTTCTTTTTCTCATATCTAGTTAACAAGAAAGAAAATTTAAGCTATTTTTTATTGTGGTAAAATATACATAATATAAAATTTACCACTTTAAGAACCTGAAAGTGTACAATTCAGTGGCGTTAAATACATTTACATTTGTGTATGACCACCTCCAGAACTTCTGCATCATCCAAAATGTAAACTTTATACTCATTAAACAAGAACTTCTCATGACCCCCTTTCTTCCAACTCCCGTTATCTACCCTTCTGCCCTGTTTCTATGAATTCATGTACCTACCTCATATAAGTGGACTCAGACGACATTTGTCCTTTTGTCTCTGGTTTCCTTCACTTAGCATAATGTCTTCAAGGTTCATCCATGTTGTGGCCCCTGTTAGAATTTCATTCCTTTTTAAGCTATATGTCATCCACTTGGCTTCATTCCACCTTTTGACTGTTGTGAATAATGCTGCTGTGAATGTTTGTGTGCTCAACCAAGTAAGGTCTTACACTGCAGTGGAACGCTGTGTCCTCTTCCCATTTCGCCTCCTCTGTGCCTCTGTTCCAGTCCAGATCTGAATCCCTCCATCTGGTTGACTGTTGCTACATCAGCCTCACAGGGTGTAAGGAGAATTTTTTAAAAACCCCACTTTACCCTTTACCCTGTCTTCCTTGGCTGAACTTTGTACAGTCAGGTTTATTTATAAACCATGAAAAGCTCATTAACAGGATCAAGCATTTCTGCAAGCTCTCTTCTCGCTTTTGTTACTGCAGGAAGGCACTCGGCAGGGATAAGATTGTGAAACATGGCTGAGGATAAAAGCAAGAGAGATTCCATTGGATTAAATGCAAAGGAAGGCCAGACCAACAACGGGTTTGTACAAAATGAAGACATCCTGGATACTGACCTGGACCCAAGCAGCCCAGCGGCTGGGCCACAGCACAACACCGTGGACATCCTCGGCCCCGGGGAGCCCAGCGTGAAGGATGTCCGGCCCTACGCTGGGATGCCCAAAGAGGTGCTATTTCAGTTCTCGGGCCAGGCTCGCTACCGGATACCGCGGGAGGTGCTCTTTTGGCTCACCGTGGCTTCCGTGCTCATGCTCATTGCGGCCACCATAGCCATCATTGCCATCTCTCCCAAGTGCCTGGAATGGTGGCAGGCGGGACCCATGTACCAGATCTACCCAAGGTCTTTCAGGGACAGCAACAAGGATGGGGACGGAGATCTGAAAGGTGCGCGCCTTGAGACTTGGGGCAGGGCGGGATGAGGTTGGTTTAGGGCTCTTCGTCCTGGAAGCTCATTATGCCTGGGCTGTGCGGTAATAAGCACATTCCACCCAGTACGACTGATGATGCTTTTCTCCTTGTTTATGATATTTTAAAAAGCCACTCAGCAGAAACTAGCAGTTCTTAGCATATGATGAAAGGATACTTGCTGGAGACCTTTGAGCCCCCAAAGGGCTGTTAAGTTTATTGCCCAGTAGGAACTTTTGCATAGTCATCTGATCTAACTTCCTACATGAGCAAGTTTCCTCCTGAAATGTGTCCTGCTTCTGTGCACTTTAGAGTTGGTTATCTCAGAGTGACTGTTTAGAATCTTTAGAATCCCTTTTCCAGGGTGCACAGTGGCTAGTTTGATAATCTGGCAGAGATTCTGATTAATGAGCAAAGCATAATTCATTATTTTAGAAGAAGATTAAGTGATATCTTTACAATGTATAGACTGAGTCTTTAAAGCTTAAATCTTGAGAAATGAAGAAAAGGTATAGTGTGGGTTGGTCGTCAGTTGAATTAAGGATTATTTTTAAAATATCCATCTTAATAAAGTAAAAAATATTTTTAAAGTTATGCTAATAATTTCCTAGTGTGTTATGTGTAGGATGTCCTTATTATTTATTGCTCAAATGAGGACACAAACCAATCGCTGGAAACTGTCCCAGGCAAATTGGTTGATATGGTTACCCAGTTAAGGGAAGCAATAAGGAACAAATAAACTAATAAGATAATTTTTGATAATGCTATTTGTCTTGAAGAAGACAAAATAATGATTTAAGAGTATGAGATAGAGAAGGCAATGGCAACCCACTCCAGTGTTCTTGTCTGGAAAATCCCATGGACAGAGGAGCCTGAGAGGCTACAGTCTGGGGGGTCTCAAAGATTTGGACACAACTGAGCAACTGAGCACGCACGAATGCACCGGGTGTAGCTCTAGATGCTGATATATAATAGCTTGCTGAATTGTTTGTTTTTGGCTAGTTGCTTGGCTCCCTTCCTGGTGCTTAGTATTCCTCTTTTCATTGCTGTAGAGTCTGTAAGGCCCTCCATTCTGCAGCCCCTTCTTCTGGCTTACCAGAGAAGGCCCCAGTCCAGCATTCTAAAAGGTGGCTTTCCTTGCACACCTCCTATAACAGGTCACCCACTACTTCCTCAATTAGTGGACAGGTTAGACTCAGAAACTGCAGCCTTTGACACTGTAGTTGTTCTAGAATACAGTATATAAGGATAGATTTATCTAAGGACTGTGTGGTCAAGGCCTGCACCTTACACAAAAATGTCTGAATACATCAGGGAGTCCTCACAAAACTATTAGGTTGGTACGAAAGTGATCGAGGTTTTGCATTGTTGAATTTTGCTTTTTGATATTGGAATACATTCTTAAATAAATATAATTATGTTATGCATCAAAAAGAAAAGAGTATAGGAAGTGGTAATGAGCTTAGTCGAACTTTAAAATGCTTCAAACACACTCCTAAAATCTTCAGCTTTCTTTAGTAAACTAATAAAAGACTTCTTTACACTCATATAATTTTTCTCTTAAAAATCATCCTGCATCCAACTAATTGAAATATTATCTGGCCTTCAAGATGCAGTTCAAACCCACTTCCTTCATTAATCTGTTTAACCTCCTGATCAGAGGGGGTGCTACCCTCCCCAAACTCTTTCACTGTTTTGGATGGAGCCTCACCTCTGGTGCTTCGGTGTAACATATCTGGGTGACTTTCCTTCCAACTCCTCAGCCCCTAGCATGATCCTATCACCTGCTGCTTCTTACAAAGTAAATGCTTTGCAAAGTGATGTTTTGAAGGAATAAAGCCCCAAACCTTATACCCCTAATCTATACTACCCACTTCCTGGTCCTCACTCTGTAATCTCCTTCTAAATTCCCTGTGCAAAGGGCAACTTCTAATCACCTCTCACATTTGTCATTTCCCATAACTTTTCCTTGAAGGACTGGCTGCTTCCTGTAATTAATAGGTATTTTTTCTAGAGGTTGAGAGGATTTTGTTCTAATTTGAAGAAAATGTTCCAGGTTTCAGTTTAGTCTATTGCTTTCTGTCCCTGGGAATGCGGACATGGGAGATCCTTTGTTACTCTGGGTCCATTTGGTCTCTTCGTTTTTATCATCCTGTTCCTTTGTGCTTATTCTTGATATAAATCAAAATTTTGACTTTAATCTGACTTAAATCAAAATTCTTTTGTTGCCTATTGACACTCCAGGAAGTCTCACAGCCATCCATGGAAGGGAACTGAAGTATAATCAGGACACAGGTACTCAGCCTGACTCCTGCTTTGGTCTCAGCAACTTCTGGCAGGGGCCCCACCGGAAGTTACTGCAGACCGAATACTAAATTCGGACTCTGCGTTTAGGACGCTGAACTAGAAGCACTTCCCCCACTAACTGTCTGCTAATTATCCTACGGGGTCCCAAGTACAAGAGTTTCATTCCTATGTCTCTTCTCATCTAAGTCTAAAGTTCTCTTCTGTATAAATGCTTGACTTCAGCGCTGTCCAAAGGAAACAGAATGTGGACCACATAGGTAATTGACAATTTTCTAGCAGCCATATTAAAAAAAGTAAAAGAGAAACAAGTGAACTTAATTTGAATCATATACTTTGTTTAATCCAACATATCGACTATCTTTTCAACATATTGTTGTTGTTGTTCGATTGCTCAGTCGAATCCAACTCTTCATGACCCCATGGACTGCAGCATACCAGGCTTCCCTGCCCCTCATCATCTCTGCAGTTTGCCCAAGTTCATGTCCATTGAGTTGGTGATGCCATCTAACCATCTTATTCTCTGTTGCCCTCTTCTCCTTCTGCCTTCAATCTTTCCCAGCATCAGGGTCTTTTCCAATGACCAGCATCAGGATCTTTGTAACATATAATCAATATAAAAATATAAATGAGCTATTTTACATTCTTTCTTTTCATACTGGGTCTTCAATGTCCAGTGTGTGTTTTACATTTACACCACATCTCAGTTTAGACTAGTCACATTGCAAGTGCTTGATAGCCACATGGCAAGTGGTACACACTGGACAGTGCAGCTTAGATCACGTGACCGTTAAGAGTACATACGTTATTCTTCTTTGTATCTTGGTACTTAGCCCAGCATCTGGCCTGGATTAGGTGCTTGAAAATCATGTGTAGAATAAATTAACAATAGTGTAGTTTTGGTTTTAAGTATAAAATATGAACAAACAACAGATTTTTTAAATATTATGCATTGATGTTAAAGTTCAAAGGTTATTGCCAGAAGACTAATTTGCTGTTGGCTGTAGAACTAGACCTTGCTATTTGAATTTTACCCAAATTCAAAAAACCCCCAAATATTTCTGTCTTAAGCCTATTTGTTTTATTTTTAATCTTTCAACTGAAAAAACAAACTATTTTTCATGGCTTTGACTTTTGCCTTCAGGTATTCAAGATAAATTGGATTACATCACAACTTTAAATATAAAAACTGTTTGGATTACTTCATTTTATAAATCATCCCTTAAAGATTTCCGACATGGTGTTGAAGATTTCCGAGAAATTGATCCCATTTTTGGAACAATGAAAGATTTTGAGAATCTGGTTGCAGCCATACATGATAAAGGTAAATTGAATGGAAGGTGGGTGGGATGGTTTAAGGAAAGCATTTCTCCAAATGCTTAGCTTAGAGCATTTTCTTCCTCACTATTGTATTATTCTAATATAATATTATATAACATAATATTATCTTACCATTTGAAATGTTTTCACTCACTAGGTTTAAAATTAATCATCGATTTCATACCAAACCACACCAGTGATAAACATGCTTGGTTTCAATGGAGTCGGAACCGGACAGGAAAATATACTGATTATTATATCTGGCATGACTGTAACTATGAAAATGGCACAGCCATACCACCCAACAACTGGGTAAGTCCAAACATGCTTGATTTACAGAAGTAAAATTGGCAGATCTTCAGTTATTAAACTGGTTATTTATAAAGCTCTTTTAAAGGAAAATGAATGATAGCTATAGTTTATGAGAAGGGAAACAAATTTCCCAAAGAAATAGAAATGAAGTCCCAAGCTTCTAATCATCTGTGGGTTTGGATTTTTCATTTCATTGTAGAGCTGATGTGTTTTATCATATTAAAACCTATGCTCTCTGTTAACCTCTCTTTCCTTTATTTCCCCCTCTGTCCAGCTGAGACCCCATGTCTTTTTAGTTTAGTAACTGTCTTGCTACCCTCCAGACCCATTTGCCTTTCTGATTTTTTGACTCCATTGTCCAGTAAAACACTAGCCGTAAAAGAACTCAACTATCCATTTTTCTTTACCTGAACTTTGGTATCCAAGCCTCTGGACATATTCATAGTCCCTCTCTGAACTGATCCATCCACTCTTTTGGGGGAATTTTACTAAATCCAGCTGATCAACACGCCCTCTCTCCTCTTCAGACATCTTACCTGCCTTCACCGCATCTCATCACTCTGAGCAGCAAACCCAGCTTGAAAGGGAGAACAGAAGCTGACACGCCTGCCTGTTTCCACCCTCTTCCTGTTCCCCTCCTCTGCACAGAGACCTTGTCTCTCCTGCTTGAGAGAAAGCCCAGTGAAATCTGTTTTGGATAAACAATGAACAGTTTCTAGTCTAAAATACTGGGAATGCGCTTACACTAAGAAAGGACTCATTGCTGGTCTGAGATCCATGCTGAATATAATGTCTTGCGGCTTATCTGGCAGCTCTCCTGTCCCAGGTCAGTCCCTCTGTGTACTCTAGTTCATCTTCTCTCCTGCTCTCTACAGACCCTTTTTCTCTGGATCATCTCTCCCCACTCCAGGGCCTCCCTCTTGACCTCCCTAAGCACTAAAAGAGGCTGACTCCTGGGCATCAGCTTTTAAATGACCCAAGGGCACTCAAACGATGTGTGTCTAAAGTTGACTGTGTGATCTTCTCCCCCAACCTCCCGTATCCATGGTTATGTGAATGGCACTAATATACACAGCCCGGTGAACAGCCCTTTAGCAAGTCCTGGCAATTTCACCTCTTCCCAGGTGGCTCAGTGTTAAAGAATCCACCTGCCGATGCAGGAGATGCAGGTTCAGTCCCTGAGCCAAGTAGATCCTCTGGAGGAGGAAATGGCAACCTGCTTCAGTATTCTTGCCTGGGAAATCCTGTGGACAGAGGAACCTGGTAGCCTATAGGCCACAGGGTTGCAAAGAGTTGAACACAATTGAGTGACTGAGCAAACACACAATTTTCCTTTTTACCAATCCACCACTTTTTAAAATGATGATGGCATTAGCAAACATTTGCTAAATGCTTACTGTGTTCCAGGTTCTGAGTGTTTTATATTGATTATATTCATTAATTCCTTTAATTCACTGTAGAGTCTTATGGATTGGGCTTTAATTCCTGTTTTACAGATGAGCAGACTGAGGCAAAGAAATGTTAAGCACCTTGCCCTGGTTCACAGCTAATGAATGGAAGGACTAAAGACTGTATCTAGCCTAATTTTTACTGAGTGAACATAAATTGGTACAATGTTGAGGTCTTAATTTTACATTTCTCTAATTGCTAATGATTATTTATATAATTACTAATTATTGGTATATTTAGTTGCCTAATTAATAATGATGCTGGATATCTTTTCATACATTTATTCACTTGAGCTTCCATTTCTGTGGAACATCTGTTTGATGGTTTCTTTCTACAATTCTTTGTTGGATTGCTGGTCCCTTTGAAATAGATTTGCAGAGCTCATTTATTTTTTTTTGTATTTTGTATGCTGATCTTTCTGTATACTGATACATGCTGTAAAAGTCTTATCCTGATTTGTATTCAGGTGGGCCATGAGGTGAGCTGGCGAGAGAGTGTTTCCTCAAAAGGCATCAGCTACTACTTAGCTTGGGCCAGCTGTTGCCATGGAAATGTGGACCCAGTGTGACTAGGTCTTTCAACTAAAAATAAAATATTTGTGCAAATCCCTCAGTTTGTAAATGTTGTCTAGATGTTCTCTTTAGTGTGAAATGAACAAATGGCCCAAGGCAGAGCCCCGAGGAAACTGACACAGGTTCCTCCTCCCGGAAATGCCATGGATGTGAGAGCTTCTAGAAGGAGGAAAGCAGCACCCCTGTCAACTGCTGCTGGGCGCCAGCATTTCCAGTTACTGTGTGTGTGCTCAGTACACTTAGTCATTTCCGACTCTTTGCTACCCCATGGAATGTAGCTGCCCAGGCTCCTCTTTCCATGGGATTTCCCAGGCAAGAATGCTGGAGTCGGTTGCCATTTCGTTCTCCAGGATATCTTCCTGACCCGGGCATCGAACCTGGGTCTCCTGCCTTGCAGGCAGATTCTTTACCATCTGAGCTATAGGGAAGTCCTCTTGAAGTTGCTAGATTTCTTTTAGTCCTGAGGGCTTGTACTCCTGCCTGGAAAATCTCATGGACGGAGGAGCTGGTGCACTGCAGTCCATGGGGTCGCTAAGAGTTGGACACGACTGAGCGACTTCACTTTCACTTTTCACTTTCATGTATTGGAGAAGGAAATGGCAACCCACTCCAGTGTTCTTGCCTGGAGAATCCCAGGGACGGCGGAGCCTGGTGGGCTGCATAGTCCAGTCTATGGGGTTGCATAGAGTCGGACACAACTGAAGCGACTTAGCAGCAGCAGCAGCAGCATTTTAAATGGAATGATTCTAATATTTTTCTGAAAATACCATTTAAATAGTTGCTGTCTTTGGATTCAAGCTCCAAGATGAGTGGAATGTGTCTTTCTCCCAAATTGACCATCATTTGCTTTTCTTCACAAATAGGAGCCCAGAGCCTGGACAAAAGTTTCAAGAAAAGAGACTAGAAATGTCTGCTTCTTACATTGAGAGCATTGATTTGATGTTGTGGTGGTTGTGAACAGTTTCTACTGTACAAACACATCACAACCACTTCTGTGGGGCACTAGGCCAGCAAGTGGAGTATTAGGGAATTAGTTTATCTAGTGCTCTCACTAGAAGGAAAATTCTGGGGACATGTGCACCTAGTCTGCATGGGGCTGACGATGACAATGATCATTTCTTTGTGGGCGATACCATCACAGAAACCGTGCTAAGGAACTGATCTGCTATTTTCTGTTTGCTAGTTAAGTGTATATGGAAACTCCAGTTGGCACTTTGATGAGGTACGAAAACAATGCTATTTTCATCAGTTCATGAAAGAGCAACCTGATTTAAATTTCCGTAATCCTGATGTTCAAGAAGAAATAAAAGTGAGTACAGACATCCACGTAAACTTCTCTATTTCATGGGTGCTGAAGTGGTTATTTGCTACAGTTTGTGTTGAATAGTAATTGTGTGAGCAAAATCAAGTAGTGCAATTCAGTTCTGGGATTAAGGTGTCTGATGCAAATACAGACTCTCAGATATGTCAGTGGCTCTTTCCTTCCTCTAACCCCCCAAAATTGAAATGGGTGGAAGGCCGAAACACCTGTTACCTTAGCTCTGCGATGCCTCTCTGCCTGTGCTAAGCTGGCACAGCTCCCGGGTCTGGACCTGGTCTCATCATTGGCTTCAGGGAGCTTCTGCGTGAATTATTTAGCTT
Source organism: Redunca redunca (assembly GCA_006410935.1). Lineage (NCBI taxonomy): Eukaryota > Metazoa > Chordata > Mammalia > Artiodactyla > Bovidae > Redunca > Redunca redunca. The sequence goes on from SJYQ01000637.1 coordinate 125,779, forward strand.
TTCTGTGTCTTGAATCCCTTGTCTATGAGACAGGATTGATGGTGCAGTGTTTGTCTCACAGGGACTTTTTGGAACATGAGTTGATATAACCCATGCACAGCACTTCTGTATTCACTCAGTAAATATCAGCTTATTATCTGCTCCATGTCAGGTCTGGTTCTAAGCAGTGGGAATGCAACAGTGAATCAAAGAAACCCCACCCTCAAGGAATTCCCAATATCCTTAGGGGAAGGCAGACAACAGCTAAATATTTAACATGTCAGGTGGTGATGAAGGCTTAGAGAGCTTTGCAGTGCCATTGAGAAGTGGGCTCAGAGACACCCCTATTTTGTTGAGGTCCTATTTGCACAAAAACCTGATGTTTGCAAGGAGGCCATGTGAACAGCTAGGGAAAGAGAACTTCGGGCAGAGAGAAGAGCAAATGCAAAATTCTCTAGGGGAGACTGAGCTCCATGTGTTTCAGAAATGACCTGGGGGCTGCTGCGCAGAACTGCCAGGCACAGCAAGTGAGATTTCAAGACGTTCGATTAACTTTTAATTTCAGTTAAACAATGAATAGTACAATATTTGATACTTTCTTCCACTAAAAAATTATTCATGGTTTATCTTAAAGCTTAACTGGTTGTCCTGTATTCCATTTGGCAACACTACCAATGCACTTCTGTGAAGTGAGGGACAGGGTTGGGGAGTTTGGGTGTGAAAATGAGGGTGAAGGCTAATGCTGTGGGGCCGTGAATGCTATCGTAGGGACACTTGCTGAGCTAGAGATGATGCTCTGTGGTCTGATGATGCTCAGATTTCCTACAGCACCCAGGTGAGAGTTGCTGGGACTCACACCTGTATAGTGGTGGTTCTAACAACACCTGACACATAATTCACAGTAAACATTAGCCCTGTTGCTGTTTGCATTATGGCTGCTGCTGTGGCTCTCATGGGCAAGAATTTAGGATCCCAGGGTAGGGCTCTTAGGTCGGTGAGGAGGAAACCCAAATAGAGCAGAGCAGGGAGCTGTGGGTCTCTTTCTACAAGTCATCATGTCAGCCAGATGGAAAGGATGCCTTGTTGGAGTCTCTAAGAACACCTGTGCCCCTTAGTCTGTTCTTGTTTTGTTTTTAAATAACAGCTTTATTGAGATGTAATTGACATACCACAAAATCCACCCTTTTCAAGTATGTAAGTCAGTGGTTTTAGTATGTTTACAGGATTATGCAAGCATCGCTACTAATTTCAGACACTTTCATCACCCCCCAAAAGAAACCCCATACCTCTTAGAACTCAATCCCTCTGGCTACCATATTTTCTCTCTTTGAGCCCTGGAAACCACTCTCTACTTTATGCCTCTATAAATAAGCCTGTTCTGGACATTTCACATAAATGGAATCATATAGTATCTATATAGATGTCTGTGACCTGTATTATAATCAGTATTTAATTTCTTGAGAAAGTGTTTTCCAGTGTAGCTGGACCATTTTACATTTTTATTAGCAATGTATGAAGTTTCCATTTTCTCTGTATCCTCATTGACACTTGCTATTGTCTTAGCTTTGATAACAGTCATCCTAGTAAAGTGGTATTTCACTGTGGTTATGATTTGCATTTCCCTGACAGCTAATGATAGTGAGCATCTTTTCATGTGCTTATAGTTTATTTGTATATTTGCATTGGGGAAATATCTGTTCAAATCCTTTCTCTATTTTAAAATTGTGTTGTCTTTTTGTTGAGTTATAAGTTGTTTTTTTAACACATGCTGGATATATGATTTGCAGTTAATTTTCTTCCTTTCTATAGGTTGTCTTTTTACTTCCTTGATGTTGCTCTTTGAAGCACAAGAGTTTTTAATTGCTGTGATCTTCAACTTACCTATTTTTTTTCTTGCTTATGCTTATAGTGTAACATTTAAGAACCATTGCCTAACTCCAGGTTGTGAAGACTTAACTCATGTTTTCCTTTAAGAGTTTTGTAGTTTTAGCTCTTACACTTAGGTCTCTGATCCATTTTTTGTTGATTTTTGTATATGGTAAGAGGGAGTCTAACTTCACTCTTTTGCATGTAGCTATCCAGTTATTGCAACAATATGTGTTTACCAAAGATTATTCTTTCACCATTGACCTATCTTGGAACCCTTTTGAATATCAATTGATCATAAACATCGGGGTTTATTTCTAGACTGTCACTTCTGTTCCATTGATCTATGTCTGTCCTTACGTCGGTACTGTCTGGATTACTATAGTTTTATATAGTAAGTTTTGAAATTGGGATGTGGGTGAGCCCTACAACCTTGTTTTTTTTCTTCTAAGATTGTTTGGCTGTTCTGGGTTCTTTGCACTTCCCTGCGAATTTTATTACTTGCTTGTCAATTTCTGCAGAGAAGCCTGCTGGGATTGTATGGAGCCTGTGGATCCGTTTGGGGGAGTATTGCCATCTGAACAATATTAGCTCTTCAGATCTGTGGACACAGGATGTCTTTCTACTTACTCAAGATCTCCTTTAGTTGCTTTCAACAGTGTCTTCTAGTATTCAGTGTACATATCCTGCACTTCTTTTGTTAAATATATTCCTATAAATTCCTTAGTTCTAAGACTATTTTTACTATATATGTTTTCCAGAATTTAGATGAATTCCTTTGAGATCTTGAGAAGTAGGCACCTTGTCACAGCACCCTTGTCTCATATAGGGGAGGGGAGGTAGACACAGTCAGCCCACTAACGAGGGGTTAGTTTTAAACTTCTCTGATGGACTGTGAACTTTCCTCTTCTCCATCACTGAAGATCATTTACACACACCCTCCACTCTTATTAGGCACTTACTTTTTGCCAAGTGCTTTACCAGCATCATCTCATTTAATGCTCAAAACAAACCTAACTTATGAGATTTTATGACCATGACTGTTTTACAGAGGAGGAAACTGAGGCTTAAAGAGGTGACACCACCCACCTTGGGACTAAGGGGACAGGATTCAAACCCAAGCACCGAGATTGTGGCATCCATGTACTTAGATTAACCACAGCCCCATGCCTAATCTGAGGCAAACTGCTTCTCTCTCTGTTTCACTTTCTCTACAGTTTTTGTAAGGAGGTTTTTGATTGGAAATTCATAAGTGGGAGCATAAACCAGTTGGTTTATCAGGCAGTGGATTTCTCCAGGCTCCGGATTGCCTGGAGATGTTTAGACAAATGTGATAAATTTTGCCAAAATGTGACAGCAATACATTAACTCTTTTTTGGCTAACCCAGCAGTCCTCTTGAAGGCATCCAAGTAGTGGAGGACATAAATAGGAGCCTTAGTTACTAGCCTTGCCGGATGAAATCCCTCTTGAGATGAATCATTACTGCCTCTGGTTGGAGAGGTTAGACATTTTTTGTGCAAGGCTGGTTTAGAAGGTTTCCTATTAGAAGTAAATAGGAAAGGCTGAATGCTGTAAGGGAAGGCTCTTCGCTCCTAGAAAGGGACCTTTTACATGAAGGGACTTCTGACATCCTCCTCCCCCCAGCAGCACTTATCTTTGAAGCAGAGTTATGCAGGTTAATAATTTGCAACCCTGAGAATTTGTGGTGAGGAAGCATTTGGAATGAGTTGTGCTTGCATACCAGCTTGTACTCAGGACCTGAGCCGCCTTCTTCGGAGCTCCCATCAGCTTATCTGCATGGTGGGAGGCTGGCAGGCAGGGAGACCCAGCACAGAGCATCCTTCTTCTTCCTCTTTGTCCTCTCCCTTGCACTGGCCATTAGGGGTTTGGCTGTGCCCTGAAGCTTCCAGGGCTAGAGCTTTTTCAGCTAGAGGAATCAGGAAGTCTTCTCAGAGGAGGGGTGGCTTATATTTGTCTAGTATTCTATAATTTTCCGATCAGTTTGTTTTTTATTTGCCCTCCACATCCCTTATTTGACAAATAAGGAAACTGAGGCCCAGAGAAGTGATCAGTAGACAAGCTGCAGAGCAGGGAAGAGATTCCAGATGGACTGGCCCCGTGTCTGGGGCTCAGTCTGATTCCTGAAACCACACACGTGGCAAGGCTGAGCCCTGGAGTAGAAGAGTTAGTGTATTTACAGCAGCTGGTGACTGGGAACCGAGATGCCCTCCTGGCTAAAGAAGGGATGCAGAGCAGAAGTAGTGGCTCTGTTCTGCCCCTACTGAGCACGGTATTGCTGGAGACAAGCTGCTCAATTCAAAATAAAACATACTCACTGCCTGCTTTATAAGCCAGCTGTGCCTGATGCTCATCACTGCAGCATCATTATACCACGTGTATGCCATGCACGTCATTACAAACCATTCCCGCATTAAACAGCATGTGTGTGTATTGGCTATATGCCAGAGTAGGCTGATTCTGAAGATGGACCCATGTTGTGGCCATCATGGGCTATGATAATATATTCTGGAGGGGGTGGCAAACAAATGGGAAATAGAGGCTATACCTAGATATAGATATAGAGATATAAGCAATGATTCCTAACGAGTGAGAAAGAATGACCTGTGTTGTAGCCATCATGGGCTATAATAATATATTCTGGAGGTGGGTGGTAAACAGATGGGAAATTATGGTAAAGTGTGCTGAGTGTTCATGACAGTAGGAAGTAGGAGAATGCAGGGCGGGGACCTGAGAGAGACTGGGGTAAGGTTTACAGAGGAAGCAATGATAGCTAGAGGGTGAGAAAGACTGAGCCAAGCAAAGAGACACAAGTGGGAGTGTCCCCAGCAGAGAGAAAGCAGTCACAGCAAGCAGAGGTGCTGGGAGTTGTCCACTGTGGGTACATGCTGTCCCGAGGTGGGCTGTGTGATCGGACGAGGTGGGTAGGAACCACATCATGAGCTGCATTGGAGGCTATGGTAGGATTCAGGTTTAAAAGGTCTTGGGCAGGGGAATAATTTTAATTTGCACTGGGAAAAATCAATGTGGTTTGTGAGGAAGGCATTTGAATAAGGCAGGTTTGAGGGCAGAAAAACTGGGGAGGTGGGTGATGCAGTAACTAGGAAAGAATGCTGGGAGGTTGGACCAGTGAGGGTGGCAGGGTGGGTAGGGGTTGCAGAGGCATCATCAGTCCTTAGAGAGGAGTCTGGTGTGACTTCCAGGTTTCAGATTTGAATTCTGGCTGGGTGGCTGGTCTGTTTCATGGGAGATATGGGAAGAGTGGGTGTGTGTGTTGGGGGGTCTCAGTTGTGTAGAGTTTGGGCTCTCTGTGAGACATTCAGGTGTTCGGTGGGTAGCTGGCTAGAATGCCATGGAGCTCAGAGGAAGGTCTGGTCTAGAGATAAAGCTTTGGGGCTTGTTGCCATGTGGACAGTGCCCACAGAGGTCAGGCAGGTAACATCGGTGAGTGAACTGGGCTGGCCGAGGTGAACCAAAGGGCCATTTGTCATTTATCTTGAGGGGGTTGTTGTCATGTGGGAATGATGGCCAGGTGTAGCAGGTCCTCCAACTGAAAAAATTAAAGGAAGGCCACATAACAAATGGAGTACCATCTGAGCCACCAGGAAAGCCTATAAGGGCACCACACGGTTCTAATTACGATGTACCACTTACTTGTCATATGACCTTGATCAAGACGCATCATCTCTCTGTGTCTCAATTCCCCTGATGGTAAAATAGGAACAGTAATGGTAATGCCTTGTGGGGTTGTTTGGGGATTAAGTGGTTTAACCTTTGTAAAGCACTTAGGATAGTGTGGTGCTTATTATATATGTAAGGGGTCCCCAGCCTCCAGGATCTAATGCCTGATGATCTGAGGAGAGCTGGTGTAATAATAATAATAGAAATAAAATGCACAATAAGTATAATGAGCTTGAATCTTCCCAAAACCATCCTCCCACCCCCAACTCCTGTCCATAGAAAAATTGTCTTCCGTGAAACTGGTCCCTGGTGTCAAAAATGGCTGGTATAAGTACTTGTTAAGTAATCAATAAGTGATAGATAAATGAGTCAATACTGTTGTGAAATGAAGTGAACGGAGGGTGTAAGACGGAGCCCCAAGGAGTGTGCATATTTAAAGCACTGTTGAGCAGGCAGAGAAGTCATAAACCAGGAGTGTGGTATCCTGGATCTAAGTCCTGTGAGTATATCTAGATGAGAGGGTTGGTCTATGTTGTCAAACATGGCAGAGAGGTCAGGTATAAGCTTCCTGGGTAGCTCAGTTGGTAAAGAATTAACCTGTAATCCAGGAGACCCGGGTTCGATTCCTGGGTTGGAAAGTTCCCCTGGAGCAGGGATAGGCTACCCACTCCAGTATTCTTGGGGTTTCCTGGTGGCTCAGACAGTAAAGAATCCACCTGCAGTGTGGGAGAACTGGGTTTGATCCCTGGGTTGGGAAGATCCCCTGGAGGAGGGCACAGCAATCCACTCCAGTATTCTTGCCTGGAGAATCCTATGGACAGAGGAGCCTGGCAAGCTACAGTCCATGGGGTCGCAAAGAATCAGACACGAATGAGCGACTAAGCACAGCACGAAGACCAAAGCATCAGTTGACTCTGGCAGCAGTACCTCATTTAATCCTCACAGAATTCCTGTAAGGCGGGTATTGTTTTATTGATGAGGAAACCAAGGTTTTGGAGGTCATGCATATAACCTAAGTCATGCAGCTGGACAGTGGGGGAGATGGGATAGTCCCTTATGGGTCAGATTCTGGAGCCTGTGATCTATGTCCTACTTCTGGAAGAGTCAGCAGAGAATTTTACCCAGATTTCTGAAGAGCAGTAGGGCTGGTTTGCCTTCCTTGCTTATAAGCAGAGGATATGGTTTTCTCTCTGTCCTTCTGAAACATCCTATGCTTTCTCATTCTTTCTTGAGACGGATGACCTGGGGTATATGTCATTATCAAGAGGATGTCTTATGTATCATCACATGTAACAGCAGAGCCTTTCTTTGTCCCAAACCTTTCATTTTACGTAAGTGGATCCAGTAATGTCAGTCACCTCAAAAGGAAAGATTTGCCTCAAGGTTTTGAACTGATTCCTTTTTCACTCAGAGGAGCGAGTTGTTTAAGGAGAAAAGAATGTAGACATGCCTGGTGGAAAAACCAGGGCTATGTGATGTCATGGGAATTAGTTAGAAATTGGAGACACAGTGTACTGTCCCTAGAGTCCCATGGTCCCTACATGGGTCACTCAGACCTGGGGAACTAGGCTCCGTGCCCAGTTCTGCATCTGGCACACTAGGGGAGCTTAATTGGCATAAAGAGATGGTTAACCGTTAAAATCTGGAATTCTCTTTTTTTACCTAGTTGAGAATAAATAGCACAATGAAAATATTTTTCAAGAGCCATTTAGCAAATTTTAGATTATCTGGGTGAAGACCTCAGCATGTAAAATGCCTCTCAAAATGGATACATGTAATTGTATGGCTGAATCTCTTTGCTGTCCACCGGAAATGATCCTAGCATTGTTAATTAGCTATACTCCAGTATAAAATAAAAAGTTTAATAAAAAAATTTTTAAAAAGACTCTCAAAAACAAGCATCTGACTTTTTTGGTTTTGTCTCATCAAACAATGATAACATCTCTTACCAGACTACAGTGAAAATCCCTGCCAGGGCCATATGCCTACACTGAGGTCAGTGTTTCTCATTCTCTAACGTCAGCTCAGTAGCTAGCAATGCTGTGATCCCCAAAGTGAATGAGGACCTCATGAAGAGAATGAACAGCTTTATTCTAGGAAATCAGTGCTCAAAACTTAATGTTTACAACTGCATGGTGTTTAATGTTTTTCTACATTCTTGTCAGAGGCCTCTTGAGTGGATTAGTTATTTGTGCCCCACCCTGGATTCTCTAACTGTTGCTTCCTGACCTGCATACAAATTTCTCAAGAGGCAGGTCAGGTGGTCTGGTATTCCCATCTCTTTCAGAATTTTCCACAGTTTATTGTGATCCACATAGTCAAAGGCTTTGGCATAGTCAATAAAGCAGAAATAGATGGTTTTCTGGAACTCTCTTGCTTTTTCCATGATCCAGCGGATGTTGGCAATTTGATCTCTGGTTCCTCTGCCTTTTCTAAAACCAGCTTGAACATCAGGAAGTTCACGGTTCACGTATTGCTGAAGCCTGGCTTGGAGAATTTTGAGCATTACTTTACTAGTGTGTGAGATGAGTGCAATTGTGCGGTAGTTTGAGCATTCTTTGGCATTGCCTTTCTTTGGGACTGGAATGAAAACTGACCTTTTCCAGTCCTGTGGCCACTGCTGAGTTTTCCAAATTTGCTGGCATATTGAGTGCAGCACTTTCACAGCATCATCTTTCAGGATTTGAAAGAGCTCAACTGGAATTCCATCACCTCCACTGGCTTTGTTCATGGTGATGCTTTCTAAGGCCCACTTGACTTCACATTCCAGGATGTCTGGCTTGAACTGGACATGGAACAACAGACTGGTTCCAAATAGGAAAAGGAGTACATCAAGGCTGTATATTGTCACCCTGCTTATTTAACTTATATGCAGAGTACATCATGAGAAACG
>SJYQ01000637.1:134688-146364 GCA_006410935.1 Redunca redunca
TTTTTTTTTTTTTAAATAAAAACTATAAAATTAGGTACAGAAAAAAAAAAGTGGTTATTTAGAATGAAAAATGAATGTTAGTAGAAAGGGACCCATGCAATGAAGGGTTCTAAAACTTAAGCTTGGTTAGCTTCATGCTAAGTGGGTCCTTAGAGCCACTATGGATCCTTTTCTATGAATGAGGTGTCTTCCTATCTGGGGCTTCTCTAACTGAATCTTGAGCTTAACTGCCTTCACTCCCTGCCATCCTGCTGCACTGACCTCCCTGGCAAGTCCTGCTGTTTCACCCTCATGTTACCATGCTCCTCTCCTTGAAAGCTTTATCGTGTCTGTGACTTAAGTATTTTTGCATTAATATTTGTCTAGCTGAGGATTCTTAAAATAACCCATGAGACCTAGGATTGTGTCTGGGTTGTGTTGTATTTTGCACGTGGTTCTAGTTCCAAGGCCTATTAGCTAAGTGCCTGGTCCCTAGCTGGAACCCAAATACTTACTGAATGAATGAATTTGTGAAGAAGGGTGCTAGTAAGAATAGATTTGTGGGTCTTGTACCCCAAAGAGAAATTCCACTGGGTAGGGCCAGCTTAAGGGCATCTGGGTCATCTGTGTTCAAAATGAGGCTTGTCAGCAGCAGAGTCTGCTCTTAGATTTGAAAAATTTGTTTAAGCTTTGCCATTCAAAATTTCACCTGAAACGGACTGACATCAGCCTTGCATTCAGCCTAGAGAAACCTTTGGGAGTCTTGACCTGCAGCCTCAAGAGGCCCCATATGCCCATGTAGATTCAAGAAAGACACTTTGAATCTAGCAAGTGATTTGGGGGACAGTCCTTATTTGAGGTCTATAGCTCTGTTCCCCTTACTAAGTGAAAATTGGCTTCTTCACTCCAGTACCTTAAGTTACTGGTGGTTCTGCTCTAATGTGATGGAGTGGGTTGCCATTTCCTTCTCCAAATATGATGTTCACATTCCTGTAGAAACTTCCCTTTGGCAAGGATTGAGCTGAAAGGAGAACAAGGAGAGCTACTGTCCCTTTGCAGAAGGGTGTCTTTCGGTGGGTGGAGGAGTAGGCCCAGCTGGGAGGAGTTGGCAGGGGGGCGGGGAACTGAGACCAGGCCCTCTGCTTTTCAAGGTCACCTGGTCTTCTTAACTGTCCCCATACAGGCCAAGTTGTCCTCTGCCTCCATGCTTGACTCATGCTGTCCCAAAACAGTCCAGAATGTTCTTCTAGGCTTACTCTCTGATGGTATCCCAAGCCAAGCTCTAGCTTTTCCTTGCCTGAAGGGAGGAAACACATGGCTGTGCCCACCCATGTTAACTTTGATCTTCTTGGTGCTCTAGCAGTCATGCAGACCGAGGAAGCTCCTCTCATGGTGCTGAACCGTGTCCTGCCTTGTGTTCGGGAACCCTCTCACGTGTCCCCAGCTATTGTGTTGAAGCCTCGAAGCCAGGGAACTGGCTGTACTTCTTTGATGTCCCAACAGTATCACACCACCTTTGACTTGTTTGGGGTTGATACCTCATTCTTTCATTCCTCAACTGGTTCACTAAATAACAACTGCTGGGTCGGTGGCAAGGGAAGCAGACATGAAAGCTGCAGGCTTTCCCTCCAGAATGCCCATTTGGTGGAAGAGCCTTCATGACTGGCTGCTTAATTGGTTATTTTCTGTCAGTTTGGAGTGACTTCTAAGGAACTCAGCATGGGGGAGATAAGCTATGTATCTGGTGTCTCCTGAGTCCTATCTTTTATTGTGGTTTCATTCTTTCATTGTGAGTGGAGTGGAATCTAAACTTTGGGAACATGCTCATAGCATCAATTACATATGTAACATTCTGAATTCAAATATGAAGAATAGGAGCCCATAAATACAGTTATTCCAAAGTTCATGAGGCTCAGACACTGCTGTGCTAAATAGATACTTTTATATGTGGAGGTGACTGTTTTATGATGGAAAGTCACTAACAGACAAGACTTTTATTAAACCTTATGACAACAATGTGTTGTTGATATAACCGTTTTTGCTTCTTCCTGTTTAGCAAATTATACAGTTTTGGCTCTCAAAGGGTGTTGATGGCTTTAGTTTCGATGCTCTTCAATTTCTTCTAGAAGCAAAGCATCTGAGAGATGAGGCCCAAGTGAATAAGACTCAAATCCCGGTAAAGTTTTAAGCTTATTAATATATGTATACATGGTTTTAATATATATTATAAAATAAGTATGTATTTATAAATATATATGTACTTATTTATATTTTTTCCTTTCCTGAAAATGTTATGAGTATTTTTTTTTTTAGCCTGAGACACCACTTACCAGAGGTGAGTTCTGCTCTGCCTATACGAAGTGCTTTGAATCATTTTCTTTAGGGAACACAGGAGTTACAAATGCATGCGGCTAGGTATTTCCTTCTACTGGTTCCCTCCAGAGTGATCTTTAAAGATCACTTTCTGAGGGCATGGACAGTGTGGACTCCACCGAGGGCCATAACTTTGTGATTTCTGTCACTCACTCAAGCTCAAGGGAGGTGGCTTAAATTTCCCAGGTGCCTTTGTTGTCATTAAAGGACATGTAGAAAGAAGGGAAAGGAAATAACACTTGCTGAGCGTCAGTTGCATGCTATGTGCTCTTTCCATTTAACTCTCTCAACATCTTGTGAGGTCTCATGATCCCCATTTAGCAAATCTTAGAGAAACTAATTTATCGGGGTGGCACAGGTGATAAATGGAATTACCTACCAAACCTATCTGCAACAGAATTTGGGCTTTTTGTGCTTTTACACCGGTGGTTCTCAACCTTTCCCCCTCCCATGTCACATGTGAGACACAGTACTCATCACATGCCACTCTCATTCCTGCAGTTGACCACCAATCTACAGTCAGGCTGTTTTCAGTGGCCAAGTAGATAGCAGTCCTAAAATGCATTTCAAAATAACAGATTAGTGTATTTATACAAGAGTATGTCAAAATGAATTAATAGAGACACATAGCAATATGGGTCAATCTTAGTGATATAATGTGTAGCAAAAAAAATCGAAATTATGTATAACATGCCCTTTTTAGAAAGTAAAATTAAATTCATATGGTTATCAACTTGATAATCTTATCTGAGTAATAAAGGGAAGCTGGCCATTCATGGGCTAATTATGAGACCATGTCATGAACCAAGGTTATGATTAAGACATTTTTTTTTTTGCATGTGATTTCCAGTAGAGAGGAAAAATGAAGGGGAAAAAAAGGTTGTATGTTAGCCACCTGTCCCAAAGAGAAGCATTTATACTTGGAGAAGAAATTCCAGAATAACCTTGCTAATTATAATATGTCAGAAGATAGGCATATGCTTCCACTGAAGACAAATGACCAGAACAATGGATTTTGTGTACTACCCAAGAAAAACTTAAAGGACATGTAACTTCCAAAGATATTGGAGATTTCAAAAAACTTCACTTGATCTAGCAAGAGAAAATCACTTATAAAAAAGGGGTCCACTGAATGGATGGCAAATCATGGACTGTCGAGCCTGTCCATGTTTTAACCCAGGACTTATAACCTGAGCTTGTATGAGACAATCTTTTACTCTGATTCTAGAAGATTATTGTAACCCTCGAAAAGCACAAAATCAGTTTGAGGAAAAATTATTGAAACCCCAAAAAAGTATAACTGTAAGAATAAAGGACAAAAGTGGTAAAAAACCAAATTTAAATGCATGGTATTAATAATTTTGTGAGCAGATAAAGTACAAATGTCATAATGTACTCTAATCATTAAGGTAATTTCTTTTGTTTGCCTTTAAAAATGTGGAGCATTTGGGACAATAAAATGTTTAGGAGGATTTTGTTAAATACATTTGTAATCAATGTTTAGCTGTTTGGTAAAATTTAACTTGTTTACTAGATTTACAGTTAATAAGTTAAGCACAAAATGAAACAGTAATAATATTGAGTGGTCTCCGTGAACAAAATCTCTTGCGCAGTGGAAACCTTAGGACCGTCTTTAAGCTTGTGTGTTTTGGTCTGAGTCCTTTGAAGAGACAGTCCACACGAGGCCACTATGGGCATTTGACATGTGACATTATGGTAACCATGCTGTCCTGTTTTTAAAGGACACGGTCACTCACTACTCGCAGCTGCACCATGACTTCACCACCACACAGGTGGGAATGCACGACATTGTCCGCAGCTTCCGACAGACCATGAATCAATACAGCAGGGAGCCAGGGCGATACAGGTAACCACAGGCACAGCGTGTGATCTGCACTTTATCCCTCACTATCACGCATTCTCAAGAGGTTCCAGTTATAATTTAACAAACCGCATGATTACAGTACATCATAACTCGGTTATGCTAGGGCCTGGTATAGGCTCTCATGTTGTTTAACTTTGCTGATTTAGTTTCCTCTTTTGTAAAACGATGCTAGTCACAATATGTATTTATAGGAATTTTGTGAAAATTAATTAAAAGATAATATATTATCTAAAGGTTAGTCTTTATTATTTGCCCTGCTAGCATGCAGACGTTCCAGCTGAGCTGTTAATAGATCACAATGGTTAGGAACACAACTTTGGAATCAGATGGGCCTGAGGTGGAGTCCTCAGGCATAATAGCTATGCCACCTTGAGCTGGCATAAAGTGAGTTAACCTAAGTCTCAGTTTTCACATCAACTAAAAAGTGGTAACTGACAGCCATATAAGGTTGTTGTGAGATTACATGAGATGTCTGTGAAGCACTGAAAACGATGCCTGGCCCATAATAAACATTCAGGGAACTTAACTCTTGTGGTGTTTATATTGATTACCCAACAGAATCAATGGAAAAGGAGTTCAAGAAACTTCTTAAAGTAGGTCCTCTGATAACTGTCCCTGTTTTACAGATGAGGGGAGACTGAGACTCTGGGCATACAGGTAACGGTCACACAGGCAGTGTGATCACAGAGATGAGACTGGAACTGAAACACCCCAGCTGTGTACTTATCCATTCAATGTAATGTCTCAAACAGCTAAAGCCAGCATTGATGTGGGTCATTTCAGGCAAATATGTGTTCCCTGAAGTGTCTGCTTTTCAACAACTGATAGTGCACCCCAATAATAAAGTGAGACTTTACGGGGATTCAAATACAAGGGGAAGTTTTTGGGGTGAGCCCCCTTACCTTAGGTGCAGGCATATACTGTATGTTCTAAGTGGAGTGATGAGAATTACTAAAGAAAAGTCTTCTTGGAAGTTACTGAGTTTCATTTAGATTTAGAAAGAAAAGGACAGTATTGATTGAGATCCAAATGTGTTTCTTTTAGACATGACTTATATTAGGCTAGTCTTTCAGTTTAATATGTTGAGAAATTGCCAGTTGACCCAGCGTGCCATTTCTTGTTTGTCTGGCTTGATTCTGTTTCCTTAGTGAGCCCTAGCTGACATGGTTAAAGAGTGTGCACTCATTCCCATCCTGTCCATGAGGCATAGCAGCTGCAAAGCGCTTTCCCAGTCTCCTCACAGACGCTGACGACACTGTACTTCTCACTATTACAGGTTCATGGGGACTGAAGCCCACGGAGAGAGCGTCACCGAGACCATGGTGTACTACGGGCTGCCTTTTATCCAGGAAGCAGATTTTCCCTTCAACAGTTACCTCAGTAAACTAGACAAGGCTTCTGGCAACAGTGTGTCTGAGGTTATCACATCCTGGCTGGAAAACATGCCAGAAGGAAAGTGGCCTAATTGGATGGTAAGTCCTTATGCCCAGCTCAGCACAGGGTGCTGGTGTGCTCACTGCGTAGTCACCTCTGAAACAAGCGGCACATGTCTGTAAGTGACCTTCTCCTTTTCCTCAGTTTGTGACGGTGTAGTGAGCTGGGCCCATCCCAGCTCCTGACCAGGTTCTTGTCATTCTTCACTCTTTTCCTTCTGGTTCTCAGATCAGATAATCTCTGGCTGATTATGTCTGATCTGTCCCATTTGCTGATTCCTTGGCTAGTTCAAATCTGTCTAGCCCTTCCAGTGAACTTTTCATTTATTGTACTTATCAACTAAAGTTTCTATTTGGTTCATTTTCATGATTTCTCTTTATTGATAGTATCTATCTGATAAAGCATTGTTCTCATACTTTTAAGTATGAGATACGGTAATGTAGATATGGTTTACATTTTTGAACACACATATACGAGTGGAGTTAAAGTTATCCACTAAGGCCATACTTCCCTGGTTCTTTGCATGTCTTGTATTCTTTTATTGGTTGTTGAAAACTGGATGTTTCACTGTAGAGATTTTGAAAATCACATTCTCCCCTTCCCCAGTGTTTGTTTCTTCACTGACTTTCGAGGATTAATTCTGTAAAAATCTGTGTTATTTGTCGTGTGCGGCCACTGAAGTCTCTGCTTGGTCACAAATGATTGTTAAGATTCCTTAAAAGGCTTGAACCAGTAAATCTCCCAGCATTTGCTGAGGGGCTGTTAGTGGAACAGAGGAGGGAGGGATGCTTTCAACACTCCTGCAGGCAGCTTACAACTTTGCCTTGGTCTCTACTCTCCTCTCGCTAGAGCTTCAGGGTTGGCCAACAGGGAGAGATTAGTTTCCCTGGGCACCTGTGCAGGCTTCTAGGTTCCAGGAAAACGTCAGAGCCTTTCAAAGCTGATTATGGTCATCTCATTTCCAACTTTTAAGTTTTTCTGGTCAGTCTCTGTTTGGCCCAGGTTGGTAACCCCACCTCTGGCAAGTAATCAATTGTTTTTGGCAGATGCCTTCCAGATAAGATGATTTGCATACTCAGCTCTGAGTCAGAGCAGATAAAGAAAAAAATCCATCCAAAAGTGAGCTGCTGAAAAGGTTAAATAGTGACAGTTCTTTAGAGATGGAGCTTTTGATGAACTTTAACTCTATTCTGTTCCTCCAGAGCTTACTAGGCTGTTGGTTTTTACAGTTACTGTTGGTTTTCAAGGCTGTCTTGAATCTGAGAGGAGGGGCATGAGATTAGGGTCAGTTAAAATGACACAAATCTTAACTGTTCTTAGTGAGACCCAGCTGTTCTTGAACACTCCTTGGATTGCTTGTAAGCCTTTCATTTCCAAGTTCTGAAAAAGTAGATTTTTTTTTTTTTTTGCCAGCATTCTCCTTGCTTTCATGTTAGAGATTTTGGTGGTCCTTACTCCACCATTCCAGAAGTGCCCCTCTATACAAATTTTATAATGGAGTTTTAGCACTTGGTTTTTTCGTATGCTGAGAGTCTCAGATATCACTGGGCTGTGAGAGGCCCTGATCTCTGTACATTGCTGATCTTCATTTCAGTTCTGCAAAAGGAACGTGCTCTAGGTCCAGAAGACTTGGGAAATCATAGAGTTCTTTGTCAGATGCTTTTGCGATAATGGAAAGAATGAACAGTGGCAAAGTTTACCCTAATTTTCTGGTCATAAAAATAGAAAAATACTTTGCAATGGTCTGTAGAAAGGTAATTGTAAAGAGAGTTTTAGTAGATCTAAAGGAAAAAAAGGCAAACTTCCTTTTTTTGCTGAATTATAATGACTTAGTTCCCATTTTTACACTCAAGTTCAAAGGCTGGTTTTGTGTTAGAACCCTGACCTGAATAAATGATGCAGGTTCTCAGGGCTTGTGTCATCATTTGTGAAATGGAGATAACAGTACCCAACAGGACTGCAGTGAAGGGGTAAATAAAATACAATGTGGGTGTGAAAGTACCTGTAGATAGGAAAGCGCCATGCTTGGCTGATGCACGAGATTTGAATTGTGGTTTATGGAAAAGTTTGTTAAAACATGTAATTAGAACATTTAACAAAGAAATGCGCCTTCCCTGGTGGCTCAGTTGGTAGAGTCCCCCTGCAAGGCAGGAGACCCGGGTTCAGTCCCTGGGTCCAGAAGATACCCTTGGAGAAGGAAATGGCAACGCACTTCAGGATTCTTGCCTGGGAAATCCCATGAACAGAGGATCCTGGTGGGCTACAGTCTATGGGGTCGCAAGAGTCAGATATGACTTAGTGACTAAACCACCAACAAAGAAATATATTAAATAGAAAACCCCATAAAAATTTTCTTATTGATTTTTTAAAAGTTGATTTAACTTTGTTTTGAAAAGTTCAAGAATCTCACACATATACAGGGACACATCAGAAGGCTTCTTCTCACCCCATCCCTCCCCCTCTTACCCCTGTTCTTCCCCCTCACCTCTGTCCCACCCCTGTCCCTCCCTGTCTCACCCGTCCTTCCCCCTCACCCCTGTCCCTCCACCTGTTCCCTCCTCAGGGGGAAACATATTTCCATTCCTGTCAGTATTCTCTTATCCAAATGTGTGAAAATATTAATAGGTACGTCTTATTTGCAGTACCATCGTGAAATAAAGGGTTACCATCATCTTGTTGATCACAATTTTACAGCCAAGGAGCAGGGTTAGGGCTCGGATTCATGTCTGCTGATACAAGGTACCCATAGTTAACCATGTTTTTCTGCCTGGTGAACTTTTTGTGAAATGGTAAATCTTCCAGAAAACTCTATATAGAGCACTTAAAGGAAAAAGTATCTGCCTTTCAGACTGGTGGACCAGACAATGTCCGGCTGACTTCTCGTCTGGGAGAGAAATATGTCAACATCATGAACATGCTTGTTTTCACACTGCCTGGAACTCCCATAACTTACTATGGGGAAGAAATTGGAATGAGAAACATTTTAGCCGCAAATCTCAACGAAACCTATGATTTTGTAAGTTAATATAACTTAACCATGCACCATACCTCATTTTTTTGCCACATCAAAGAGTTTACTATTTCTAATCTGCTACCCAAATCATGATTACTTAGCTTTTGTTTCTTGCTGTTAGGCAGTGATAATTTTTCAGCTTTCTTGATTGGAGAGCTTGTCAAAAATGCTGATCCCTGAGCCACACGAGTGAGTTTTTCACGTAGAGCCCAGCATCTGCACTTCAATGATACTTTCTAGCCAATTCTCAGGCGAACTAAGATTTAAGAAGCCCTGTTTTGAGTTTGGAATATTATTCATGGCCTTCTACCTGAAACATGGAGTTAAGGACACCAATTATAGTGCTTGTCTGTATTGCTAGATCTGGCTTGGCCATAGCACAGAGATTCTTCCTTTTATGTTAACAAATGTTATGTACAACCTTAGGCCTGAGTAGTTTAAATTTTCTTTTTGTTTGAGGCTCTGGATTTCACAATTATGTTGCTGAGCAGATAAATGATCTTGAACCTGTAATTTGTATGGTTAGCTTTAAATTGTGAGATCCAATTTCCCTAATATTTGGTCAAAGTGAAACCTTTTCTATTTAAGCCCCTAAATTTTTGTGTGTACTCATGCAATAACCAGGCTAAAACGGATAGAATCTAGGCTTACTTGTACATGGCTATGTATACTTGAAGTCACCATTGCTGTGTCACAGTAGAATGAGTCTGTAAATGGCACGTTTTGAAGTCTGACATTATTCATTTTTAGGGAAAACCAGCAAAGATTCCAAGCATGTATTGACGTTCAGTTAGTAGTTTATTCACACTCAAGATGTCATTAAACTGTTTTCCAATAAGGTGTAAAGCTGGTTTAAAGTACTGAATGTTAAAGCCTTTTCCTTATGAATGCTAATGAATTTGAGTACTAGCTGAGAAATTAGGGAATTAAATACTTATTACTAATAAATCATGGCCAAATTACATTTCTTTTAATAACCAGATAACTGTTGTTTTCTTTATGGTCTTGATATAGGGTACTCTTTTCTCAAAGTCACCAATGCAGTGGGACAATAGCTCAAATGCTGGTTTTTCTGAAGGCGATCATACCTGGTTACCCACCAGTTCAGATTACCATACTGTGAATGTTGATGTAAGTATCCATGAAAATTTTATGCTGACTCCAGAAACAGGAAATGAGTTTCTGTTGCTGACAACATACACTTACCTTGAGTTGTCTCAAAACTTAACTGATGTTCTTTAAATCAATCACATAGGGCTTCTTTTGTAGTTTTCATTTTTAAGGAGTTGGCAAGTCATGTTTTGTGAAAATACGAAGTGGTGCACAAGCATTATCAGGTGGTATATAACTCATCATTGGAATGATTCTGAGGTATGAAATATTAAGGACATTTTATGGAGGTCTTTCAGCAAGCCAGCTATCCTTTCTCCTTTCCTATCTCTCCAAAGGAAGGAAGGAAAGTAGATAAATCAATCTAGGGCAAGATTCTTAACAGCAAGGCCGTTTACCTATAGAAACTAAAGATGTGAATTATCCCTAGAAGGAGCTGCTCTGGAAAAGCACTCCCTCCAGCTTTGGCCTTGACTGTTTTCTGTTCTCATGGTGATTGAGTCTGCCAAGTTCAGCAAACAGATTTCTTAAACAGGAATGCATTAACTCCAGCAAAGAGCCAAACACACATTTCCTCAGATCAGAAGAATGTGAAATAGTTTCAGGTGTTTTCATGGGAAAACATACTCTAAACTAGGATACAAGTTTTATAGCATCTACTAAGTATTCTGAAAACACTCCCCAGAATATTCTGACATAGAACTTCAAGTAAACCCTCCTGGGTCCACAACTTATGGCTCCAAGCACCGCAGGGATAAATTTGTAGGTATGTCTGTGAGACACAAAATCTGTATTTTAACATTTGTGTTTTGGATTAAGTGTACTTACTAATTTTCACTATGTCCAAATGTCCAGAATACTCCCATAGGCCAATCTGAGTCTGATATGTAAGAAATCTTATGTAAAGATGTACACTAGCACAGATGGGAAAACATAAATGCCAATTACAGTAATGGTCAGATTAGTCAAGTCTTTAAAATGATCATGAGTCATGCTTGGGAGGATGCTATATCATAATCAAGGTGACCAAAAGTCTCAGGGAATGCCATTTTAATAAAACACCTCCATAAGAGCCCTAGAATAAGGTGAGAATTTAATTTATAGAAGATAGAAAGTAAAATTAAGATTACAGAGAAACAAGAGCACAGAAGCCAGGCTAACATACTACACAGGAGCAAACAGCACTGGCGGGCACAGGCGAGAGCACTGCGGGAATGCTCCTGCGCCGCCGTGACGGGCTGCCCAAGAGCCTGCCTGAGGGGGAAACCCAGGGCTGAGTGGCCATCAGACTTCCGCTGGATGAGCAGAGCAAAGCCCGAGACAGTGGTAAACTTCTACAAGCACGGAAGAAAGAGAAGCAGCAGCAGCAAAGCCACTTCTAGTGATGTCCCTGGGAGGATTCACTGAGGAGTGATCTCAGAAATAAGTGCTTTTACTCCTCAATTCACAGAGGCCTTAAAAGGAAGGCAGGACCCTAGGTTTGATTACTATTAAGCAGGAAAAGAACCCCCACACCCCCAAAGACAAACCAGACCTACCTCCAGTGTGTTTTTTTGCAGTTACTAGAGACAGGCAACTGAAGACAGGCAAACATGGAGTATCAAATACAAAAGTAAATGAATCACCAAAAATCACACTACATTTGAGAACAATTAAGACCACGAGAGGCACTAAGAAAACCCTGAAGAAAGCAAAGAAAATAATGACATAAGACTTCATTACTCATAAAATCGCCCCTTCCCTGGTAGGTTATTTTATGTAGTCCCTTAACTCTTTTAAAGAAGTGATTTATTAGAAATGTAAAAATATTGTCAAAATAAACAATAAAATAAGAGATTCTAATTACTGTGCTGGAAAACTGATGCAAGATTTTATCCCAGGG